>JAKWJA010002495.1:11978881-12407377 GCA_027704765.1 Solanum habrochaites | reverse complement strand
CAGAACCTTCTCTCTAACCCCATCAAAATCCTCCCAACATTGACTCTATTACCCCGATCCCGTTTACAACCACCAACCATCGTGTCAAGCACGACATCATCCTCACAATACCAACAAATCCTCAGTCTCCTCAAAACCAAAAAATACGAAAACAACTGCTCAAAACCTTCCCCCATCTTCAAAAACACCAAATACCAGTCATCAAACTTCCCCCAAATGATCAAGGCCACTCAAAATACCCAGAATCCTTCCATTTTCCACCCATACCTCAAAAAAACTACTTCCCAAAAATTCCCAACTTCAAAGGAACATTATGCCAACTGTTTCGAGCTAGATCAACTAAAGGAACCAGGAGAGAGAGTGGAGGTCAAAAGAAGAAGCGTATTTAGTCAAGGTGAATATGAAAGAAGAGGCCAGAAGGCCATGAAGGGTTGCACTATCTTTCCGAAGTTTGATGGTTGAGCTATAAGGATTTATGCATCCATCCGAATCTCGACCTCCGGAGGTTAATAGGCCAAAGTTTTTGTCACTTTAACGGAACAGGGAATCCTCTAGCGCATATGAAGTTTATTTGTGTCAAACTCGTGGGAGTCCCGGCTAAAAATGCAGCATTATTGATGGCTCATGCTCGTTTCCGATCCAAGTCTAAGTGCCGAGAAGCTCTTTTCTTGGGGGGTGTGCCCGGGGGAAAGTGGGGGGCGGGCTTTAATTCAAGGAGCTGAAAAAATGCGAAAAGTGAATGCACTCAACAGGATTTCACAGAGAAAGATTGGAAATAACATAGAAGGATTTCCCATCGCTACTAAGTGGAGAAGATCATCACAAGAAAGTTACAAGGAACCCACCTTATCGCGAGTACAGCTTTTTAGCTGGAGAAAAGATTTCTCCCCCCCGGCCGCAAGAGTTTTCAACCTCCAATGTTCGAAACGTGAGTGAGATCACCTGAAATGTCATTCCCGTCACTAAAACGAGCCTTGCCCAGTACTATGAAATGACATCGTTGTTGTCTGCCAGGCAAAAGTCTTGTTGAGATGTCCAAAGTGGGAGGAAGCTTGGAAGATGGTTCAAGACTGGTAAAAACTCACCCCAATTATAGCTTGCGATTTAGTGGAAAATCTGTCCAGAATATTACTGATTATGGAAACAGCAAAGAAATCCAACCAAGTTAAAAAGGGAGGATGGTTAATCCCCTCCGGTTACAAAGTATGATCCCACGACTATCCATATGAGGTCAGCTTCTCAAAGCGACCAATCTCGAACCCATAATGTCAATCAGGAAAAAATTTCTCGCCCAAAATCGAAAGGCTCCTTAAAAAGTATTTACCCCATTAAGGGAATTCAAAATCAACCCTTGACTGAAAAGGTTGAAAAGCAAGGGGGTACCCCTGCTCCTATCCCATAGAAGGAAGCCGACCTCAGCCCAATCCTTTGGGAAAAATTTACCGAGCTCGGACATCAGGATGCGCTTAGTCACTCAGGAGCCGTTGGAAGGGACACAGAAATTGTTCACTCTTGCTGAAGCACAAGATAACAAAACATGATCAACAACAACTTGATCAATATTGAGAAACTACCTTAATGGCTGGAATTATTGAATACTCAGATGTGAGTACACAGACATTTCTGAACTGAGTCATTTGAGATATTTCACATAAAAGGTCGAAAAGACGAAGGCCCCAGCTTGGCCAAATTTTGCATTATGGAATTTTTGTTACCTTTCCTTTGACAAATTGTATCGACTTTCTTGTTGGGAATACGTTCAACCTGAATTCTCCAAGAAGGAGCTACGTAAGGAGGCTATGTCGGCACCCGGTCGTTTCTATTATCAAAACTTCCTATTTGGTTAATTCCTGAGGGGAAACTACGTTGACCTGTTCCTGCTGCAATGGGATACGTAGGCGCCCCACAAGGGCTGCGGTCATATACCCGCAAGATTTCCATTTATCTTCATAATGGAAACTGGGACAGAATTTTTGAGAGGATCTCAAAAATTCATTTGGAAGTATTGACTTCGTTAAAAGTCAAAGCAGAAGACAAGATTCTACTGAGCTAGCTTTGGGTTGATGCATCTCAAAAATACGACGTCTAGTTTGCAACTGGCGACAGAATTTTTGAGATGATCTCAAAAAAATTCCACCAAATTGTCATTTGTTACTACTGAAGTAACTGGGACAAATTTTGAGGAGGGGTCTCAAAATTCCAGAATGGCCACCTAAAGTTAAAGAGCAAGTTATAAAGAGTTCTTATATATTGTAGACCGGACAATTTTTTAGGAAGGGTCCTCAAAATTCCATCAAATATGTCATATAAGGAAGGGCGAGCGGTAGCCAACTGAAAAGCGGAGCATGAGGACAAGACCAACCAGATCAGTTCCTTCAAAAAACTAAGGAATTTTCTTTGGATGAAGGACACATGAAGTCACAAAAACGGCCTATATAAAGCTGTCAAGAATGAACAAAAGGATTCATTGTGCCACCCATCGTGTGACTCATCAACAAAACCTAGAAAATATTCCAATCTCATTTGATCTCTATTTCTTTATTTGCTTCGGGTGGTTGATTTATAACAAGTTTCTTTTTATCTCTGCAGAATAGGAATATTTAGGCGAACATTTGATAGATTCTTCAAAGTTGCAAGAAAGCAGAAGCAAGGCGAGAGGCTCGCTATTAGAGTCATGATCAGAGATTACAGTTGGACCGTAATAGCTAATTGGATAAGCCAAATGACTCAATCCGTTCCTCCCCAATTTTTACTTTTATTCTTACTTCATCATCGATACTAATGTGTCGGTGTCGAGCTTGCAGGTGATAGTATGGGTGAAAGCCAGAGAGTCGTATTATTTAAAAGCGGACATTCATTTTGAAGACAATCGAGTGACATGTGGATTTAGAAGTGTTGAAGGGAATTTGTCGAGTCCATCACATCAGAAAGATGCGATGACCAATATCTGCCTTGACAGTCCAAATTATCGAAATTCTTACAAGTTTTCGATAAATATAAATGATTTTAAAAGACTGCGACAAACTCAAACTTATGCTGAGTTTGTCAAGAAGACGAGAGTTGTATTTAGTTTAAATGCGAATGGATTAAAGTCATTCACCTCGATAATGCTTCTTTCTTTTAAAGAACAGGCTCATAATCGGCCGTGCATAAAAGTTCTAATTAGTTTTTTTTGTAGTTTGGCGTAGCGATTTCGGCGTACTTTGTTCTGGATTTATTCAGAGTCATAATTTTTATTTGTTGGGTATCCACCCCAGAAGTGGATTATGTGTTGATTGGGCCCCAATCAAAGGACTTTTATATGAATTGTTGGGACGATCCACCCCACAAGTGGTTCGTATTATATTGCTTTTCCATTTCAGGGTTTCCTTTTTGAATCAGATGAAATATTATCGAGGATCCACCTCGTTACAGTTGGAATTTATCGAGCATCCACCTCGTTTACAGTTGGAAAAAATGATCGAGCCTCCACCTCGTTACAGTGAATATGATCGAGCATTCCAACTCGTTACAGTTGGAATATTATCGAGTCATCCACTCGTTATAGTTGGATATTATCGAGCATTTTGCCACTCGTTACAGTTGGAAATATTATCGAGCATCCACTCGTTTTAAAGCTGGAATTATTAGCGAGCCACATCCACCTAGTTTCAGCTGAATAATATCGAGCCACCACCTCGTACCGTTGGAACTTGATCGAGATCCAACCTTCCCTTACAGTTGGATATTATCGAGCAATCCACCTCTTAAGTTGGAATATTATTCGCGCATCCATTCGTACAGTTGGGAATATTATCGAGTCATCACCTCGTTACAGTTGGAATTATTATCGAGCATCCCACCTCGTTACCAGTTGGAAATATTATCGAGGCATTCACATCGTACAGTTGGAATCTTACGAGCATCACACCTCGTTTACCAGTTGGAATTATTATCGAGCATCCACCTCGTGCAAGTTGGAATAATATCGAGCCATCCACCTCGTTACAGTGGGAATATTATACGAGCATCCACCTCGTTTACAGTTGGATTATTATCGAGCCATCCACTCGTACAGTTGGAATATTATCGAGGCATCCAACTCTTACAGTTGGATTATTATCGAGCAATCCACCTCGTTACCGTTGGATAGTATAGAGCATCCACCCGTTACAGTTGGTTATATCGAGCCATCCACCTCTTAAAGTTTGAATATTATCAGAGCATCCACCTCGGGTACAGTTGGAAATTATGAGCTAGCTAGCGTTATAGAGAACTCCAAAGAGGAGAAAACTATCCCAAATCAGTTAGTTTTATGAGAACAGGAGCATGTTATATCGCTTATGTCGGGAAACTTAGGGAATGTGGGTTTGTTTATTTCAAGCTTCCAAAAAATATGACTTTACAAAAGTGTCTAGCCAGATTCAAAGGTGAATCAAAACGGCATCTCAGTGAAGAATTTCCTGCATTCCGTAAAGGACGTATTTGCATTACATTATCAAGCAAGATATATTGTCAATCAAGACAATTGCATACCCCAGAAGCGATAGTTACTTTTATTGTTCTCGATCAACTCGATATTTCTCTGGAGTTCGTCTTTGCCGTTATCATCAAACAGACGAATCAAATCTTATGCATTGCGGAGGAAAATCATGCAGTAGCGGAGAAATCATGCATTGCGGGAACGGAAGGGAAAGTCATGCACGCGGAAAAGTCATGCATTGTGAGTAAACAATAGGCACGACGAGGAAGAAGGATTTCACGCCTCGTCAAAAATTTATATATCGCGAGAAAGGCTTTATACCTCGCTGCATGGATTTATGTAGACGAGGAAGACTTCTTGCTCGTCGTCAAATTATATATGCGAGAGGCTTTATTACCTCGCTGTGGAATTTAGCTCGACGAGAGACTCTGCCTCGTCAAATTTATACATCGCTAGAAGACACTTTATCCTAGATGGAATTTTATGCTCGACGAGAAGTCTTCATGCTCGTCCAAATTTATATATCGCAAGAAAGAATTCATAACCTCGCCAAACAATTATGTGCGACGAGGACGATTCATGCCTCGTCAAAGGTTATGAATCGCGAGGAAGTTCATAACCTCACGGAATTTACATATCGCGGGACGATTAGTCATTGCCCCGCAAGAGGACATACACGGACAAGAATAAAAGAAAGGAAATTGTGATCCCAAGAGAGCACTTATACCATCCGGCCTCAACTGCCTTCTTCTATTTTTCATAAAAGCAAAACATCAAGAATGAAGAGCATCGAGATGAGCAACCAAGAGACACAGTATCGCATCAGCGTTTATTTATTTATTTTGCATCAAAATGAGAGTTACATTGAAGATTATTGCAAAACACAAGGGTTAAGCTTTATTGTTGTTACGTCAACGATCGAGTCGACCGTCGAATATGGAGGAGAACAATGATAGTGTGACCCTGGATAAAAAAGACACTGTCTCCCATCCTAATTGCCATTTTTAAGCTCGAACGAGTTTTATCTCCGTCTTTGTCCGTGAGAGCATCCAAAAGGATGAATTATCCAAAAAAACCAAGTTGTGGACGATGCACAAAAAGGAGTGCAGCACAACGGGGAACTTTTTCTTACGCAGCGAACTGGGAAACCAGTCCAGAGGAATAACGCACTTCTTTAGGACGCGAAGCAGAGGAGCGACTTCCACCACAATCGAAACCACCCCTCTCGAAACCACGTGGGTTTTTCCTTGTTTGTCAGTTTCTGTCTCGCATCCGAAGTTTAGTTCTATCGGAAGCAAAGAGTTCCCAATTGAGTGACAATACGTCAAGAGCTTTGGAAGTTTGTGTCCGTGTAAGTTCTAATTATGGGTGTTGAAGCGAGCCACATTCATGGCAAAGAAGTTACAAAGCCTCTTTTCATACTTGTAATTTTGTCAACTTGTCACAAAAACCAAAGGTTATTAGCATAATAGGTTTCCTTACACCGATGGAGTCGAACTACACACGCCTGATTCTGACGGTTTACGGATAGTAGGCGATTCACTGTTGAAACTCGGCTTGTGTTCAAACATTCGCTCTCGAATTCTATTCTTTCGAGCATTTCGGACCACCTTCATAATTCGGTTGTCGAGGTGGCATTTTGATTCTTCAGAATTAGTGCGGTTAAATCAAGCTTATCGAACTACAAGTGGCCTTGATTATCACTCGACTGATGAGATATGTAGGGAAAACCCGTTTTCCCAGGGTTCGGCCCATTAATTCCTACACCCTTTGTCGGAGCCTTCTTTTTAAATGAATGGGGGTCTGGTCAAAATTGGTTTGGTCAATTTCATTTCCTTGAGTTGCTTGCATAAACCCAGTTAAAATGAGGACTATTTTTTTGTTTGCCCGTGACCCACACCCACAATTTTGCCCCACCGTTCTCGGTATAAATTTAATTATCGATGCTCCTAAATTTCGCCAAATACTTTTATTTTTTAAATTTAATGGTTCACCTTGTTTTATATTTTTATTTTGTAAAAAATATAACGCTATAATGTGTACTATGTGTGTATACAGCCGGTACCTATAGTGTATATTCACCAACACCTTTAACATCTTAACCCAAACGTTTAATTTCACAGGCCGTGTATACCCATCCCCAACTGACACCCCAATCGAACGGCACCTTACAGCCCCTCAGGCCCCCCCCCCCCCATTCCCCCCTCATTTAGTGTGTTGTATCAACACAGCAAATTGACCCCCCCCAGGTTATTATTCTAATTCCTCAAGTGTTACCCCCCCAGCGCAACCATCTTCTTGTCTCCAAGCCCAACTCATAATTTTCTCCTTCAATCCAATTAACCCCCCAGCCTGTCCACTTACCCGACTACAAGCCCACAGGTCCCTTTTACCACAGGCCCACCCCCCCGCTCCCTCCACGACCAGGCCAACTTTTCTCCCCCTTTTTTTTTTTTTTCCCCCCCCCAAAACCCGTCCCTTCCCAAAAAATCCCAGCAACCCAGACGACAAAACCACGAAAATTCCCAGCTCCCACAACGCGACAATCCCCCAGAAAAGAAGAGAAGAAAAGCAGCGGAAACAAGGCCCAGAAGCGACCCTCTCCCGCGTTCATCTACCCCACGCGGACCCCTCTCTCTCTCTCGATTGCCAGCAGCCCCGCGGTCGCTCCCTCTGCTTTTTATTTTTTACGCTGATTTTTTCTCCTCGTTCTATCTCCCTACCAGGCTTCGTTTAGCAGCATAGGCAGGCTGGATTTTCAGGGCCTTTGCCAACGCGCTTTGTCTCGGTAGAGTGAGAGGAAGAACGTTCGCCTGCAATGGAGCCCCCCAATCGATACCGACCCTCCACCTTCCATTTCTTACGCTTCTGCTCTGTTTGGATGAGAGTAGGATTTCAACATTGAGTTCGACCCACCCGGGCCTTAAAATCCCCGCCCGTCCACCCTAACGAGCCCTAAATTTCTCTCTATATATTAACACCCTTCATTTTCAGAATTCGGTGGTTGGACAAAATTCTATTTTTTTGGCGAACTGGGGTGGTGTTGGGACGATTTCTTGGTGGGGGAAAACGTTTTTGGACAGAAAACCCGTTTTTGGGGTTGTTTATTGTGTATATGAGACAAACTAAAGAAAAATTTCGGTTTGAAATCAGGGTGAGCGCTTCATCCAGCAACGACCGCCCACATTCTGTTTTTTCGATCCTCTGGACCAGCCCCTGTCTTGTCTTTCTCGTTCCATGTGCGCTTTGTGTTGCGTAAGGAAGAGACAGCGCACCCCCCCACTCGGGTAGAGAGGAAGTTACCCTATTTACCCGTTTTAGTGTGAAATTTCGAAGAGAAGAGATTCTTCACAGCAAGGATCGAATTGGTTTCAACTCTGTTGACACTCTGTCTTGCACTGTTTCGCTCATTAGGCGTCGTCTTTTTTACTCGCGTTGGTTATCTCGTATCGCTTGTTGCCGAAGTCGTGGAAAGTCGCTAGTTTTAGCTGCTCGTTTACGCTCCCCCCCCCACGTCCTTGCCTTCGTGCTTTTCGAAAACTGGTAATATTTCCCCCTTGGGTCTCCGTACATCTTTCTCGTCTCCTCTTTCGAAAACTTCTTCGTGGTGTGAGGCTTTGCAAGCCGCTTATGCTGGCGTAATGTGTGCTTTGCTTCGTTCAATTTTGGGGTTAAATTGAGTCAACCTTGATGAATGTTGAGTGTGAGTACCAGGGATGGTCTGTTATAAAAATAAAGTGATTGTTAGTGTGGGTTTGGGTCGGATTTCAGACCGGTATCGTTAGTATGATTCTCTTATATTGCGTTTGCTCCCGTCTTGAGTGCCCTATCAGGTACATTACGAGTTTGTCATACCATAACTTCTTACTTGGATTGGTCTCGGTTGTCCTGTCTCGGGGAATCTTGTTGAATATTGTCGACTTGGCTTTTGATGTTCATTTCTTGAACCCCATCAGTGGAATTAAGTTTCTGTTTGGTTCACGCTGAAAATTTTCCCCCCATGATAATAAATATTTTTATACTCACTGTTTTGCATGTTTTTGTTGAATGCGAATAAGTTTCTTCTCATCTATTCAATTAGTTCGTATCATGGTTGAGTTTAGTTGAATTTGTTTTAAGGGCAGACATTGTAATCGTATTGCATAGTGAACGATAGCTGTCTATAACTACGTCTTTCTTCGAATTATTTCCTGTATACACTTTCCGTTTTCTTTTTACACCTCGTCTGTTTATTGGATTATGTGTTGACACGGCAAGGTTAGAAGATAAAGCGGCTATGTTAGGATGGGCGCACTGTGTTTTTGCAAGCGTTTTTAGGAGTGCTATTCTGTCCGATTAGACATTTTATATTAATTAGACCAAAAAACAGTGGGAGTATAGTAGGTGCTTTGATATGTTTTGGGACTTAGTGTTACTGTTTGTTGATTTTAGGTTGGCATGCTATTTTTTTTATATATAAATGATGGCCTCAAAATGGTGAACGCTATATGACTATGGTATTGATATTTATTTTCGTCTAAAGTGAGCGGTTTCTGCGCTGTCCAATGTTTTTTTATTTGTTTGCTTTCGCATGATTTTATCCCGAGTTCTCCACGAAACTCCCCATTTCCCTAGCTTCACCTTGGGAGCATTGAGGCACGTGATTTACCTCAACTCACGCCGTCCCAATCCCATCTCCCACGAGGCGGCAGCCGCACATCATGGTACTTTTAATTCCCTGGCATTCCCTCGACTTCGGAAAGGCACCCCAAACGAATTTTCTCTGAAGCCTCGCCTATTTCATTTGTAATTTTATTGTCACTAATGGATGAGCCTTGTCGTTTTCTTTTTCATTTTTCTTATTTATCTTGGATGTCGATTAGGACAGGTACAAAATGGGTACCTATCCAAAAAAAGGCTGGGTCCCCCCCAAAGCGACTCGGGTCAAGGCCGCGACAGCCATCGAGTTGGCCCAACTCTCTCCCTCTCTCTCCTTATCCTTTGTCTCACGACTTGTATATTGTTATTTTTTGACCCTCGCTCCACGTTAGTTTAAGATTAGAAACGCCCCAACCCCTACCGCGGCACGACTTTCTTTTCCCTCTCATCACACCACATTAAAGCTACACACACACACGTGAAATTTCAAGCATTCGGTTTACACTTTCGCGCAAACTCGTTCTTCCCTTCCCCGAGTCCTAACAAATAAATTTTCACCCACTTTTGGCGGCGCCTCCTCCCCCCTCGCACCTTAAGTCGTTTTACCATAACATTCCATAATTCAACGATTCGTCACCAGTTCCACTAAAATAGTCCACGACGTTAATCGCGGACTTAAAAACCGTATTAAGCGGGCGTTTTAGGTGCTATTGTACCAAAAAAAACCTTCTCCGACGCCTCCTCCGAATCCCGACCCTTTAAACCCTGTTGTGCCCACACACACATTTCCTCTCGGGTTTAAGTCGTTTCCCCGACACGAAGTTTCTGATTTTTTAAAACCAATACTCAGTGGGATCCTAAAAAGTCGAAAATCCTTTTCAAATAAAATAAACCTCTTCCGTGTTTCGAAAATTAGCACTTTTCGTGAAACATTTGTGACACAGCATACTTTTTATGATCTACAATCTCATTTACTAGAAGTTTTCTGGTGTAAAGATGTAACTGATTTGTGTCAAACCCATTCTATTAGTAGGATGATAAGATATAATAGTTAGCTAACACTTGACTCATGTTACATTTACCTTTTAATTTATTAAAAACTTTTTTTCATATTTTTTTTTTAATTTCATGTACGAGTAACCATGATCAGAATTTTTACGTAGAGGTCCCCAAGGGCGAATCTTTTCTTACATACTTAATCTTTCTTAGTATGTAGCTGGGTTTAACACATTGTACCCATTCTAAAACTTTTCATTTGTATGATTCTTCCCCTTCTATAATCAATGCATCCCCTTATGATATCCATAAGATTTCACCACCCTCTGAGACACTCACTTACTCAGACCCTATTTATGACATAACATACCTTATTTACTCTCAATACACCCCTTAAAAGTGTGAATTTGTTTTGACCCACCCCCCTGCGTCCCATTTTGGCTCTCCCGTTTTTTTGATTCCCACGTATGAACCATCCCTCTAGAGACTAGATTATCCGCTATATAAAAAACTTTAAGCGGAGGGATTGTATTTAGGGTTTGGGTACGCTTTAGATTCCTTTTGAGTGGAACCTGTATCTTTTTTGTGTGATATTATTAAAAGGATCATTTTAATTATCTTTCATGAGATCTTACGACTTTTTTTATACACACATCCAAAACATATACTACAATCCCCTTTGCCCCCCCGCCTGAATGCCGTTAGTGCGAGCTCGTCCCCCCTCTTTGCTAGTCCGTCTCTGTAATTAAACCAAGCAAACCGGACACGGCAAAGAGTAGAGAGAAAGAAAAAAACCGGAGTACGTACATGGCAATATTTATCCCTTCCAAATATCTCATGTCTTAAGGACGAGAAATTACTTTAGTTTCATTAAGTTTCAATTGAAATGATAGTGATAAAAAGTTTAAAACAATCAAATTTAAACACTTACTAAAAGAAATATGGAATTATCAATCCGGTAGTACAACAATACGTCTTTCTTGTTTTAGGTTAGTAAATTAAACTGAATATTAATATTCGATAGAACTATTTTGAATGATATTTTTGAGCTGAATGCTCCTTTAGTCTTGCAAAGTAAATCAGGCATTTCATCAACTAACATAAACTTCTATACTCTAGTTTTGGTTATCTTATCTTTAAAATTAGAAACACCTCCATCTATTTTATGTGTTGGTTTCTTCTCGGCTGCACGAAATATAGTGACATCTAAAAAGGGTTGAGTACTTTTAATCAATTCACACCCCCACAACCCCCCCCCCCCACCACCCATGCCCAACATCACTAGTTTTAACCCTGATTGTCTAGCCGCAACGACCCTCCAAGTAACGCGAATTGTTTCTTCTGATATCCCAAGGTCATATTTGACATACCAAGATCCCCTGCCAGGAACATGAAGCACTAAATCGTCAAATTTCTTTTGAATATATTTCCAAGAAAATAAGAAATATATGTGCTGTCAAAAGAGATGTAGTTGGTAAATAGAGCATAAGCTGATGCATCCATATGGATTGAATAAAAATTAAAGTATTGACAAGTCTTTAAAGTAGCTTACCAGATTGTATGGTTTCGAGACATATGATGGCTCCATAAAAGTTAAAACAAAAAGATTCTAATGTTTGAAAGCTTGATCTTTGATATGCGATTGTCCTTACTTTGTCCAGTACTGTCATTCTCTTAGCATAAGCCATATCAGTTTGTTGTGTGTGCATCCTTCAACTTTCTCCGCTTTCTTCAAATAGAAACTCAAAATCAATATATTGGTACTAAAATGGTATGGAAGCATATGATCTATTCTATTAGTAAGCCAGAGTAAAAGTACTTTTGAGTTTTCTTGAGAAAGACAGTGAATCTACATCCTCTTCTGACTGTTCCACCTTGATACTTTTGGTGTGAACGTCAACCGAAACATCATCCACTGTCTCCTTTTCTGGTTTCTTTCTTTTGCTGCCATGTCCCAATCGACAATGGCCCAAAATCTTAACAGAATGATCAATCTGAGTTCCTTTATCATGTTCTTATGGAAAAATTCAAAACCAATATAACTTTATATAAAATGATCAAAAAAATTAATAGTATAACGAATGTTGTATGCTTAAGACTATCTTTAGGAGAATTTGACTTTATCACCTTTTGTTTTTCAGTTGAGACCAGATGAACCCCTTGCCTGGTGTCTTAATTCGTTGGTTCGGACTACTTTGGGTTGAGAACTCGGAATATAGTTATTAACTTTGATAACCTTCCTTTTACTATCATAACCTCCTGACACTTTTGTGACTATATCGTACATTAGTGTGCTCCCAGCTGCACAAAATATTTTGATGTCTCCACAGAGCTAAGTGCCCTTAATCAATTCAAATACACAAACATCACCAACTATCACCTTATTTTCTAGGACGAATGCCTTCAAAAGATAACACTTTAGCATTTTCGGGTTATAATAGGTCATATGATAGGACCCACAGATCCACCCCTCCTAGGACTATGAGCATTAAATTTCATTAGGCTCAAGGAAATACTTCTTAGCAAATTCTTAATGTATTTTCTTCCAAAAGAGATGGACACATTGAAATGCACCCTGGACATGGCCGGCACCCAATGACCATTGCTGGTCTTGAGCGAATCCTTGACTTGGGTTACTTGATTTAGCCGAAGACTTGAACTTAAGAGATAACTCAAAAAATAACTTTAAATGTAATACTTAGCCAATATGGCAACTTCAAGTCTTATTGTTTACAAATGAAATGAAACGACTACATAAAAAAAACAATTTCTGTCTATGAAGCCTCTAAAATAAAGATGGATGTTGGGATCGGACCCCCAATCATCCTAACAATTGAAAGCTAAGAAAAAATAATTAACCGATGATAAAGATATCCTGTGAATGAAGGGAGGCTCTGATGTACTTTGGTTTCATGGTACTTTTAGTGCTTTATTCTTAAGTTTAGTGTGTGTCTAGGAGCTTTTTGTAGAAATTTTGATGTGTTTTTATTAGTGTTTTTCCAGAAAAGTTGTCCAAAACAGAAATGCAGAAGATAAAGCAGAAGAGGTGACCCACGAAGCCATCGATGGACCGTAGGTGGCAACCGTTATCTAAAGGTTTGAGCATCTTGAAGCAACTCGGAGAATTCTGACCAACTGTGGGACTACGGAAGGGTCGACGGTCCGTTGACTGATTGACAGACCGTCTTGGTAAACCGTCGATCAGATCAGAGATTAGTCCAAGTATTCGGTGTTGAAGAAATAACTAAGTATGGAACGACGAAGGCATCAAGGGACAATAAGTGTATCGACGGACCAATAGCACGGTCCGTCGATTGGATCAGAGAAGATGCAAAAAATGAAGGTTGAAGAAGATGCTAAGTATGGAACAACGGAGGCAGTAGACGGTCCGTCGTTCCATCGACCGACTGTTAGTGGAGTCGTCGATTGAAGACACGTTTCTAGAGAGACTTTCCTTATTTTGAACTCCTTTTAATTTAGGACTTTGTTATTATAAATAGGGTTAAAAACTTTGGTTTTGGGGTTAGAATTTTTATTATTTTTCATACTTTAGTTCTTGGGAATCGACTTTGCAACTTGGGCAATTATATCAAATTTCCAGAAATTAATTTACAAGTTAATTTTTGCTATTTCAAGGTTTATAGTTTGGAATTTCTTCACAATTGTCAAAGCTACAGTAAGTAAAGTTACATGAATTCTTGTTTCATTAAGAATTCAGGAAATTGCTGGTATTATTAGAATAGATAACTAAACCACAACAGGGGTGGTGGGAAACCTGGGTAATTATTCACAAACTATTCTAGAATAAATTCTTGCATGTATTGATAATTCTTTCGTTTAGAGGTATTTTAAACGAGTGCACGTGTTGGACCTTGCCCTATTTCTACTTTCCAAACCAAGGGGGTAGTTAATAGGAAAAGAATTATCAACATCGATTTAGGGGACACTATCTAATAGGCTAGTTTCAATTGGTGCGAAGTAGTAACTTAGCTGTACATTAAGTGATGCTTAATATGAGGTAAAGGTAAGGTTTAGTAAATTAGACACACGTAGTCGGACCAAGGTGCAGGGTGAAATTTTCTAGTTTTCGGAACAAGGAGTTAGAGATACCTAACTTACTCCTTTGCATGCAAGACACTATAAAAGAATTGTTATAGCTAGGATTACCGTGTTATGAACCTCTAGGGAACACTTACACCCAAGTTTTCCTCATCACTTGATAAACACCAAAGTTTTAGTTTTGCTACTTATTTTACTTAGAAATAATTAAATGAACCTCTGAATAACATTTACTTCTTTAGGAAAGTTTAATTTAAGCGTATCAAATTTTGGCGCCTCTACGGGGAAAGTGGCATTTAGATTAACTTTAAGTGCAATTACTGAATTTTAGTCAATAATTTCCTAATTTTACTTTGTTTCTTTTTTTTTTTGTGTCTTTTAGGTCTAGATCTAGTGTATGCTAAGTACACGAAGTCGAGGAGAACCAACACTTCGGTTTGAACAAAAAATTGAATCGTACTCTATGCAAAATGAACGATCCACACAATCTTGCTAACCTTGCTGATGGGATCAACCGTCAGCATCCTCCACCTGTTGATGCTCATCGTGGAAAACCCTGATGAGGGCGCTTTGAGGAGAAAACCTCCTACCCCATGCTCTCAAGAGTATTATAAGGGCAATGTTAACATCGCCGATTCAGATGGACCTCTTATCGGACCTCTACTGCCACAAGGTCATTCATTCGTGGTAACTAGTAGCTTGATGCAGATGCTCACCACTACAGGTTTGTTTTCGGGGCTACCATATGAGGATCCACATGCTCACATCGCCAAATTGAGGTCGGTGTGAAAGATTTGTATAGGTAGGCCGGACTTGGACATGGATATCATTGGATTAAGGGTGTTTCCCTTTCATGATGGTAGAGGCCGATTTGGTTTACGGAGTTTCCTTAGTGCCTTTTATAATTTGAATCTATACTGGGAAGTAGTTGAGGAATGTGTGTTCCTAGCAAGGTATTACCCCAATTTCTAAAAACCCTACCACAAAATAGCGGTGAACCAACTTTGGTGGGGCAATTTCTGGGGAGTCGGTGGGTAGGGTGGTACGTAGTTCTTGGGATTGGTTCACCTAATTTGTTGAGAAGGTCCACAAAAACCACCGCATTGATGAGAATATTGAAGAGTACTTACTATAGGGGGAAAGATGATGAACAAAAGGCGGGTACTTGATACTATTGCGGGTGGTTCTTATGGTGAGTGCATTTATGCAGAGATCGCAAAAAAGTTGGAAAAAATTTCCTAAAATAACAAGGCTTGAAGCACTAGGAAGTCGGACACTAGGAGAAACACCTTTGCAGTGCAAGCTACACACAACCCAGTCGCAGATGAGATTCGTAAAGAGATAGCTCAAATGAGGACTGAGCTTAGGTTGGTTTAGAACTGGGGTGCAGAGGAAGTGAATGCGTTGAATTATTTGACTAAGCTACCACCGCCGGTAGATATATTTTACTATGAGAAAGACTCTTATACAGTGAATGAGCAGACGGGGGGTTTCTGACCGAACACCCAAGGCTGAAATCAAGAGAATTGTCACCAAGGTAAAGGAAATCAAGGTCGAAACTATGGTAATTACAACCAAGAGGGTCACTATGTTCGAGATGAAAACTATAACCGCAACAACAACTTCAACCGGGGTAAATATAGTAACACAAACGATCGGAGTGGGCCCTATGCTCCACCTTAAAATTGGAAAGTTTCTCCTAGGGATGGCACATGTAGTATGGCGCGAGTTGAGGATATGTTGCAAAAGATGATGAGGAGGTTTGATGCTAGTGATGATCACGCCAAAGAAATGAGAGGTGATTAGCTAATATTGGGCAAAAGGTGGATGCACATGCAATCTCAATCAAGCATCTTGATGCAAATGACCAAATTGTCTTCTACTGTGAACCCACACCAATCGGGTACTCTTCCTAGCAATACCGTCCAAAATCTGAAAAATGATGGACATTGCATGGTTTCACTACTCTAATAAGTAAGCAAACAATTGATCCACCTATGCCGTCTAGCGTAGAAGATGAGCGAGGAGATGATGAGGTAGTGGAAGTTCGTGGTGAATTGGTAGACAAATCGGGGAAAAAAGATGAGATACTCAAAAGGTGACTCCCATTCCTAGACCACCACCTTCATTCCCACAAAGATTGGTGAAAAAGAACGAGGATGGTAAATACTGCCTTTTTATTACTATGTTGAAAAAGCTTTCCATCAATGTCCCTTTGATAGAAGCTATTGAAAAATTCCGAGTTATGCCAAGTTTATGAAAGATATGGTAACTAGAAAGAGACCGGTTAGTTTTGAGGATGATGATCAAATACAACATTATAGTGCTATTGCAACAAGGTCTCTTGTGCAAAATAAAAAATATCCAAGCGCTTTAACTATTCCATGTACAATCGGGTTGTTACACTTTGCTAAAGCATTATGTGATCTTGGGGAAAGCATAAATTCCATGCCTGTCTTTATTTACAAGAAGTTGGGTTTGGGTGACCCAAAGCCCACTGCGATGCGGTTACTGATGGCCGATCGAACGGTTAACAGGCCTATTAGGATAATCCACGATGTATTAGTGAATGTGGATTCATTTATATTTACGACCGATTTTGTGATTCTTGACTGTGGACTTTGAGGTGCCTATTATTCTTGGAAGGCCGTTCCTTGCTACGGATCCTGCCTTGGTTGACATGGAGAAAAGGTAGATGAAGTTTCGGTTAAAGAATGAAGAAGAGAATTTAAACATTTGTAGGTCCATGAGGCAGAGTGGAGAGATCCAATTGATATTGAGGATATCCTACAGGGTTGAGAGTTCGTCCGAGGTACAAATAGAAGAGCGCCTTAGTGTTGAGGAACTAGCGGCAGTGATCATGAATTTTGAGAGTGATGGTATTGAAGAGTATGGGTCATTGGTTGCAGAACTTAATCGAGGTGATGGGAGGTGGAGAACAAAGAAGTTAGAGTTAGATATGAAGAATCATGTGTCTCCACCTGCGAAACCATCTATTGAGGAGGCCTCAAAATTGGAGCTTAAGGCTCTACAACCTCATCTGAGGTATGTTTTCTTGGGAAAAGATGATACTTTGCCGGTAATCATTGCATCGGATTTGAATGTGGAGTGTCTTGTAAAAGTATTAAAAAGGTTTAAACAAGCCATTGGTTGGACTATTGCAGACATTATTGGGATTCCACCCGATATTTTTTCAAACAACATCCAAATCATGCCCGATCATAAACTAAGTATTGAGCATCAAAGATGGTGAAATCTACCTATGCAAGAGGTAGTGAAGAAAGAGATTATGAAGTGTTTGGATGCTGCATTCATATATCCGATTGACAATAGTAGTTGGGTTTGCTCTGTTCAGTGTGGCCCATAAAGGGGGGAATGACAGTGGTCCCTAATGAGAAGAATGAACTTGTTCCAATGAGGCAGGTGACCGAATGGATAGTTTTTATGGATTATTGGAAGTTGAATACATGGACTGAGAAGGACCATTTTCTGATGCCCTTCATGGATCAAATATTGGATAGGCTTGCAGGAAAGGGGTGGTATTGTTTTCTTGATGGTTATTCAAGTTACAACCAAATCTTTATTGCAGTAGACGATCAAGAGAAAATCACCTTTACTTGCCCTTATGGAACTTTTGCCTTCAAGAGAATGCCTTTTGGGTTGTGTAATGCACCGACTACTTTTCAGAGATGTATGATGTTGATATTCTCCGATATGGTGGAAGACACTATTGAGGTGTTTATGGATTTTTTTTAGTGGTTGGCGACTCCTTTGAGTGTTGTTTGAGTCACTTGGCTGAGGGTCTCAAAAGGTGTGAAGATTGCAACCTTGTCCTAAATTGGGAGAAATGACACTTCACGATGAAAGAGGGTATTGTATTGGGTCATCGCATCTCAGATAAGGGGATAAAGGTTTATTGAGCCAAAGTTGAGGTGATATAGAGACTTCCACCTCCCATCTCTATAAAAGGTGTGAGGAGTTTTCTTAGGCATGCAGTCTTATACAGAAGGTTGATTAAGGATTTTTCAAAAATTTCACATCCTCTGTGCAAGTTTCTTGAGAAAGAATGTAAATCTTATTTTGATGTATCCTGTTTAAAGGCGTTTGGTGAGTAGATAGAGAAGTTGGTGTCTGAGCCCATTATTATTTCCCTGGATTGGGGTAAGTAATTTGAGGTGATGTGTGATGCTAGTGGGGTTGCTCTGGGTGTAGTTTTGGGTCAAAGAAGGGATAAAATTCTTCACCCCATTTATTACGCCAGTAAGGGCCCTTAATGAAGCTCAAAAGAACTATACTGTGACTGAACAAGAGCTCTTTGCGGTGGTTTTTTCTTTTGAAAAATTTCCCTCCTACTTGCTTAGAACGAGAGTCATAGTGCATACTATTCATTATGCCTTGAGATATTTGATGGCAAAGAAGGATGCGAAACCAAGGTTGATTAAATGGGTTTTTTTATGTGTAAGAATTTGATTTTGAAGTGAAACATAGAAAAGGGAGTGAATATAGAGTTGCCGATCACTTGTCCAGAGTAGAGTATGAAGCTATGCAAGAATTGGGTGAAAAGTTTTTAAATTGATGATAATTTCCCTGATCAGCATGTATTGGTCGCTTCTCATGACTTGATTCCATAATTCGCCAATTTTGTGAATAATTTGGCTAGTGATATAGTTCCATCGGAATTGTCCTTTCATCAAACGAAAATGTTCATGAATGATGTGAAAAAGTTCTTTTGGGATGAGACATATTTATATAGGAGTTGTGCTGATGGTCTTATTCGCTGTTGTGTGCCGGAAGTTGAGATGCTAAATGTTTTGGAAGCATGCCACTCCTCGCTTGTGGGTGGGCATCATAGTGGTATCCGTACAGCCCATAATGCAGTGTGGGTACTACTGGCCAACCATCCACCAAGATTCTCATGAGTTCGCCAAGGCATGTGATAGGTGCCAAAGAGATGGAGGTATTTCTAGAAGGCAAGAACTCCCTTTGAATCCCATTTTTGTAATTGAGTTGTTTGATGTATGGGGCATTGACTTTATGGTCCCTTTTGTGAGTTCTCATGGGATGAAGTATATTCTTGTGGGTTGATTATGTGTCAAAATGTGGTGGAGGGAAACCATAACATTGCCCCCCCCCCCCCCCCCCCCCAAATATTGGAAGGAAGAGTGTTACCAAGTTCTTGAAAAGAATATATTTCTAGTTTGGCACCCCTAGGGCCATTATTATGATGGGTGGCATTATCCTACTTTTGCACACAAGTTGGTCAAAGGGTTATTGGAGAAATAATAGGGTAGCCCACAGAACATCCACTCCTTAACCATTCCACAGGACTAGTGGGTAAGTGGGGGGAGGTAAAATAGAGAAATAAAGCAAATTCTGGCTAAAAACAAGTGAATGCTAGTAGAACGGATGGACAAAGAGGATGATTTGAGGCTCTTTGGCCTACAGACAACGTGACAAGACTATTATAGGAATGTCTCCATACCAAACTTGTATTGGGGAAGGCTTTTCACTTGTCGGTTGAGTTAGATCACCAAGGCCATGTTGGGCGGGCGATTGAAGAAAGAAAGAAATGAAGATGTATTGGAATGAAGCAGCGGAAAAGAGATTAAATGCGTAAATGAGATGATGAGTTTCGCTGAAGGCATATGAAAGTTCAGCCCTTACAATGAAGATGCAAGACAGTTTGTTACCATGGGACCAAAATATAGAGAAGCGCGAATTTGCGGTCGGGGACTTGGTGCTTTTTTCAACTCTAGGTTGTGATTTATTTTGGGCAAACTCAAGTCCAAATGGACTAGTCCTTTCTTGATCACTAAAGTATTCCCTCATGGTGCAATTGAGTTGGAGAACATGGAGGGTGCAAGGTTCATGGTAAATAGGCAAAGAATCAAAATCTACCTCGGGCATGAAGAAAATACGAATGAAGTGGTTGAGGCACACCATCTTGATGAATTCTGAGTAATCAAGAGTCTTGCATCGTGCCACGACGTTAAATCAACCGCTGATTAGGAGGCAACCCAATATGTATCCTCTAGCCAACAATAGTTCTTTTTCTTTGTAGGAATAGTTGCATTATTTCGGTTTTTACTCAATGTCATGTGTGAATTTTCTTTTATTTCTCTTAAGTCTGTTGGCTAGAGAGTAGTTTAGGGTCCGTTTATAAAAAGTTTTCAGAAAATACAAAAAAAGAATGGCGTATTGGGTGCTCAATGTGCAGGGATCAAATCTAAGGAAATCTGCAGAAACTGGTCTGGTGCACTGATCTACGGACCAACCAACGGGCCGTCTCCATCGAGGAACCATAGATGGTGTCAGTGGATCCCATGTATGATTTTCAAATTACTGCTAAGTTAGGGCAAAATAGACTGGCAGTAGGACGCAGACTCTTTTACGCTGTTCTCCTTCCCTCTATCTCCTCCGCTTTTTTTCTTTTTCTCGCTTCACCTGTCTACCTATTTCTTCCCACTCAAATTTTTACTCTCCAGTAGTTAGACGACAGTTGATGCCGGACTTACGCTCCGGTCGATTGGAAATCGGAAGTGTCCCAAAACCAGTGACTCCCAACCCGACATGACGGACACGACACGAGGGATACATTAAAAATCATACCCTCGGGTAAGGGACTACCCACCGGGGAAAATTCTCCCCCTAACATGTTTCGGTCCCTTGATTCGCCAATTGTGACGCCCAAGTCAGTCAATACAATGGCCGCTCTTATTTCTCACTCTCTCACCTTCTCTAAGTTCCCAAAACCCTACTCTCCCAAATTCCCCATCCATCTCTTCTATTTTCCGGTCGGTGTTTAAAGTCGGGCTTGTCACTTGTTGTTACAAATTTCACCCTCACATTCACTCCACTACAGCGTA
The DNA here is from genome assembly GCA_027704765.1 of Solanum habrochaites. Taxonomy (NCBI): domain Eukaryota; kingdom Viridiplantae; phylum Streptophyta; class Magnoliopsida; order Solanales; family Solanaceae; genus Solanum; species Solanum habrochaites. The sequence goes on along the minus strand of JAKWJA010002495.1, from coordinate 12,386,356 downwards.
CAAGTATGTCATTCTCATTGGCTAACTAAATTCTTGTTCATTTATATAAGAATATGATTAAATTGTATATGGGTCTTGACTTAGGGACAAATTTACTTGATTAACTTGTTAAAATTGAGTTCCTTGTCCCTTAGAATGATGGAAAGTTAATGGGTTCGCGGTGATAACTGTCTAAGTAAACTTTGAATGTTGTTTGATTTGTGGTTTTCTGACTTAGAACTTAATAATCTCTTAGAATCTTGGATCAAATTTGGAATATTCGAAGCCCTAGGAATGATGAAATTGTTTGATGATTGCTATTGATAGTTGTGTGTCTTGATGTGCTTGAAATTGTCTAGTTCTGGGGTGCAATGGATGCCTGAAAAATCTGTCTCTAACCGACAGTATGAGACCCCGTCTATGGACCATCAGTCAATCGACGGATTGTCGATGGGGTTTGTCAATAGTTGCACCACATATTTGCTTAACCCTGGGACGACGGAAGTATACTACTGTCCGTCGATTCATCGACGAGCCATTCTGCACGTCCACCATTTTTAACTGCAACTTTTGTGGACATGTAGCTTATGAAATGTGCTAAGTGTCCACCGAATGACCCTATCGACGGACCGTCGTTCCATCGATGGACCGTCGATAGTGCCCGTCGACCAGTTCCGCAGTTCTACAGTTCTACTGTGTCTTTTGTTCCAAATTTTGTTTTGCTTCTGTTGTGTCTGTAGGATGATTACAATAAAACTAATAAATCTCCTTTGCAGGTATCAATGGCCGCCAAGATGGATATTGTCTATTCTAGGGGACGGTCCAAGTCCGTGGCACCATCCTGGTGTTTGATTGTCTCTTTCTATGATGAGCTAGATCTCGAGTATGTTCCCCCATGCAACAAGACCCCGACACCTGCTTTTCGAGCAACTCGGGGCATGCTCAAGAAGGGGGCGCCCGATGTAGTCACTACGTCTGAGTCTGGTGAGGAGTGCACACTGACCGACACACCATCTAGGTCTACCTCAAGTTCTGAAGGAGCGTATGGTTCCAAAGAAGCTTCTGGTTCTGAGTCGGCTCACTCTGCAGGGTCGAATGAGGCCACTGCCTCAGGTTTCGGTTCACAGGGATCCACTGTTCCGTATGCACCTTCACACCATGCCTCGTGTGATGAGGCCCAGAGTTTGGAGTTTTCTCCGGCACTCCGACATGAGGATCCTACATCGGTTGCTGATCAGCCTTATCGGTGGTACGTAGAGGGAAAGCACCAGATATACAGGGACGCTAAGCTGATCAATGATAAGAAGGTCATGACTCGGACTCTGACAGTTTAGCGGCGGGTTCTTACAAGGAGTCTGCACACTGTCCCTACAATACATGACCCATTCAGCCACCACCAACTCCAGTGGATGGCTAGAAGTTTGGGACGCTACAGTGAGGATTTGGTGCGCGAGTTCTACACTTATTACGTAGCGATTCTCCGGGGGTTCTTTAGATAGGTGGTCTAATCCCGCCAAACAGGCACCACTTACATATGTTCAAGTTCGTGTCTGCATGGTGAATAACTCTTTATGGTTCCAAGGAGGCTTCTGGTTCTGAGTCGGCCCACTCTGCAGGGTCGAATGAGGCCACTGCCTCAGGTTTCGGTTTACAGGGATCTACTGTTCCGTATGCACCTGCACACCATGCCTCGTCTGATGAGGCCCAGAGTTTTGAGTTTTCTCCGGCACTCCGACATGAGGATCCTACATCGGTTGCTGATCAGCCTAATCGGTGGTACGTAGAGGGTAAGAACCAGATATACAGGGACGCTAAGATGATCAATTATAAGAAGGTCATGACTCGGACTCTGACAGTTTAGCGGCGGGTTCTTACAAGGAGTCTGCACACTGTCCCTACAATACATGACCCATTCAGCCACCACCAACTCCAGTGGATGGCTAGCAGTTTGGGACTCTACAGTGAGGATTTGGTGCGCGAGTTCTACACTTATTACGTAGCAATTCTCCGGGGGTTCTTTGGATAGGTGGTCTAATCCCGCCAAACAGGCACCACTTACATATGTTCAAGTTCGTGGCTGCATGGTGAATAACTCTTTAACTACTATTCGGCGTTTCTTATATGGTGTAGATACTGATGCTAACAGGTCCCCCTTACCCCTCGAGTTTGAATATAGGTGGGATGTGATTAAGCAGGGCCATTTCCATCGAGACAAAAATCTGAGAGAGACCATCAAGAGTTGGATTGCCCAGTACATATTCGTAGACCGTGAGGGCGCAAAATGGTGCTGGACTCTAGAGGTGTTATCAAGAAGGTCAACCTCACGTTTGTAGCGAAGTTCATCTGGCTTTTGGTTCGCCACCTCCTATCACCCACATTTACAGACAACATACTTACGTGGGATAGAGCGGTTTTGGTTGCTATCTATTTTAGCCGGGTTAGAGATTGATTTTTCGAGGTTGTTGCTGTCTGTCATCCTTGAAAGGGATTTAAGGCCTCTACCACTTACCCTTTTCCCTGTATGATTTTTAAGTTGTGCAGGGCTGCTGGAGTGCCCATTTGGCATATAGATGTTCTTCGTATTTCTACTGGGATAGTGGACATACGTCTCATCAGGGATGAGGCCAATGAGGCAGAACCAAATAGAGGGCCCTGAGTGGATGTGCAGCCGTTGGGTAGAATCTCGCAGATACGATAGAGCAAGCCCAAAGGGCTGATCATGCTACTTCGGAGCCTATCGATACTACCCCGATTGAGTCTGTCTGGGGAAGTAGTGGAGCACCGAGTTCCTCCCGGTCTACACCATCAACAATACTGGTCATGATTGCTAGGGTCTAGAAGCTAGAGTCCAGATGGCCACGTTGTTGCAACATATCCAACCTTGGATGCAGAAGGCTATTGCTGAGGCTGAGGACCATATTGATAAGAAGGTTTATCAGCAGATTGAGAGGAGGATTCAGACGGTCCACCAGCGCCTCGATGCTTTTGAGTTGAGAGTCCTCGCACGCCCAACCCCTAATATTTATTTGATGACTCTCCAGGCTGATGTGGTGAGTCTGAGCAGAGGATGAAGATAGACTCGGCGAAAAGCAGAATAGCTGAGATGGATTTCTCGCGTGGCCTCCAATATCTTAGACAGAGTGTCCGACCCGCTAGTCTCCAGTTCCTGTTAATCTACAAGATGCTGGGACCACACTTGTGAGCTGCTTAGGATATGGTGCTTGCTGTACTGTTCACTACCTTTACTGCACAGCCTCCCCCACCATGTGAGCATTCCAAGAGGCACCGGTCTAGAGAGAATGAGGAGGCTCAATCTTGGAAGAAGGAGCGCACTGAGATGTTGTCCGCGAGGAGAGATTCTTTTGTCGATGAGGAGGATCAACAGATGAAGGATCTTGAGTAAGCTGCTGGGGTGTCTAGCTCCAGGTTTTATGATGTTGAGAGGAGCACCACTGAGGGTGCTGACATTGCTGCAGACACTACTGATGGTGTCCCTACTACTGATGGAGCGGGTTTGGGAAACCAGACCCGCCAACTTTTTGATCTTCGGCGCTATGTGCCTCAGGTTTTCTTCACCTACCACCTTGTTTTTTATGCATAGGGGACAATTGCATGCTTTGTTGTTGGGGTGGGGGTAAATGGAAGGTGAGTACTATGTTGAAGTCTGAGTAGCCCAACTCACGATCCTCTCTTGGGGTTTTCTTGCCTGTCTTCTTTGCCAAAAAGAGGAATAGAATTTTCTTTTGAATCGGCAGTTTATATATTTACAAAGTATGAAGGTGAGATCTGAAAGAATGATGGATGAATAGAATGATATCAAATTCTAAAAAAGAAGCTTGCAATGAGTATGTAAAGTGAATGTTGAATCTGTTGACTCTAAGCATGACATATAGATACATCTGCATGATCCTTAATCTAACACTCTGAAATAGGTGTTCGATAATCTGGTAGGGTAATTGAGGCCGTTAATAGGTGTGCGAAAAAGTTTGATTATTCCACTGGTGTGGTAACTTGCTAGAAATGCCCGGTAGTCCTGCAAAAAAGTGAATCTGTGTACACCAATTAGGAAAGGTTCATAGGCCCTGGTTCAAAATTAGCCAATCTTTTGCCTTAAAATAAAAAGAGAACAAATTGGAATTGAGTCCTTTTTTGATCCTAAATATTTTAGCTTAAAATGACTTTCTTTTTTTCTAACCCAACTCATCTTCCCTGGGTATAATGTGTTGGACATGGTCCCTACGTGGACATGTGCACCTCAACTCGGGCCAAAAGCATAAGTTGAGGGTGGCTAATGCAGAAACGATCTCGTCTTGTCCATGACCTAACCTTTGGTATTGTGTACCTCGACTCATTGAAAAGCCATGAGTTGAGGGTGGCTATTATGAGTAATGGTTTTAAAAGTGGGGCTGAAAGGATTAACGTGAAAGGAAAAAGAAAAGAAATAGTGAAGAAAAAAATTGACTCAATCAAAGTAGAAATCCAGTGAAAAATTTCACAAAAAAAAATAAAAGATGTGTTTAAAGAAGAGGTGTTTAGACATGAGTCATTTCCACAAAAGGAGAAAGAAAGGAGAAAATAAGGCAAATAATGGACGAAAAAAGAGTAGGGCATATCAGAAAATGAAAGAGGTAGGATGCCTAGCCGTAATGTCAAGGAGGGCAACAAGCCACTAAAATGTATCCATATGTACCATCTTGACCCTGATCATACGTTACAATACAAGAAAGTCTTATCCTGATCCTAAGAGTCTAATATGGTGAACTTAAGCAGTGAAAATAAGGGCAAGCTTATAGCGACAAGTACCAACTAGGTGTGAAGTTGTTTTGAGCGTTAGTTTTGACTAATGATACTTATACACAAATTTGAAATCATTGAGCGAAAAAGGAGGATATCTTTTGAAGTGAGAACATTAGTTGCAATATTGAAAAGTTGGTGCCTTTGTGAGAGATAAAAGAGTAGAGGTGTCGGCGTGGTGAGTCTGTGTCATGGTTTGTTCCACATGAATGATCCTAGAGAGCCTAAAAGTGAAATCATGCACTAAAACAATGAAAATAGTTGGGATTGATATCGATATGATTGCGAAAGCTTAAAAGAGGATACTTTTGTACATATGTGGTTTGGTGAGTCATAGTGCGTCGCTTGAGGACAAAGAACGAATTTAAGTTGAGGGTGTTGATATACCGTGGTTTCACGGTACTTTCAATGCTTTTTACTTAAGTTTAGTTGTTCTAGGGACTTTTTCGGATATAAATTTTTAATGTGGTTTACTGTGTTGCAGGAAAGTTGTTCAAACAGGAAATGTAGAAGATTGAGAAGAAGGTGGACCCACGACGCCATCGATGGAACAAGGTAAGCAACGTCCGTCTGAAGGTCTCGAAACATCTAAGCAAACCGGAAGGAATTTGAACAATTGTGGGGGATACAGAAGGGCGATTGATCCGTTGACTGATTGACGGACCGTCCTGCCAAACCGTCGAGCAGATCAGAGATAAGTCCCAGTACCCGGTGTTGAAGAAATAACTAAGTGTGGAACGACGAAGGCATCGACGAACCGTAAGTGTATCGACGGGCCATCATATTGGTTTGTCGATTGGATCAGAGAAGATGCAAGGATGAAGGCTGAAAGATGCTAAGTATGCACCAACGGAGGTAGTACACGGTTTGTCGTTTCATCAACGTACCGTCAGTGGAGTCATCGATTGAAGACGTGTTTCTGGACAAACTTTCTTTATTTTGAACTCCTTTTAATTTAGGACTTTCTTATTATAAATAGAGTTAGAAACCTCAGTTTTGGGGTTAGAATTTTTATTATTTTTCATACTTTATTTCTTTGGAATTGATTTTGAAACTTGGGCAATTATATCAAATATCCGGAATTATTTTACAAGTGAATTTTGCTATTTCAAGTGTTATTACTGGATTTTCTTCAAACTTATCAAAGTAAGTACATGAATTATTGTTTAACAACCATTAATTTTGTATTTTTAGGCACGGGTAACTAAATCCACATATAGGGTTGTGGGAACCATGGGTGATTAACAAGGTAAAACTAGCTAAATAACAATTTTAGGATAGATTCTTGCATGTATTGATAATTCTTTCTTTCAGAAGTGTTTTTAACGAGTGCACGCATTAGAACTTGCCCTATTTCTACTTGCCAGACCAAGGGGTAGTTAATAGGAAAAAATTTAATCATATAGATTTAGGGACACTATTAATAGGCCTAGTGTCAATTGATGCGAAGTAAGTAGTAACTTAAGCCCATACATTTGAAATGATGCTTATAGGAGGTAAAAAGTAAGGTTTAGTAAAATAGACACACATAGGAGGACCAAGGGGGAGCGGAGTTAAATCCTTAGGTGTTGGACTAAGGAATTAGAGAATACCTTCACTTAACCATTTGCATGAAGACACTAGAAAAGAATTGTTCTAACTCGGATTCCGCGTATTGAAACCTATGGGGAACACTTATACCCTAGTTTTTCCATCACTTGATTAAAAAATCCAAAGTTTTAGTTTTGCTACTTGTTTTACTTAGAAATAATTGAACACTTCTATTTCACAAAACCCCCCCTTTAATTAACTGTTTTCGGAAAGGACACGACTAAATAAACGTAATTGTAGACTAAAGTTAAGTCTAAATGATTTTCCTCGTGTGATCGACCCCAACCTAACAATTGGGTTCTCTACTTGATACGACCACTTATACTTTTTTAGGGAAGTATAATTTGAGTGTATCAGACTCACCAAATGACTTTGAGTTTGTCACTGGATCAACAATGCGTCGAAATGCTGATCCTAGTTACCTGTGTCTGCTTCATAAGAAGATTTCGGCAAACTGGCATCAGTACATTGATTGTGTGAGTATGCGAGTTGGAATGCTAATAACAACTTAAGCTTGATGAGAATAATATGAACTTACGTTGTCTCTACTCAACTCAAGAATTTACTCAACTCAATGTATGTATATAAAGAAATTTAAAACACATGCGATATATATAAAGCTTGTAAACAGTAAAATAACTTACTTCGTTAAACAAATGCAATAAAAAACTCAACTTTACTTACATATGAAAGTAATATAGTTTTTGTGGGAGATTTTCTAATCGACAATCACCACTATGAGTGGTGATACAACGCCTCGCCCACGCTGCCAAAACTGTCCTATACTTTGCCGTCACATAGAACATCCTCAACCTAGTGGATCCACTGGATTAACTTACATGATCATCTAAAATGTATGACCCGTTAATACCCATGATGGCTACATGGTTTACATGGAGACTTGAGTTAAAATGAACTCTCATACACACATCGATGCTCAATAATTTTCCCAAAATATATATTATCTCATGCTTTTCAAATAACTTCCTTCCTCTTGGTTGAGATAATTTTCTAAAACCCTTTTAGCTTTAAAAATCCCTTTTGGAATCAATGTTCCCTTTTATTGTTTATAACTCAGTTGGGGAATCTTAGTTTCCTCTTAACTTAAATGTGAAGACATTTATAAACTTTTAAGGAATTTTTAATTCCCTTATAACTATTGAGAAATGAACTTAACTCTTTACTCTTTTCTTAACTTGAACTTGAATCTTATATCAACTCTTAATGAATACTTAGTTCCCTTATATCTCATTTGAAGAAAAGACTTCCACTTTTACTCTTCACTTTAACTTAAAACTTGAGACTTAAAACGAAGTTAAAATGTTTAATAAAGACACTTGAAACGTTTTTCAACTTTGCTTTAGACTAACTTCATAGCTTTAAACTTGAATCTTAACTTTTTTGACTTTGATTCTTTAACTTTCCTTGAATGGATTATGGATTCAAGGTTATGATTTGAGTTGTTTAGTGATACCTAGGTGTTTAGAAATCATTTAAAGTAATTAGAATCATCGGAAGGTGGTAATGCACCTTAGAATGACCTCGACAACTAAATTACGAAAAATGGGCAAAAAACATCGAACCATGTTCACTAGTGGAACGCTGCATCAGGCCTCAATTGACTGCGATCAAATTTTGGCGCAGTGTAGGCGCGTCGTGCCTTCCCCTACGCAGGTAAGTATGACTAATTTTTGAACTTGTTTTTCATCGCCGAACCCTCCAAACCTTCCTAGTCTTTCACCGAACCCCTGGGACTATTGATACTCTTCATAACTATCGAATTCAACTCAAAAGTAACCCAGAGAAACAAGAGTTCAACAACCAATGGCAGCCAACAATTCAATCAACAAAAAATAAAAACTTTCCGTCAAGAACTCAAATTCTAACATGAAATCAACTCATGAATTGGTAAATCAAAACAAATTGGTGTGCGGGTAAATAAGCCCAACACGAAAGATCAAATACCTTAATAAGGAAAACCCCCGATTAATTCCACGCGACGATCTTGGTGTTCTTGATGAATCCTTGGCCTTATCTCCTTTCTCCTTCGTATCTTCTCTTTTCTCCCAAGCCCTAAGCGTATTCTAATTTTCTAAAACTAACCTAAGGATCAGTTCTACCCCTAATAAACCTTTAAAATGAATTACTAATTAGTTGGGAGAAATGACAAGTTTACCCTTACTATAATCCAGATTGGGACCTTCTTCAATCCAACAACCCAACTTTTGATTGGCGTATTTCCCTCTTATGGTATCGAAAATGCGCAAACTCAGAAGCGTTTCAAAGATCTCTCCAAGTGATTTCCAACCATACAAATATTGACTCTAAATTATTGTGATATAGGAGTTATTTTCGTTTAAAATGGATAAAAACTCACTGTTTACACTTAGGAATTTTTCCATATTTTTTCTATTTTTTCCAAAAATGATAAACACTAGTGTCTTAGATTGTTTTTGGACATTATGGGTTATGAGATGTTACATCATCTCCCCCTTGGGAACATTCTTCATCAAATGAGAACTCTTCACTATGCTAAGGATAGTAAAATCATTTCAATACTCAACAAATAAAAACAAGTAATAACATGCTTACACATAGTCTTATAAAGTGCTAAGAAGATAATTTCATACCTTGATCTGCATTATATATAGATTCAAAGAGATGTGGATATCGTATCTTCATATGCTCCTCACCTTCCCATGTTTCTTCTTTAACAATTTGATTCCTCCAAAGGACTTTGACTAATGCAACTTCCTTTGTTCTCAACATGCGAACTTGACTGTCAAGACCCTCAAAATGATCTAAGGTGTCTAGAGCCTCAAATGTGCCTAAAGCGGTTATTATCATGTCAATATTTTTTTTTGAAATCTTGTATAATTAATATGAAGAAGTTTGGAGGTCAAACGTCCAAGACGTTCAAAATTTAGTCTTTAGTCGTACTAATGTATTCTAGTGTGCCTTTATATGTTTTATATGTTTTTTGGAGTCTAAAGTAAGTGGGGATGACCCTAACATTTAAATGAACCTATTTAGAATCAAAACGTATGGACATGAATCCCCAAGGACCGGCCTAGGGGTCTTCGAGGAGGACCCAATGTTGGGCCAACAAGCTGTTCAAGGCAAGCTTTTTGTTCTTGCATGAAACATGTCCACATCACGGACTATTTGCTCCATAGACAAGAAAGTTGTTCCGCATTGTGGACGAACACAGTCTCTACTTTCCCAAGAATTAATTCCAAAAATCATGTGGAAACATCTCCGCGACGTGGAGTTGTTCTCCGATGAAGATTCTGAAAATGAAAGTTAAGTTTGACATGTCTTAAAGTTCAAATAAGTATGGGGGTGTTTTGGATATTTTGGGAGGCGGTCGTAAACTTTTTTAAGAACTATTTTAATCCCTTTACCAAGTAAAAACCCCAACACCCAATAAGAAAAATAAAAAATCCCAAAACCTTTTTCTCTCCCAAAACCCCAAAACCTCCATTGGAGACCAAAACTCAAGTTCAATCTAGGGGCTGGATTTCTATGGTTTCTTCTCAAATTTTCATGGGTCTTCAATCAATAAGGTATGTTAATCATTGATACTTATTTAATATTCCATTTAAGGAGTTGCATCAATAATTTTTAAAAGTGATTCGAAGACCAAAATTCCCTATTTTCAATCTAGCCATGGATTCATTGTAAAATTGATTTCAAAGATATTCTAATGATGGTTTTATGTTTAATTACTATTTTAATTATGAATTTCAATACAACTTCATGAAAAACCTATAATCCTCCTAATTTCTCTAATTGACCTATAATGCTGGTCTTGTGATCTTGATGATATGATGATTATATTATTCTTAGATTATAATGAATTGCTTAGTTCTATATTCCTTTATATCACTTGATTATGAATTGATCAAGATGATCATTATCTTGGAGATTTGGTAAGTTGACCTTATTATTCTAATTAGCTTAGAATGTACATTAAATAGTGATGATTGGTATGATCCACTTATGATGGTGATGTTTACATTCTTCTACATGTTTATGTGTTATGATCATGAATTTGAAGGCATTAGATGCAAGATTAATTGATATGATGATTTCCATGTTTAGGAAGTTGAAGGATTTAGCCTTGATCCTTATATCATGTTCTAAGTGAATTGATGCCATGTGAAGTATATAAATAGTCTTCCACACTAGTTGCATGCTTTAGGTGTGTGAATGATGTTGTGTATATGTGATGATCATGTTAGGGTTAGTGTGGTCTATATTGCTAATAAAGATGAATATTCGTGTAGCTTGACCCTTACCTATATGAACCCTACATGAGCATGTGAGCAAAGTGTGCTAGGAATATTCTAGTCTAATGTTGAATATGCTCTTGTCTCTTATGATGTAATATGATTGTGTGTAGTCTATAGTCCTTAATACTCTATATGTGTGTATGACTTGAGACTTGAGGAATGTTGTACATGTTTTGTCATCTTTAGAGGTTGGCTTCCTCAAGGTTATGTTATAGCCATTATGTGATCATTTTAACCAATGTGCGCACGCACTTCATGCATGACTATGAATATGTGTCACATCCGGGGAGCAACCCCTAAAGGTAACTTGTGTTGTCTTTCTTGAAGAGGACTAAGACCAACCTCTTAGCATTCGTCATTACATTTCATAGGTTAAATTGCGAAAAATTTAAAACTTTTAAATTACTTTTACATCGAGGTTTACGTTGACCTCTCGCACGCACATAATATATACATAAAGAGTTGACATAGACTTATCGCATAGGAAACACTACAGAGGCTTCTACTTTTATTTCACATACATAATATAGAAATATAGATTCATACGAAGTCTAGGATACGTCTCATATTAAAACCCATCTATAACGAGTACAACATTGGGCGTTTAAACGCTCAAACTTACTTCTAAAAGAAGAAGTAAAGCGGTCTTATCAAGTAAAGAACCCAACTAATGAGGTTGGGAATCATGCCCAGAGGGAAAGGAAAAGAGTTCAGGACTTGAACTTTTAATCTATTATTACTAGTATTTAATCATTATTACTTAGAAAAACAAAAAAAATAAAAAGGGGTTTCTTTATTTCTAGATGAATAAAAGACCTAACTAAATTAAAATACCAACTAACAGAATCAAATTATTTTGAGTTAATTCAATTAATTAAAAAGTATAACTAGGGTTTAAGTGTTCCCCACAGGTTCCTAACTTGATAATTGTTACTATAACAATTCTTTCCTAGGTATCTTGCATGCAAGTGATCTATAAGTTATGTATTTCGAAATTCTTTGTCCCGGCATCTAAAAAATTTCACTCCGCACCTTTGGTCCGGCTACGTGTGTTGCTATACTAACCCTTATCGTTTACCTCTATTAAGATTTGTATTCGATATTTGACATAAGTTTATTTACCTCGTACCAATCAATACTAGCCTATATTAGATAGTATACACTAAAAATCTATGTTAAATTCTTTTCAATTATCTACCTCCTTGGTCCAACAAGTAGCATAAGGCGAGTTATAACGCTGTCATCCGTTAAAAAAATAACAAAGACTTTCTAAACGAAAAAAATATCAATCCATGCAAGTTACGATTCAGAATTGTATTTTAGTTAGATTTTTACCTAATTATTCACCTATGGTTCCCACAACCCTAGTTATGGAGTTTAGTTACCCATAGTCATAATCAACAATATTCATATATGTTAATATTAAGAAAGTTCAAGACAAGAACTTCAATGAGAAAAGAAAAAAATCAAAAAATTTACTTGATTAAATCGACCAAAAAAATCACGAACAATCAATTTCAGAGAAAAGTGTAACAATCCACAAGTCTAATATCCAAAATGATCTACAATAAAGAATCCAACATTTAAATAAAATTGTTCTAACCACCAAAAAAGCTAACTATAATAGAGTCTCTAAAAACCAAGAGTTAAACCCAAAAACGGGTTTTTACAATACTTATAAAAAAAAAAAACCTAATAAAAAGAAGAACTTCTAATTGTGCAAATCAGCAAAAAAACGCGGCTGGGTAGACGGACTCGTGACGGGACCACAGCGGTTATGATTTTTTTGGGGGCCGTCATGGCCTCCGACCGTCATTACTTGCAGATTCTTCGCCTCTCATTCATTACCTCGAGGATAGGTATGACGGGACCGGTCAGGCCACGACGGTCCATCGAGGGTCTCCGTTCCAAACACTTAAACTTCTTGGAAATTGGGGATACTAGGACTATCTTTGATCATCAGAAACAAGCCAGACGGACCTCGTTTCTTTCCATGGGCTATGACGGTCCGTCATGAACTTCGTAATCCCACACTTAGGTTAGACTTCCCCATCTTCCTTCAGCAGCTTCACTATGATGCCACATACGGACAGTCACAAGGTTGACGGGTCGTCCCAAGATCCGTAGGTGGTAACTTTTCTGCATTTCTTGCTCAAAAACATTCGCGTTCATTTTAGACAGACTAGGTGCAAATAAAGAGAAACTTACATAAATATCAATACAAAAAGGCTTTTGGATACACACTAAACTTAAGGAAAAAGAATTAAAAAGATGTTTGCACTGTATATACTATACTTTACCTATTTAATGTTTTTTACAAGTTTTAGACCTCATATGACAGTCCCAAACCTTCACACAACATAGAGACGTCGACTAGCTCAATGTTGCTAGTTTCCGGACGTCATTGAGATTTCTTGACGTATTAACTCAAAAACTTCCTAAATGACTTATAACCGTTATTTTAGGTCCTAAAATTTTGTTACCAAATTTAGACCTACATGTAAGTCTCTAGCTTAGGTATTATACTTTCGTAGAGTTACATTATCCTCCCCTTAGGTGTATTCGTCCTTGAGTGACACTGAAATCTTTTGAAGGGAAAGGATAGACTCAATATTAGAAGCCCAACGAACAAAAACATATCACAATAGGAGTTACAACTCAAATCAACATAACATGGCATTTACATATAGAAACTCATAGCATCAACTTCCACATACAAGAGCTCAACATCACAAAATTTATTTCTGTTCCTATCCTTCTGCACTTCCCCTCCATTGGTGTGTTTTCCTCCACCTTTTCGCCACCCCCTTCCTAATTTGTCATGATGATTTTTCCTTCTCAAAATAACATGAGCTTGATAAAACATATAGAGTCACTTATGCCAAAATTTCCTTTCAACACTCATCAACATGATCATTATCATTTCATGAAGGCAACAACATACCAAATACACCAAATAAATGCAAGTCAAGTAAAAGAGAATTTTTCCATAAAAAAGTCATTTTAACATAGACTTTAATCATAAATATGTATATCTTTGCAAAACAAGTCAAATTACATTTTACTCATTATTTTAGTTATTAGTAGGAACAAATAACCTTAATTATCAAAGAGATGAGGATATCGAGATCTTATGTCGGCCTCTACCTCCCATGTTGCTCCCTCAACTAGTTGGTTATTCCATAACACTTTTATAGAAGCCACCTTCTTGTTCCTGAACTTCTTCACTTGTCGATCAAGGATTTCCACCGGAACCTCTTCCAATCACGATGGTCCGTCGATGGTATTCGTTCCATATTACTTTAACTTCTTGGAATTTGGGTACTGTGACTACTTTCTGATCATTACGACAAACCAGCAGGATCGACCGTCGTGGCTATGACGGTCCGTCATGGACTACCGTAATCCAACACTAGGTTAGACTTCCCCATCTTTCTTCAACAACTTCTCTCCTCACTACGATGCCACCTACGAAACCGTCCAGAAGAGAGGGACGTTCATACGCTTTCCGTAGGTGGTATCTTGGCATTTCTTGCCTCAAAAACTTCCGCGTTCATCTTGACAGATTTTCCTGCAAAGTAGGAGAAGAAACTTACATAAAAATTAATTACAAAAAGGCTTTTGGACACATACATTTAAATTAAGGAAAAAAAACATTAAAAGTTAACGTGATGAAACCAAGGTACCATCAACACCCTCAACTTAAATTCGTTGTCTTGTCCTCAAGCGACGCATATGACTCCCACTACAAAATCTTTGTACCAATATTATCCATGTTTTAGCTTTCGCATCATTTGGCTATCAATCCCATTAGTCTCCATCAAGTTTATGCATGTTATCACTATTAGGCTTGAATATATGTGGAATCAAAAACCATGACACAGGACTTACCACACACTAACACCTTCCTCTTCAATTTCACCGAGGTGCTAAATATTTCTGGTATATTGCAACTAGTGTCCCATTCAAAACAACATCCTCAGTTTTTACACAATATTTCAGTTGAGTATAAGGATACTTTTTTTCACACCACTCTTCATAATAAATTCAAAACTCATTCATACATATGCCATAGTTGCCCTATTTTTCAATGCTTTAAGTTCGCGAGTACAAAACTTTTAGGATCCCGATAGGAATTTCTAGCTTGTAGCATAGGCTCAGGGTCAGGTAGGGTATATTTAGGTACTTAGTTGAAAATTTTTCCTGCTGTAAATCAGCTAACCTACCACTTTTTATCATTTTACTTTGCCCAATTTCTTTTTTTCATATTCTTTCACCTTGCTATTTTCCTTCTTTCATTCTTTGTGTAAGTGACTTTCTTCTTTTCTTGCTTGTATTTATTGAAGTTTGTTTCTTTTATTATTTCACTTTTCTTTTTCAAATGGTTCTTGAGTCTCTTTAATTTGTTCTTTCTCTCTCTTGTTTCTTCAACCCCACTTTCCGAGCATTCCTATAATAATGACAACCCTACTCATGGCTTTGACCATGAGTCAAAGTACATAAATACCCAATGTTGGGTCAGGGCCCTAAAAAGGTTGGTTACTGTATACCACCATCAACTTATGCGTTGGCTTAGATGAGGTGCACATGCCCAAGGAGGGATAGGTCCAACAACATTATTCCCAGAAAAGATAGTGGGGTGAAAAAGAAGGTCATTTGAGCTCAAATCATTTGGATCAAGAGGGATAATGTCATCTCGGTTTTTTTATTAGGCTAAAAAATTGGCTAGATTGAATGAGGGCTTATGATCCTTTCTAATTATCTATTACATCTTACTTTCTTAGCAGAGGACTAACATGGCAAGTGCTAACTCAGTACAAAATATGGACTATTCAAATTTTCCTCACACTTTACTTGGGACATCTCACTACTCTATAGATATCAGACACAGTTCGACTTTTAGGACTTAGGGTCATTAAGTGGTGTATCTCTATGTCATGCTTAGGCACACATTATAAATTACTTGCCTGTGCATGCATCATTTCATTTCATTACGATTATCATTTTAGCCAATCATGCTTCAGAGTTAAACTATTGTACACAAGATATAGATGCCAGGTCAACAATAAAAAGAATCAGTCGCTTGAGGAAGGAAAAAGAAACACAGCAAGAAACGCAAAAAAAAGAGGGATAGTGATTGGGTACCAGACTTACACCATAGCACTCCACTTTACATTTACCCCACCCCTAACAAAAAAAGGACCATGCAATGGTCCCCAATGTTGTATAAGAAAATTGAAATACGAGACGTGGTTAGGTGAAGGAAGCCAAACCTGAGGCGCAAAAAGGCGACGACGATAAGCAAGCTGGTGGGTCCGGTTACCCCGGGAACCCATACCTATAGAGTCTGTACACCCTCAGTAGTTACTATCAAGAACATCACTATCAGAAGTGCCCCTACCGCTATCGCCAAATTCTAGAGATAGGATGCACCCAGCAGCTGACACACTACAACCTTGATAGACGTGACATTCTCATCAGCTAGCGAGGATGTACTCGTCAGCCTCCATCTCACGGTGTCTTCTTCCTGCTTAGCTCATGCCTCCTCTCACCCTTGAGCCTATGGCCTGGCTCTCGAGGGGGGTGGTGGTTGAATCTTCTGAAAGAGTGGCGGAATAAAGTCGCTATCACTGTGTCCTCAGCAGGCTCTGCACAAGGGGCCTCAGACTCAGGCACCCTAGCCTCTAGGATCATATCAATGTCCACTCGAAGACTCTCGACCACCGCCTGAAGGGTCGACACGTCCACCTTATGTTTTGGCCGGGCTAGCACCCGCAACTCAAAAAAATCCAAGCGCTGATGAACCTCAGAAATCTTCCGCTCTATGTGCTGGATCATTTTCTGCTCCAAGCACTCTTCAGCCTCAGCAATATACCTCTACATCCAAGACTGGATGTGATGCAGGAGTGTATCCATCTGTGCCTCTAGTTTCTGGTACCTAGCAAGCGAGACCAGAGCAGGGAAAGTGGTTGAGCGAGAGGAGCTCGGGGCAGTGCTACTACCCAGGATAGACTCCACCGGGGTGGTGTTAGTTGTTTCAGAAGCAGCCTACATAGCCGTGCGAACATGTGCTGCCGTATCAGCCAGATTTTCACCAAGTTGATGAAACTCTGGATGGGGCCCTCTGCGTAGAGCCAACTCATTGGCCTCATCCCTGATGAGGCTGATATCAACAGTACCCAGCGGAGTCTTGAGCTGATCAATGTGCCAGATGGGCGTACCTGCGGACTTGAATAGGGTAAATATCATGCACGGAAAAGGGTATGTAGCTATCACCTTGAAAGCCCTCTCATGCATGACCGCCTGTAGAAGCCAAGCGAAGTCCACCTCAAACCCAGCTATCATCGCCACCATCAGAACTGCACGATCTCATGTGATTGTATTATCAGCGGCCGTTGGGAAAAGGCAGCGGCGGACAATCAACCATAAGAACTTAGCCGTGAAGATCAAGTTAGCCTTCTTGATGGATCCCTTCGGCTCCATTACCCAGTTGGAACCCTCTCCATCAACAGACAACTGCAGGGCCATCCACCTCTTGGTGGTTTCTCTCAGCAATGGCTCACACAAGAATTGGCCATCTTTTACAATTCGCCAACAATAGTCGAACTCAGCGGTGAGAGGGGTCCGATTGGTATCAACATCCTCCCCGTATAGATACCGGCGGATCGCAGGTAGGGAGATATCGACCTGAATGCCACGTACTCAGACATGCTCAAGTGGGGCCTATTTGGCAGGGGAAGCCCTCCTATCTATCTGTGATCTGAGATTTACCACGTAAGAGGCATAGAAATCTCGGACCATCTCCATACTGTAGCGGCCCACAACACGAGCTATCCACTCTAGTCGGTGTCAGGTGAAGATATTGTGGATCTATGGCACGGTAGGTACACTTCCCGTAAGGACCTGCCTTTCTAGTGTAAGGGTCCGTGTCATGACTCCTTTATCATTTAGACACTTTGTGTCTTAATAAACTTGATATTGCCCGTCGATACACAACCGGTTGGGCTGGTAGGCAACCGAGGTGAGAGCACGGATGTGGTGGCCGGGAGTAGTTGGAAGAAAAACTGTTCAGCCTCATTAATATGAGGCAGACGGCGTATTTTGTGGAGGGTTGTAGGGATTCAGCGGACGCTGAGGCTACCTACGACCATGAAAACTCCTAAGGATGCCAGACGATCCATTCTCATGTGTAGCGACCCAAGAAGGGCAGCATGCCGGTGGTTCGCGAGTGGTGCGCGCCTCATCAGACTGGGAGGCAAGGACTGCGCAGGACGCACCTTTTCGGTGTAGCTCTGGTAGGACGGGAAGCTCGTGATGGAGTGGCAGTGCCCGGGGCACGTACTCGGGGCCATACTCATCATCAGAGCCTATGACAAGGTGGGTCGTGAGTACGATGAACCGTCATGGGGTCCGTCATGTCTTACTTTAACTATGTTAATGTGGAGACCCCTGAAGGAAAGTCTCTGACAATGGTGACGGCTAAGCAGAACGGACCATCGTGACAATAACGGTCCGTTGTCGATGTCCATCGTGGGTTACTTAGAAAAAAGTATGGAGACCCTTAGGAGAGGGGTCTCTGACCGTTACGACGGTTGTGCAGGACTGAATGTCGAGGGTATGACGGTCCTTCGTAGATGTCCGTAAGAGGAAACTTAGAAAAATTTGGAGACCCTAAGGAATAGGGTCTCTGACATCAGAACGGTTGTGCAGCACGGACCGTCGCGGGTATGACTGTCCGTCGTAGCAGTCCATAAGAGGACACTTAGAAAAAGGTGGGAAACCCTTAGAAATAGGGTCTCTAACAACCAGAACGGTTGTGAAGGACAGACCATCATGGGATTAACGGTCCGTCGCATGTGTCCGTTGGTTGACACTTGGAGAAAATTGGACACTGAGTTGGTGGGGGTGTTGGAACGAACCCTATGACAGTCCGTCGTGGGTACGATGGTCTGTCATCGGGGTCTCGTTCTGTCAATCAGTGATAGAACTTAGGATGCCACATTCATCCTCTGTGATTCACATGGAATACTTAGTGATAACCTATATGTTTCTAACCCAAATACCTAGTAAACTAGCAATGCTAAAGCACCTATTTCTAGAGTTTTGACAAGGCAATTTGAGAATTCTCAACCTAGGTCAGACGAAATTGGATCAAAGAATCAAGACCAATCAATAAGAAATAGGCTAAAACTAATTGATAAACAAAAATGCAATGTAAATGGGTAGAAATCAGAGACACATACCAGAGAACAGGAGAAACACAAGCAAGTGAGGCACTTGGTTAGCAAGAACAGAACCACAACAGCAGACTCCGACTAGTAGAGAGTAGATTTAAGGAATTTGGGGAATTGGGGAAGTGATCAGTTGATAGACAAGAAAGGTAGGAAGTTGGAAGTTGAAGGAGGGGGGGGGATGGGATAAAGAGGGAAGGAAATGGGTGAAATGAAGGGGTGGGTTTTTGAAATGTTACCAATTTCATTACTGACGCAACGAGTCCCCGATAATGGTCCATCGCAGATGCGACGGTCCGTCATAAATTCCATCATGTATGCCCTAATTTTTAAATTAACTGAAAGACGTACCTTGTACGACGGATTCATGCAACAGTCCATCGCGTGCGTGACGGTCCATCGATGTGTCTGTCAGTGACTGTTGCAGTATGATTTTCTGCAGAATTTCCTAGTGATGTGCCTGCAAATTTAAAACCCATTAGTAGAAAATGCTGCCATTACTAGAAAGAAAACTATAAGTATTGGGTTGCCTCCCAACTAGCGCCTTATTTAACGTCGCGCATGACTGAAGACACTTGATTACTCAGCCTTCATCAAGATGGTATGCCTCGATCACTTCATTCACCACTTCAGCATTCCCAAAATAGAGTTTTATTCGTTGTCCATTTACCTTTAACCACATACCCTCCTTGGTTTCTAACTCAACTTCTCCATGAGGGAATAGTTGGGTAATCAAGTAAGGGCCAGTCCATTTGGACTTGGGCTTGCCCGGAAACCAACGCAACCTAGAATTGTCTAAAAGTACCAAATCCCCAACCATAAACTCTCATTTTTCACTTTTTAGGTCATGGTTCTTCTTCATCTTTTCTTTGTAGGATATAGCAGATACCGATTGGAGCTCACCACTCTGCCTCATGGACCTACAAATGTTGAAGGTCACTTCTTCATTGTTCAACTGAAATTTCATCAGCCCATTTTCCATATCAACTAAGGCTCTACCCCTAGCAAGGAATGACCTCCCAAGAATAATAGGCACTTCAAAATCGACTTTACAATCAAGAGTAACAAAATCTGCCGGAAATATGAACGACTCCACTTTTACTAGCACATCGTGGAGTATCCCGATAGGACTTTTCACTGTTTTCGATCAACAGACCGATCTGTAGAAGCATTGTAGTGGGCTTTGGAGTCACCCAACACCAACTTCTGTCAAAATAGAGAGGGCATGCAGATTTAGACTTGCCCCCAGATCGCATAACGCTTCGCAAATGTAATGTCCGACTGTACAAGAAATGAGTGAACGCCACACCGGGATCTTCTTATTTGTTCGAAGAGAGATCTATGTAGCAATAGCATACAATGCTGCATTCTATCATCATCCAAAAAATGACCGATCTTTTCTTGATAACTAGATATTTCATAACTATGGCATACAACCGGGCATGTGCTATAGTTCTACAAAGGGACATTCATTCGAGCTGCTTCAACATGTTATAAAACGACAGATATTAAACATCCTTGTCATTTTTCACTAATCTTTGAGGAAGGGTGGCTGGTGCGTCTAGGCTATGGGAATAACATTTGTAGGCAACTCGCATTTTTTTCCGTGTTCAGCTTCTACTTCACATGAATCTCTACAATTTTATATATCTTTGTCACATTTTTATCATAAACGGCATAGGTGGGTCAAGGTTTGCTACCACCGCGAGTTGGATTTCCATAACAATGTCATCATTTATTGGATTTTTTGCGACAGTGTGCTAGGAGATGGTGCCCGATGTATGTATCGAGAGTCGTATATAATTGGGCCTTGCCAATCAATCTTCTTAATCGATATGCATGTGATAGCGACTTTGTGCCCAATCAATGCTACAATAAACCATTAACTCTTAATGTACGTCATCACTAAATGAATCTCCTCATAATTTTGTGTGCTATAGCCCTAACCGCGCTCATAATATCTCCAGCATCTAGGAGTAACTTCAACGATTTTGAGGAGGGGACATTAGTGGCACCATTTTCCTTCATTTTTGTACCATAGTTACAACTGTTGAAGTTGTTGTCGCGGTTGTAGTTCCATCTCGGACATAAGGACCTTCACGGTTTATAGTATCATAGATCCAACCTTGGTTTCCTTGACATAGGCGCCAATTATCCGGAGTTGAGCACTTGGGAAATCGGTCAAAAACCTCGTCTATTCATTTTTACCGCATAGGAATTCTCATCATAATACCATTCATCATTTGGTGGTGGCTGGTATAGACAAGTAGTTAACTGCTATTTATCTTTCATGCACCCCGTGATATGCTTTAATACCAACCCGAAGCTCAGTCTCTGAGATCCATCGCTTACACGATATCATCTGTGGCTGTGCGTTGTGAGGGACTGACACTCGAAGGTATTTATCCAGTAGGTATCTGAATTCCGAGTACTCAAGTCTTATTGTTTCGGAGATTGTCTCTAATTTTCAGCAATCTCAGCATTATAAAAGGACACTCCCCATAGAAACACCGCTTATAGTATCCAACAAGTTTTATTATTATCATTCTTGTTCCGATAGAAGTATTCCTTCAGTGATCATCATGTATGTGGTGATTGATTGCCAGGGACGCTTCTAAAAAATAGGCTTGAATCTATCCCCAAGATACTAACTAACTCTACATGGGAAGTTCACAAAGTCTCTCACTCTGTCTTTGTAGTTTAGTTTCTTGCAGACTGCGGTGTAACGTGACAAAGAAAGAGTCCCTAGTGGTTCAAGTGAAATCTGAGTATAAGGCAAGATCCAGTGACAAATAGCCGCCTCTCAGTCAGTGAGAGAGGAATAATCGTATCCATATTAATCCAAATCCAAATCAGGCCACTCTACACAACTTTTATACTACCCTTACATTAGACTATAATGAGCATGTAGATTCTCAGAAGCGGATAGCCTGAAATAAACCTCTGGCCAGTGAGAGAGAATTTTCATCAGGATATATTAGTTACCACAAAGGCTTAGTGGCTGGATAGTAGAGGGGCCAAAGAAAACGTGCTGTCCCATCGGAGTCTTCTATAGTGTAATAGCATCCGTAGATTTGAGGACGACTGGAGCGGATTTTGATCCTCTTTGTTGATTTTCACCCGGAGAAGTCGGGTAATACTGACCATGACATCAAACAGGAGATGGATGTTCGGCTTTTGATGCATCCCAATGCATTAATACCAAGTTTGATTCATATGCGAGTGTATGTTCATAATTCGTGATTGAGGAAAACAAGGCTTCTCTTCCTCTTGTGTATTTTGAATACAAGGATATAGCTCTACAAGAATAAACGACATAGAAAGAAAAAAGAAAAGATTGACTAACTGGAGTAATTGCGCCCAAAAATTTATACGCTCAAAAATAATTCTCAAATAAGAAGTAAAGCGGTCACATCATAGTAAAAGAACCCAACATAATGCGGTTCGGCATAGTTCACATGAGCGAAAAATAGTTCAAATTTAATTTAATCTATTATTACTATTATTAATCAATTATTTCCTTAGAAACCAAAAACAATAAAAAAGCGGTTTATTATTGTTGAGTGGAATGAAAGACTAGTAATTAAAATAACCAACTAGACAGAATTCAAAATATTGGAAGTGTTTAATCAATTATAAAAGCATAACTAGGGATAAGTAGTTCCCCACAGGTTACATGACTTGATAATTCATAACTATAAAAAATTTTCCTAGTTATCTTGCATGAAAGGGATAAGTTATGGATTCTAAATCCTTTGTACGCCATGGCTAGGAAAAATTCACTCGCCACTGTCAGGACTACGTGTGGTTTCTATACTAACCCTATACCAGTACCTCATAATTAAGATTGCATTCGCATATTTGACTAAGTTAATGACCTTGCGTACCAATCAAACTAGCCTATAGATAGTATACATAAATCTATGTTGATTTAATACTTTTTCCTATGAACTACATCCTTGTCTGGGCAAGTAGCATAAAGGCGAGTTCTAATGTGAGCCATAATTAAAAGACTTCTAAACGAAGAAAGACATTATCCAAACATGCAAGACACTATCTGTCTAGAATTGTTATTTAGTTAGATTTTACCTTTATTACACTATGAGTTCCCACAACCTAGTTATGGAAGTTTAGTTACCCATAGTCATAATCACAACCCTAAAATTCATATCATGGCCCTAATTAAGAATTCAAGCCACTTACTTCAATGAGAATAGAAAAAATTCAGACATTTACTTGATTCATTGGACCCAAAATCACGAACCATCAATTCCCGAGAACAGTTGGACCAATCCCCCCAAAGTCTAATATCCAAAATGATCTACTAATAAAGAATCGTAACATAAAAGTGTCTAACCACCAAAGTTTAACTATCAATAGAGTCTAACAACACAAAGAGTCTAACCCAACGGGTTATACAACTATTATAATAAACAAATCTAATGAAAGAAGGACACTAAGTTTGTGAAAAATCTGAAAAATACGCGGTGACGAAGCGACTCGGCGATGGACCATCGCGGTCTAGATGGGCCGCCATCATGAGCCTCCATCGTCCCATACATTGCCCCGATTTTCTGCTGCTCTCTCATACCCTCGACGACAGGATGATGGAGCGTTCCAAGACACGAAGGTCTGCCTTGAGGGTCTCCGTTCCTAACAATTAACTCTTGGAATGCGGATACTGCGACTACTCTGCTGACATCACAACGAACAGCAGGATGGATCGTAATGGCTATGACGGACGTCATGAACTTCATAATACCACAATTAGTCAGACTTCCCCACATATTCTTCCCAGCAAATCACTACGACTGCCACCTACGAACCGTCCACAGCTCGACGGGAGTCACAAGCCTCCAAGCGTGCGTATAACTTTTCTGCCATTTCTTCTCAAAACTTTGCGTGTATCTTTAGACGGATTTCCTGCAAATAAAGAGAAACTTACATAAAAATCAATACAAAAATACATTTGGACTCACACTAAACTTAAGGAAAAAAAATTAAAAATACCGTGAAACCACAGTATATCAGGCGTAGCCTATACTTCATTACAATAAAAATGACAAATAGGCAGGTACAATTTTAGTGTTCAAATGAAAGAGAATGAAAAAAGTGTCTTTAAGACTAAAAAATATCCAATAGCAAGATAGTGACATCGTCCTCAAAAAGTGAGGACCTATCGAACTAGGAGAATAAGAATCCAAGTCTTCTTCAATGGCCTTCTAGAAACACAATGGAGGAAACCTATATTTTGTAGTAAACATAGATACATGGGTTAGTAAATCAGTTCTACTAAGTATAGGCATATGCACAAAAAACATTTGAAGCATGCATGAAAAAGGGACATTTACTTTAGAAGGCATGTTAAGTCATTTGAAAGCCTTTAATGCACATACAAGATAGCATATACAAGAAAAGGAATCCCAACAACATAAGACATGTTCATAAATAAGGACAACATCATCATAGAGTCACCTTAACATATCTTGTTCATTATATCATATCATCAATCATACAAGAACCTTACCAACAATCCCATTCCAAGCCTACAAGTGCAATGCTCATGTGAAGCCCCATAACCCCATAAAATCAAGTAAACAATATAGGAGATCATAAATAAATCCTTGCTTCATATCACATATCATCATAGACATTTTTCACTTCATATAGCAATTTAGACCAACATCATGTTCATTAATATAGTCATCATGTAAAGTATCATCATAAAAGTCAACATCAAACATAATGAAAACTTCCTAGGACTCCTCTTAGAGTCAACTTCTTCAATGTTTAGGTAGAGTCCCATACCCCAACCTATACTAAGTCAAACCCCTTAAGTCACCCTAGTTAGTGTTCACTTTGTTACTTCATTTTACTTTCAAGAAATCTTGCTTTAACCAGCATAGACCACAAGAGCTAAATGTGGAATCTGGTGTCATGAAATGCTACACTAAAAGCAAGTGGACGTACTTGTCAAATTACGGTAGTACCAAACATGAACCTAAAGCATTGAGGATTCAAGGCGTGCCGATCCACTAATAGTATTAATATGATGGTAACATAGTCAAGAACTAGGACGATATGCTAGGATCTCTTATGCCACATTGCATTATTGTCTCCAATCTCATGAGTATAATAGTGAACCTACCTTCCTTACTTATAAAGGGACACTCCTCACTACTAGATCCTTCGGTGCTAAGCTAGAATCATTTTTTAAAATGTCTTTAAGCCTTTATTCATCATAATAACGTAGTATAGTCCATAGGAGATGAACCCCTTGTATATCATAGCCATTTAGATCATTAGGAATTGCATGAGAATGTCGTTTCTATGTAACCCTTATATTTGAGATTAACACATCTTCATCATCATCATCATGTCATAATAAGGAATATAGGAAATTCATAACCAACCTTATATCATTACATCTTAAGAATAATCTAAAAATCACATAATCTATAAATTTAAATTTCATCATCATATCATCACCTATCCATTTCAATCATAAGACATGCTTCAATTAAACTTCATAACCAAGTAAAAGCCATCACAAGTTAAGTAAAGGTTTAAGATCACAAAGTCTTACCAATTCTCCTTCAAAAGATATCATCATTGGTATTACCCTCAACCAATCCAATTTTATCCATTAATAGGTGTAATAACATCATATAATAGTAATTGTCAATTGCATCATCACTACCCAAGTTAACATCAACTCACAACCTAGGGTTAGGGAAATTAGGGTTCATCATGAATTCATCAAGAAATTGATCCAATATTAAAAATAGATAATCCTAGGAAGTCCATGAATGAATTAGAATAAATAAAACAAGTCTAACAATCAATACATCTTTAATACCAATCAATTCATAAACAAAATCCAAGGTTTGGGAAATATGGGGAAGGGACATGATCCATACAAAATTCCCATAATCAAATCAATTAATCAATAATATACACTCAATTAGACTTAGGCAATTACAATTCATCACACTTAACCATCAACTTCAAGTTTAGAAGAGAACCCATTAGAAGAGGAAAACCCTTGGAATTGGGTGTTTTGGAAATAAACTTTGAAAGGACCTTTTAGGAAAAGGAATCCCAAGAGTGAATGAGCCATACCTTAATTAAGCTTAATATAAAAAATTTGAGAAGAAAATATAAGAACTTGGTCTTCTTCTCCAAGCTTCCTTAATCCTTCAATGGAGGTTGAGTTGAAAGAGAAAGTAGAGAGAGGTGAGATTTTTTGGGTTTTGATTAGCAGAGTTGATTTGAGCGAGTGAAAATGTCTTAAAATTGATCTAAAACCAATGTATGTTCGTCGCTGAAATTACCCGAAAGACCCCTCACTTAACTGGGTCTTTTTGAGAAATCAAATTGACTTAAAAACGACGCCAACAAATATGGGAAATGGCTGTGCACCGCGGGGACAATTTCGTAATTTTTTTTTGAAAATCCGGGTTGAGGCAGTGAACCTCATGGAGACCTCACGTTGTGAGGAAAAGTTTTGTCTTCTTTGTGTGCGCGACGCGCAGTGGCCTCCATATCTTTTCTGCCACAAGCTGCTTCGGCATCTCTTGCCAAGGTTTGGGTCCTTCTCAAGGACCCTTCGGGCTGTCCTTGGTTAGTCGTTACTAGACGTTTGCACTTTATATACTATATTTTACCTATTTAAAGTTTTTTACAAGTTTTAGAGCTCATATGACAGTCCCAAACCTTCACACAACATAGAGACGTCTACTAGCTCAATGGTGCTAGTTTCCGGACGTCAGTGAGGTTTCTTGGCGTATTAACTCGAAAACTTCCTAAATGACTTATAACCGTTATATTAGGTCCTAAAACTTTGTTACCAAATTTATACCTACATGTAAGTCTCTAGCTTAGGGTATTATTACTTTAGTGTGTTACATATCCTCCCTTAGGAGTATCGTCCCCGAATGACACTAAAATATTTAAGGGAAAGGGATAGGCTCAATATTAGAAAGCCACCAACGAACAAAAAAATATCAAAACAGAGTTATAACTCAACATCGGCATTACATATGAGAAATCAATAGCATCAACTTCACTACAGAGCTACCTCCACAAATGAGGAAGATGAGGATTTCCCTTTTTCTCAACAATAACATGAGCTCGATAAAACATATAGAGTCACTTATGCCAAAATTTCCTTTCAACACACATCAACATGATCATTATCATTTCATGAAGGACCAAATACACCAAATAAGTGCAAGTCAAGTAAAAGAAAATTTTTCCATAAAAAGTCATTTTGACATAGACTTTTATGATAAATATGCATATCTTTGTAAAAACAAGTCAAATTCAATTTTACTCATTATTTTAGTTATTAGTAGGAACAAATAACCTTAATTATCAAAGAGATGAGGATATCGGGAGTTCATGTCGGCCTCTACCTCCCATGTTGCTCCCTCAACTAGTTTGTTCTTCCATAACACTTTTACGGATGACACCTTCTTGTTCTTGAACTTCTTCACTTGTCGATCAAGGATTTCCAGTGGAACCTCTTCATAGGAGAGGTTCTCATCCACTCCTACACCTTCAATAGGAAGAATGGAGTCGGGGTCACCAATGCACTTCTTAAGCATGGACATGGAATGCCGGGTGAACTGAAGCTATATCACTAAGTAATCTCAATTCCTATGCAACCTTGTCAACACTTCGCAAAATTTCATAGGGACCCAAATAAAGAGGAATTAACTGCCATTTCTTTCAAAATACCACCACCCCTTTAATGAGTGAAATTTCCAAATACACTTTATCACCTTCCTCAAATTCTAATTCTCTTCTATTATTATCCGCATAAGACTTTTGATGGCTATAGGATATTTTCAGTCAGTTCCTTATCGTACGAACTCTTTTGAAAGAATCATAGACCAATTTGGGACCAAAAAATAAAGACTCTCCAGCCTCAAATGATCCCACCGGAGATCTATATATCCTATCATACAAAGCTTCGGAAGGAGCCATGGATATAGACGTATGGTAACTATTGTTATAATAGAACTCCACCAAATGCAAGTGCTCATGCCAACTCCCCTTGAAGTTGATGACACAATATCTAAGAATATCCTCAGGAGTTTGAATAGTATGCTCCCTTGACCATCCGTTTTTTGATAAAAAGTGGTGCCTAACCTTACTCTTATACTTAGCCCTTTTGAAATGACCTCCAAAATCTGGATTTGAATTGTGCGCCCCTATCCGATATGATGGATAATGTAATACCATGAACACTCACAATCTCATCTATATAGATCTTTACATAATCCTCCACTGAGTAAGTGGACTTAATAAAGATGAAGTGAGTGGATTTCGTCAATCTATAAACAACCACCCATATAGAGTCATTTTGCCTTCGTGTCCGAGGCAAACCCACTATGAAGTACATATTAATGTCTTCCAACTTCCATGTGGGAATATTGATTTATTGAAGTAAACCACTCGAATTTAGGTTCTCGGCTTTGACTTGTTGAAAATACATTTTGCAACAAATTCTGCTATGTGTCCTTTTAATTCGTTCCACCAAAATACTTATCTAAGGTCATGATACATCTCCGTAGAACCCGAATGAATTGAATAACAAAAACCATGAGCTTCCTCTAGGATCCGATTTCTCAAATCATGCACATTGGGTACACATAACCTCTCTTGGTACACCTCAAAATACCATCCCTCCTAAGGAGAATAATTCATTAAGCTTGCCAAGAACAAATTTCTTTAACTCCATCAATGATTGGTCAAGGTGTTACTTAGTATTCACCTCAACCACCTAAAACGACTCAGAGTTATTATGGACAATAAAACCACCATTTGGAGAATTCAAATCTAACACCCAAATGAGCCAACCTATGGACATTTTTCACTAGGTCTTTCTTTCCCTCTTCAACATGAGACACACTACCCATGGTCCGACTTAGAGAATCCACAACAATGTTGGCCTTGCCGTGGTTGTAAAGAATACTCATGTCGTAAAACTTCAACAATATTAACCACTTTCATTGTCGGAGATTCAAATCCTTTTGAGTAAACACATATTAAAGTCTCTTGTGGTCGGTATACACATCTACATGAACACCATATAGGTAATGCCTCCAAAATTTTAAGGCAAACACCACGATCGCGAACTCGAGATCATAAGTTGGGTAGTTCTTCTCATGAACCTTGAGTTGCCTAGAGGCATAGACTATTACCTTCCCGTGTTACATAAGGACGCAACTCGATGCCAACATGGATGCATTTCAATATTCCATGGAGCCCTTAGTAACCTCTGGTAAAGTCAACACTAGAGTCGTGGTAAAACTATTTTTCAAGATTAGGAAGCTTCTTTCACACGCATTCGACCACTCAAATTTCACATTCTTTTGGATCAAAGTAGTCAAAGGATATGCAATGGGCGCAAAACCACCCACAAACCTCCTATAATACCCGTATAGATCCAAGAAACCTCTTATTTTGGTTGGAGCCAAATGTTTTAGCATCAATTATAACCGCCTCCCCCCCCCCCCAATTTCTCTGTAGGATCAACTCTACCCCTCACTAGAGATGATATGACCCATGAAACACACTCCATTTACCTTACAAAAAACTACACTTGCTATACTTGAAAATAGTTGATGTTCCTCCCAAGACTCTCTAAACCACGTCTCAAAATGTTCCTAAGGATTCACCCTATTTTTTGAATTACACACATAGACTAGACTATTACAATGAAGACAGACAAAAGAAGAAATATAGGTAGTTTGAACACCATATTCATTAGGTTCCATGACAGGCGTTGGGGGAATTAGGCCAACCCAAAAGACATCACCCTAAACTCATAGTGACCATATATGGTTCGAAAGGTCATTTTAGGAATATCTTCATCTCTAAACCTAAGTTGGTGATATCTCAACCTTAAGTCAATTTTGGAAAAGTAGCTTTCCCCTTGGAGTTGATTTAACAAGTCGCCAATCCTAGGAATAGGATACTTATTCTTAATTGTCACTTTATTGAGTTGTCGGTAGTCAATACACATCCTAAGCTACCCATCCTTGTTATTCACAAATAAAATTGGAGAACCACATGGGGAAATTCTAGGTTGAACGAAGCCTTTGTATAGTAAACCCTTGAGTTGAGCCTTCAACTCTTTCAATTCGGTCAGAGCCATCCGATAAGGAGGAATTGAAATGGATTCATATCCGGTAGAAGGTCAATACCAAATTCAATTTCCCGTTCGGGAGGAATTCCAAGAAGATCATTAGGAAAGACCTCTGGAAATTCCCTAACTACAGAGACTAACTCAATGGTAGGAACCTCAGAGTCTAAACATTTGAATCTTACAATATGAATATATACACCCTTTAGAGATCATTTTACAAGATTTTAGACAACAAATGATATGACCTCTAGGAATAGAACTTTCCCCATTCCACTCTACGCCAGGTTCATTAGGAAAGTTAAACTTGACAACTGTTGTCCTACAATCAATGGAAGCAAAACAAGCATTCAACCAATCCATACCCAAAGTAACATCAAAATCAACCATATTGAGTTCTTCTTATTCAACATGAGTAACTCTATTAAGCAACATTATAGGAAAATTTCTATATACCCTTTTTGCAAACACCAACTCACCTACTATGGTAGTCACCATGAAAGGTTCATTCAAGATATCGGGAAAAATATCAAACTTTCTAGCTTTTAAAGGAGTATCAAATGACAAGGTAGCACCCGGATCAAGTAAAGCATAAATATTTAAAGAGAATACTTGTATCATACCAGTCACCACATCGGGAGAACTCT
This sequence comes from Solanum habrochaites, assembly GCA_027704765.1. Taxonomy (NCBI): domain Eukaryota; kingdom Viridiplantae; phylum Streptophyta; class Magnoliopsida; order Solanales; family Solanaceae; genus Solanum; species Solanum habrochaites. The sequence goes on along the minus strand of JAKWJA010002495.1, from coordinate 12,355,665 downwards.
CTTGTTCACCCCTAGAACGTAGAGCATAAAAGTAGTTCTTTTTCGAAGCATCAACATTTGAACCACTTGCTTGTCCACTCCCCTTGTCTTGACTCTTCACATTAAGGAAATCTCTAACCTTGTGACCTTTTACCACATCTGAAGCAATTTTTGCTTCCAACTAGGTGCTCACCCCAATGTTTCTTTCCATACTTTCCACAAGTTGGGTTCTTGCTTGGTGAAGTAGTACCTCTTCAATTTAGAGACTAAGGGTTAGGCACCCTATCATCACGAGCCTTAGGGAACTTAGAAGGAACTGCATTAAGAGAACCCTTTTAAATCTAGGCTATCTTGAAATCCAACATCCCTCTTCAAAGAACCACTTGTTAAAAGACTTGGCCATTTTTGGCCCTTATTAATTACTCAATCCTACTTTGTTCCACTTGTTTAGCATGAATATTGGACGGGAAATATTCATATTATCATGAACCATAGCCGAACAATATTCTTCCACCAAATGATCGGACACTACCATAAAAAATGACACATATCATCCCTTGGGTTAGACACCAAGCATAGAGCATACTTAGACAATTTTATAAACTTCAAGGAGTAGTCAAGTACACTTATACCTCCTTGGCGAAGGTTTATGAAATCTTCCACCTTAGCTTCCCTCAACTCTCTAGGATAGAACTGATCAAGGAAATCTCTATTTAAGATCTCCCAAGTCATCAGACTTATTATATCTCTATTGAGTGTACCAAGTTTGCGCCATATCTTTGAGTTGATAGGCGACCAACTCGGCCTATTTACCTGTAGTCACACCCATAGAAAATAGGATCTGATAGACCTCATCTAGGAAATGTCGAGGGTATTTATCCGCTTTCAACTCATAGAATAAAGGAGGTTTCATTATATTAAAGTCTCTCAAACAAGATTCCATATTACTAGCATGTTAAGGCACACAGGGTCCAACCTTCCAATTCACTTGGGTAGTCATGGCTTGGACTTGAGAAGTGACGACATTGGCTTTTGAATTCATGTCTTGAGACAAATTGAGAAAAGTTTCCCTTATCGCTCCGTCGGTCATCGATGGAGTAACAACTGGAACTTGATCACCCATAGAAACTTCTTCAAGTGGAGGGACTTGATTGTCTTGCGTAGGAGCTTGGTTGCCTTGAGCCACCGCATTACCAATCTCTTCATTGGTAATTCGTGCAGCTTCTCTTAAAGTATTCATACCCGTAACCACAATAGAAGTCTTATGTCAAAGCACACATGTAGTAAACTCTAGAGGCACGACATAAGAGTACCAAAAGATGAGAATTTTCTAAGCATCAAATAGTCTCTCATTCAAAAGTGTGGCGTGTTCATAATTATGAATAAAAATCTTCATAGACGTGGTTTAATGAGACATCCATCCTAAAGATATTAAACCTCATGCTCTGATACCAAGTCTGTCACATCCGGGGAGCACCCTCAAACGTAACCGGTGTCGTCGTCCACAGAAAGGACTAAGACTAACCTCTTAGCATTCTTCATTACATTTCATAGGTTAAATTACGGAAAATTTAAAACTTTTAATTACTTTTACATTGAGGTTTATTAGACCTCTCGCATACACATAATATATATAGAGAGAGAGTTTACAAAGACTCCTCTCATAGGAAGCACTGCATAGGTTTCTACTTTTATTTCACATACATAAGATAAAAATATAGATTCATAAGAAGTCTAGTATACGTCTCATATTAAAAGCCATCTAGAACGAGTACAACATTGGGCGTAGCCCATACTTCATTACAATAAAAGCCGCATATAAGCATATACAATCTTAGTCTTCAAATGAAAGAGAATGAACCAAAGGGTGTTTAAGACTAAACAATATTAAATATCAAGATAGTGGGAATGTCCTCGGAGACGGAGGACTACTGAACTCGAGAAGACTGAGAATCAAGTCTTATCAATGCCTTCTAGAACACACAATGGCCGCTGAAACTACATTTTTAGTAACATAGAAAAATGGGTTAGTAATCAATTGTTCTAAAATTGTATAGGCATATAGCCACATAAAACATTGAAAACTTGATTAAAAAAAAGGACATTTGCTTTAGAAGTCATGCTAAGTCATTTGAAAGCCTTTAATGAAAATACAAGATAACATATACATAAAAAGGAATCACAACAACATAAGACATATTCATAAATAACGACAGCATCATCATAAAGTCACCTCAACATATCATGTCATTAGTTCATAGCATCAATCATACAAGAACCTTACCAATAATACCATCCAAAGCCTACAAGTGCAATGCTAATGTGAAATCCCATAACCCCACACAATCAAGTAAACTAGATAGGAGATCATAAGTAAAGACTTGATTCATATCACATATCATCATTGATAGTCATCAGTATATATAGCAATTTAGACCAATATCATGTTCATCAAATGTAGTCATCATTATGTAAGAGTATCATCATAGAAGTCAACATCATTACATGTCATAACATTATTCATAAGAACAACCTCCTAGGGATCCTCTTAGAGTCAACTTGTGCAATGTCTAGGCAGAGTCCCATACCCCAACCTATACTAAGTCAAACCCCTTAAGTGACCCTAGTTAGTGTTCACTCTTTTACTTCATTTTACTTTTGGGAACACTTGCCTTAACTGACATAGACCACAAGAGCATAAATATCGAATTGGACATCAAACCCCTTATAACACGAAAGAAGCGTGACTACTTGCCGAAGGTAGTACAAAAATATGAACATAAATTCTAGGTGATCCACTAGCTAGTCTTCCTAGGTGGGAGGCAAATAGTTTCAAGAACTAGGGATAGGCTTGGGACCCTTCTTTGATGCACATTACATTATTGTCTCTAATCTCATGAGTACAATAGTGAACCTACCTTCCCTACTTGGGACCCTCTTTATGCACATTACTTTATTAATCATAATAACTTAGTACTGTCTATAAGAAACTAACCCTTTGTATATCATACTCATTTAGATCATTAGAAATTTGATAAGAATGTCCTTTCAATGCAACCCTCATATGTGAGATTAACACATTATCATCATCATCATATCATAATAAGGCACATAGGCAATTCATAACCAACCTTATATCATTACATATTAAGCATAATATCACAATCACATAATCAAGACATTTCAATTTCATCATGATACCAACACCTATCCAATTCACTTACAAGGCATGCTTCAATTGAACTTCATTACCAAGTAAAATCCATCACAATATATGTAAAGTTTTAAGATCACAAAGTCTTACCAATTCTCCTTGAAAATCCATCATCATTGATATTTAACTCATCCAATACAATTTCATCCATCAATAGGTGTATTAACATTATACAAAAGTAATTAACACAATAACTAGGTCAGTTGCATCATCACTGCCAAAGTTAACATCAACTCACAACCTAGGGTTAGAGGAAATAGGGTTCATAATGAATTCATCAAGAAATTGATCCAATCCCAACAATAGATTATCCTTGTCAGTCCCTAAATGAATTATAATATATAAAGAAAGTCTAACAATCAGAACATCTTCAATTCCTATCAATTTATAAGCAAGATCCAATGCTTGGGAAATTTGGGGAAAGGGACATGATCCATACGAAATTCCCATAATCAATATCAATTACTGAACAATATACACTCAATTAGACTTAGGTAATCACAATTAATCACAATTAACCATCAATTTCATGTATAAAAGAAAACCCGTTAGAAGAGGGAAACCTTTAAAATTGGGTGATTTGGAAATCAACTTTGAAAGGACCTCTTGGAGAAAGGAATACCAAGACTGAAGAACTCATACCTTAATGAATCTTTTTACACAAAATTTGAGAATAAAAGTTGAGAACTTGGTCTTCTTCTCCAAGCTTCCTTGATCATTCAATGGAGGTTGAAAAAGAAAGTAGAGAGAGGTGAGAGCTTTTGGGTTTTGATTTGGAAATTTGATTTGAGTGAGTGAAAATGGATTAAAATTGATCTAGAACCAATATATTCTCTCCCTAAATTACCCAAAATACCCCTTACTTAATTGGGTCTTTTTGAGAAGTCAAATTGACTTAAAAACAACACGAACAAATTTGGGAAGTAACTGCGCATCGCGGGGGCAATTTCATATCTTTTTTTAAAAAAATAAAGGTTAAAGCAGTGGATCTAGTTGATTCCCTTATTTGCGAGGCAAATTTTTGCCTTCTTTGATTTGGCTGCGCTACACGCAATGGCCTCCATATCTTGACTACCACAAGGTGCTTCGGTAGCTTGCTTGCCAAGGTTTGGGTCCTTCTCAAGGACCTTTACTGCGGTCATTGGGGAGTTTCTACTGGACGTTGGACCCTATATACTATATTTTACCTATTTAAAGTATTTTTATAAGTTTATACCTCATATGACACTCCCAAACCTTAACACAACATAGAGACATCTACTAGTTCAATTTCGCTAGTTTCCGGATGTCATGGAAATTTCTTGACGTCTTTACTCTAAAGTTTCCTAAATGAATTATAACAATTATTTTAGGTCCTAAAACAGTTTTACTAACCTTACACCCACATGTAAGGCTCTAGCTTAGGTGTTAGACTTTCAGAGTGTTACAATATGATAGATTCATGATGACCAAGGAAATGATAGTTCTCCTATGCATAGTTACCTATTTCTATTCATGTGAAGTTAATGAAGTTATGAACATGTGTGATTAAAGGAATTTGTGTGAAGGTAGATCTCACATTGTATACACTCACATGATGTATGATTGTATGAATATGTCAAAGGACATTGCCACATAAAGTATAGTCAATGATGACAGGACATTATCACATTAGAATCCCTTCAGCTATATAATGTATGAAGGATCAAGATCCTAAAGTCTTCTTATGAACTAATTCATTAAAGTCTTAGATATACTTAAAATGGTAGTTTGAGCCTAGAACCGAGTGAACATGACAAATGAGAGTGGGGGTTCACATTTAGTAAGTCCGACTTCCCACAAAAGGGCCTTCTGGTTAAGTAAGTCTGAGTTGTCAATATAGATGTTGTTTCATGAGATGAAAACCTCCACACTAGTAAGTTAAGGTTTCTAGAAGCAATCTCCATGTTCCATAACTACGGCCCCCCCCCCCGGTTATAGCTTGTGGTTTTCCCTAGATAGTTGTGTATCATTTGTTACACCTCTGGCAAGTGTTACCCTCTCTTTTCAGTGTGGGAGGATAACACCGTACTCTATGTATCTCACATGGTCTATATCGGTTATGACTATGTATCTCAAAGTAAGAAATTAACTAAGATAAGAATATGGACTATAATCATAACTCCTTGAGAAGATTACACAATATAGGTCAGACTTTGGACCCTACCCATGCATTGCACATTTGAACTTCAAGAAAGGATAAGATTAGTATATGTATGAAATTAAGACTTATTCTATGTTATGTATGAATTGTATGAATGCGTGTTAAGTGACTTTGTTAGGTCAAGACATGAATTATGCTTATGTATGTGAATTGCACTTATGGCTTCTAAATGGGTTTACTTAGTATATGTGGAATTATGGGATTCCATGTGTGCATTGCACAAGTAAGCTTTTGAAGGGGTTGTGAGGGTGGTTTACTTATGATATGAACTAAGTGAGTTATGGCTAAGGTTGTAGTAAGTGAAAGAGTCCTTATATGATACTATGAAGTATATATGTTATGTCTAGTTATAAATGAAAGCGTTAAGTATGATATGACAAGTCTAGGGTGACTTCTTAGGTACACATGGTGCAAGTAGTATTATGGGATGCTACTTACATATTGCACTAGTGTGTCTTAGGTGAAGGTTCTTATGTGAAGTTGATGTGTATGATGTGTTTAAGACTTATGAATATATGTAGAAATGTTAATGAAGTATATCTATGAAAGACTATTGTAAGGTGACCTCAAGGTGATACATTGTTCTAAGTACACTAGAAGATTTCTTAAGGAAAGAAGTAAGATAATAAAAGAGATATGTAAGTATTGATTATGAATATGCCTCCAAAGTATAAATAAATGATCATGTGGCTTAATATGAATGAGGTATTCATTCATTGTAATGTGTGTGAAAACTATATTGTGGTATTTAAGCCTATGAAGTTCACTAAAAAGAATGTTGCATGATTTGAAATGAAAAATTTCCCTTTAACTGAATTTTTTTGCGTGGTTGCAATACATAGCATGGCATTCTTTGTGTACATAATCCATTCTTCTAATCTTTTTCAAACAAGGTAGGATGTTCATGGCTTAGAGGAGTTCTCATGTTTTAAATTGAAGACTGGACAGATCCCCCAATTAAGCAGTAAAGGGACCTTATGATTCGAGGATCTAGGTCAAGATGTTTTCTTTAAGTTGATGTTGTCTTTTTTTAAGAGATTAGACTTATATTTTATGTTCTTAGGGGTCGTTGTGTCCCTATTTCTATTATTGATTTGGTGTCTTCTACGATGACAAAAGAGGAATATAGTCGAAATTGTGTAACTTATGAATGTTTATCTTATAACACACAAACCACACCACCCACCAACACACACACACACACACCACACACTACATACATACATATCTATAATATTAATGAAGTGATGATTATAGATTGATTGTGGCTATGTAAAAAGTTTTATTAAATTCCGCTATTTTATTTAAAATTCTGCAATTGAAAGTTGTCTAAGGCCTTTGTATAAGACCTCCTTTAAAGGTCGAGGACGCCGTGGTTGTGAGACTTAAAGTATGCTTATTTCTAATGTGTACTTTGGTCGTGACATTGACACAATCCCAAAATTTAAACTAGAATCTCTTCGTAGGATTGAGATATCCTTATCACAACATTCTCAGTGGGACAATCAAGGAGGATCACCATACAACTTTCTTCAACCAACAATATGAATTACTGAAAAGGATCGATTGCTAAACACCTATTGTGCTACCCGAATTCATTCCCTTTATTAGGCTCTTATTTTTTGACAAACTCCTATCTATAATAAGATTCCTCTACTCTACCTGCTGCACATAGACCATTAAACTTGAGATGTCCATGTCCCTAATAAGCATTGCAGCCGGGCCTCCTACTCCCCATGTTTTTAACCATCTCTTGCATTACGAGATAGTTGGGCGAACTTTAACCCATATTCATTAACACCTAGATAATCGTGCTTAAGTGTGAGGAATTCTCATACCTTAGCCTCTTTCAGTTCCCGGGCGAAGAAACGCCCCAAGAAAGCCTCCTCGAAACAAGCCCAATTAGCAAGTGGTATATCTTCATCCCTACTCTCTTTCCACTGATAAAACCAAGTCCTAGCAACACCCTCTAGTTCATATGCAACTAGCTCAACTCTCTTAGTATCAACAACATGCATCACCTCGAATACGTTTTTTCAGTTCCTCATTAAAGTTTGTAGGATCCTTAGTAGTGCTTGAACTAGTAAAACTTGGGGAATTCATCCTCAAGACTCATGAATCCTCCAAGTGTCAGCCTTCTTGTCGAGCTCCTATTTGTTGATAAACCAGGTTAGTCACAACTTGACTCAGCATCCTAATTACCTCTCTAAACTCAACATTAGTAAATTCTCCTTGTAGTTGCACTTTAGGTGCATTCGGTAACTTTTATTCTCCGACATTACTCCTAACTGGACGACCTCTAACTTCTCTTCATGGAGGCACGATTCTCTGAAAACACGTGCAGGCACGAATTAGGAGGAAACTTTTCCGAGATAAAACTATAACGCACGAAATTAGTATAAAAAAAGTGAAGAAACTCCTAAATTTTTCATCCTTCTAATTATAGATGTGGTGTGCTTCACAATGAAAACTAGGAATCTACAGACATGAATTCATACACCCCCTAGGACTCTTGAACTCTGTACTTTGATACCAAGTTTGTCATATCTCGAGCCTACACCCTGGATGTGGCCGGCACCCAACGACCATTTCTTGTCTTGAACGAACCCTTGGCCTGGCTTACTTGACTCAACAGAAGACTTGAACTCAAGAAATAACTCAAGAATAATTTTAAATGTAATACCTAGATAATATGGAAACTTCAAGTCTTATTGTTTACATATTATATGAAAAGACTACATAAAACTAACATTGTCTGTCTATGAAGCCTCTAAAATAAAGCTGGATGTTGGGACAGACCCCGAATCATCCAAATAACTGAAAGCTAGAAAAAAATAATGAACTGATGATAAATATGTCCTCTGAATGAAGGGAGGCTCACCAACTGACTCTGGGTTGCTCAGTGGATCAACAGTGCGCTGAAATGCTAATCAAGTACTGCATCAGCATAGTAGACGATGTAAGCAATGTTCATTGTACATTGAACGACAAGTACTGCGAGTTGGATGCTAACAACAACTGTAAGCTGATGAGAATAAGATTGACATAACTGGTTCTTACTCAACTCAAGGAATTTACTCAACTCGATGTATTGTATATAAACCAATTTAAAACAATGCAAATATAAATAAAGCTTTTACACACAGTAGTATAAAATACACTAGTCGTTTAAAGAAATGGCATGAAACAAACTCAAACTTACTATATGAAAGTGTTATAGTGTGTGTGGTGATTTTTCATACTTACAAAACACAACCAATATGATTCCTAAGTGGTGATACAATGTCTCGCTCTGCGGCCAAAACTGTTCTATTACTTGTCTTCGCATAAAGCATCCTCACCTAGTGGGGATCACTAGCTTAACTTATGTGATCAATCTAAAAAAAGTATGACTCGTTAATACAAATGATGCTCTGGTTAATGGAGACTTGAGTCTGAAAATAAACTCTCATCTCTAATCGACTCTTAGATACTTCTCCAAAAAAAGAAAACTTTTAGCCCATGCTTTTCAAATAAACTTCCTTTCCTAGTGGTTGAGATAATTTTTTAACCCTTTAGCTTAACTTATGTGATCATCTAAAAAGTATGACTCGTTAATACACATGATTGCTACATGGTTTACATGGAGACTTGAGTGAAAATAAACTCTCATCTCTATATCGACTCTTAATACTTCTCCAAAAATATACTTTAGCCCATGCTTTTCAAATAACTTCCTTCCTATTGGTTGAGATAATTTTTTCAACCCTTTTAGCTTTATAAAGCCCTCTGGGAATCAATTTTCCCTTTTATTTTTCAAAACTCAGTTGGGAAATCATATTTTCCTCTTAAAATTAAATGTGAAAACATTCATAAACTTTTAGAGAATACTTAGTTCCCTTATAACTATTGAGAAATGAACTTAACTCTTTACTCTTTTCTTAACTAGAAATTGAAACTTAAATCAACTCTTAGGGAAAACTTAGTTCCCTTATATATCATTTGAAGAAAAAACTTTAACTTTTACTCTTCACTTTAACTTAAAACTTGAGCCTTAAAAAGAAGTTAAAATATTTAATAAAGACTTTTGAAACCTTTTTGAACTTTGCTTTGGACTAGCTTCTTACCTTTAGACTTGACTCTTAACTTCTTTGACTTTAATATTTAACTTCCCTTGAATGGATTATGTATTCAAGTTTATGACTTGAGTTATTTAGTGTTTCTATGTGCTTAGAAATTATTTGAAGTAATAAAAATCATCAGAAGATGTTAATGCACCTTAGAAGGACTTTCGACACCCAAACTACGAAAATTGTAACATGAAATCAACTCGTGAATTGTTGAATTGAAATAAATTGGTGTATGGGTGAATTAGCCCAACAAGAAAGATCCCACATACCTTAATAGTAATCACCCCGGACGAATTCCACGCGACTATCTTGGCATTCTTAATGAATCCTTGGCCTTTTATACTTTCTCCTTCTTCTCTTCTCTTTTCACCCAATTCCTAAGCGTATTCTAATTTTCTAAAACTTACCTAAGGCTCTGATTTACCCCTAATAAAACTTGAAAATGAATTATGAATTATGGTCGTTTGAAAATGACCAAAAACTCACTTTTTACATCTAGGAAAATTTTCAGATTTTCCCTATTTTTTCCAAAAATGATAAACTCTAGTCTCTTATCTTATTCTTGGCTATTACAATTTACGAGATTTTACATGAGTATAACAACATGCATCCATATGGATAGAGAAAATATTATGGAAAGTCTACATAGTTTATAGCTTGTAGCTTACCAGAATGTATGGTATGGAGACATATGATGGTTGCATAAAAGATATAATGAATTGATTCTTAGATTTAAAAGCTTTAGGTCTTTGATATGATATAGTTCTATTTTTGTCCATTACAATTTTGTTCTTATTATAAACAATCTTGGATTGTTGCTTGTGTTGGGATAAATACTATTAACTTCGTGTTAAGAAAAAATATTTATTACAGAATAAATATTTTCTCAATTTTAATAGATCATATATTCGTTTATGGTGTCTATTTACTTATATAGTAGATGAATTAGTGTGTAGAGTTTTATCCTATACACAGAGCATTAAATCATCGGTTCTTATAAGTAAAAAGTTTTCTGTTCACAATCTAGGATGGAAATTGGACATGCCATCAGGTACGATTGAAGCACAAAATTATATGTAATTTTGATTGATTATCAGAATATTTATAGTTCTAACTTCTTGTGCTAGTACATTTTGTATGTAATGAACAAGACCGAGTAGAGATAGTTTTTTTAGATTGACTGACAAAAACATATTCTCTAAACTATTAAATGTACTTATATTCTTAATCCTGATATACCTATTATGATCTGTAAGTATTAATTATTGTTTTGATTTATTAAAATGCAAGATTCTGAGATGGGTCAATATGTCAGGTAAGTGGATGATAATACTCCCTCCGTTCCATTTTATCTGGTAACATTTGAACGGGCACGGATTTTAAAAAATAATGAAGACTTTGAAATGTTTATCAAATTTCCCTTCAAAAAAGTAAATTCACTTTTCTCTCTCCTCATAAATGTATTAGAGTCCTATGTTTAAAATGAAGTGGGACTAACAAGGGTAAAAGAAGAATTGAATGTTTAAATACTTATCCTATAAGGAATTGTGACATTCTTTTTGGGATTAACCGAAATAGAAATGGTGCCACATAAAATGGTACGGAGGGAGTAATATATATTGGTGAAATAATAAGTTAGTTGATAGAATCAATGTCTCATTATAGAGATTGATTGATATGCCTTTTTGAGAAACTTATAAGTTTTCATTGTGTCAAATCTAGCAAATGGATTTATGAACCAGACACATGAAATAAGTTAGGAAGTGCTCTAAAGGAATTTAATCATTAAGTTAAATTCGTCAATAATTTTATTTATTAATTAGTATATGAAATCTTAACATGGGGAACTACATAAGTGTTTAATGGATAATTACAAAATATAAAATAGAGGAGTGCAAATATGAATTTCTAGTGGAATGATTTGTAATTTACTATGGTAATAATAGTTCAAAGTAATTATTTGGAATTATTTTCATAGTAGGAGGCCTCAGTAATTAATTGTGTGGTCCCTATAGTGTTCATATTTAACTATAACTCAGAATCCTATTTCAATGTAAAAAGGAAAAATAATATGGTTTTTTCTAGTCTTCAAGAAAAACTAGGGCTTCTAGTCCTTTTTGGATTAGGAAGAAATATCTATAAATAGGGATTCTCCTAACCTAGAAAAGAGAGGAATAAGTTTCTATTCGATATTTTTCCACCCAAGTATTGAGAGAGTTCAGATGTGACTTGGATCACTGTAGAAGACCATATCTATTGTCTATCTTGTAGATTTTCTTGAAGGTATAAGTTCACGCTTCAAGAGGTATTTATCGAATTAAATTTCAGTATGATTATGTTTTCTAGCGTAAACAATATAGATTATCTATTATTCATGTAAGTAGTAAAGACCCTGATATGATTCTATGTGCATATATGTTTTCCAATCGCTTGTACATCCCCACAACTTCCACCGCTTTGTTCAAAATAAAAAACCAATAACAATGTATTACTACTAAGTTGTCATATAAGTAGAAGATCAATTCTATTCAGATGACACCTTCTTGCTTTTGTTATTTTTTGTGAAAGAAGGCAAAGCTACATGTTCTTATGAGTTCTCCACAACATCATCTTCTACATCCACTTCTAGTATTTTTCTTTTGGTTCCACGTCCTAACAGATAACTACCCAAAATATTAGCAGAATGCTTTATCTCAATGCTTTCACCATGTTCTTCTTAAAATATTCAAGCTAATATGACCTTAACGAATTGATTAGAATATTACTAGTACAACAGAAGTTGCATACTACAGACTATCTTATAGAGAAAATTTAATTTTATCTATAACCTTTAATTTTTGGTTTATTATCATATAAACCTCATGTATGGTACTTTAATCTCTTGGTGGGACTACGTTGGGTGAGAACATGGAACAAAAGTATAAATTTTGACAACCTTGTTTTTACTATTAAAACATCATGGCACTTATCCAACTATAATGTATTGTTGTGCTCCCACCTGCACGAAATATTATTACATCTAAAAAGAGTTGATCTTCCTTAAGCACTTCAAATACACAAACATCACAAACTTTTAACTTATTTTCCAAAACGAATGCCTTCCAACCAGACGTAACTTTAGAATTTCATAGTCCGATAGTGCATTTGGCAGACCAAGATGTACTCCATAGTACACGAAGAAAAAGATTCACATTGTTCTCAAAGAAATGCTTTCTAGAAAATTTCGACGATATGGACTGCCAAAGGAGATGGCTAAGTAAATAGATTTGACATAGTGCAAAACAGAATAAAGAAATATTCGAGCACAACAAAATCCATAAAGATTATATCTTGTAGCTTATTATGTTGAACGGAGTAGATACATATGATTGTTGGATAAATGACATAATGAAAGGATTCTTAGATCTAAAATCTTTATTTTCTGATATGATATAGTTCTCTCTTTGTCTATTACTGTCTCGTTCTGATCGTAAACTCTCATAGATTGTTACTGGTGAATCCTGCAATCTTCATTTCTTTCTTCAAAAAGAAAATTAAGATAATTGTGTTAATAGTAAATTAATTTTAAGTTATATAGATCAACAATGTAAAGTTGTACCATTTCTACAAAGCTATTTATTACTAGCAATACTTACCATAAAGATTTATGAGCTAATAAGTTACTAATTGTGCAATCAGGTTTGCAATGTTTGTGCTAGAACTTAAAATCATAGTACTAATTATCATACAACAATATTGATATTGAATTCAGGTCATAGCCAATAAGATCATCACTTTGACCCTTTCTTGTGAAATAAGGTGAACCTACATCCTCTTCATCTCTTTCCCTTTTGTTGGACTGTACATCACCTAGATTTTCAACGAAATAATTAACCATATCAGGAACTTTTTCATTAAATTTATACCTTCTTGGAATATCCTCTAGGATATTAACAAAATCATTTGACTCGGACAAGTCACTTTTTCATCTGCACTCAACTCAAATATAGTGACATCAATATGAGAATGAGCATTGCATTCAAACATCGAAAAGTGCCCACATCTTATTAAATAATATTCACATAAATCTTTCCATACTTTGGCTAGCCAAATTTGACCCTTTAAAATGTTGCACTTCAACCTCCGATAATTGTCGACTGGGAACCTCAAGATACACAAGGTTTAACATGTTCTTGCATCATCTTCAGGCAAAGTCTTCCTGGGTCCTTTTCATATATGCTAAGGAAATCTAGACTCAATTGCATACATCTTAGAATCTAAGATAGTAAAATATAGTACAAATTAATCCTAAGAAAATCCTGGAAAATACTCGAATAATGTATTCTCTTTTTTCCGTAACTAACTACTAAACAAAATGTCAACAATTATCTAATTAGGCTAACTAAAATCGTTGTTTCTCGAGCTCTCCAAAATTGTTTTTCTAAGAATGTCAGATTCTTCGAAATGCACTACTTTTGGAGTATCCAACACGCACTCATCAACATTTCTGAAGAGTCCGAGCAAGACTACAATTATAACAGAGATAAAAATTCATTGTCGTGTTTCAGAAGATCTAGGAAACATATATTCGAAAATGAAATAATGAGATTACAATAAATGAAACATTTATCAATAATAAAAATTCATTACGGTGATCATTTTATCAACAATAAATATTCATAAACTTGATCAGTCTTACTATAAGTAAAAGATTGCCCCTAAATGCAAGTATAATTGGTCGTGAATTCCTATGACTCATGCAAAACTATAAGGTTAAATTTGTCATCAGTCTTATTACGTTTTAAACTATATATCTAATTTCATAATTTGGTTCAACAGACACCCTAATAACAAAATTCAAAAGGAAAATAAATAAATAAATTAAAAAATATAAAATTGTACATATCAGACGAGTACATTCATGGTGTGATAGTTTAACTTTATAGAACTTTGGTTGGACAAAATTGTTATTTTTAGGAAAAGAAGAAGAAGAATTTCGAAGGGAAAATCCTTCGCCAATTTTTTGATGGACCTTGCTAGCCATGTCTTTTTTTTGTCAAGCGAGCTGCAGAATGATATAGTAAGATGGGAACATTGTAGCAGCAACAATAATTTTGATATAGTGCTTTTTTGTTTTGTTTTCTATGTGGACTCGATAATTTTTTAAATTCGCACTGCATAGGATCCTATTTGACAGAATTCACAGTCTAAGGAGAATTTTTTTTCATAATTAACATTCAAATTTAAAACCTGTAGTTAAAGTAAAAATAGTATCATTCATTCTTTCCGATTAGTAGAGTGTAATGACACAGTGAAACATGCAGTGTTGATAGACAAATAAAGTAGTCAGTTATGATAGTGTCATTGACTTTTCTTTTAGTTATTTATGAAAAAATAATTTAATTTCACATCACTATGAACAAAAACACATCGGTTAATAGTTTATAATGATATTTTTATTAATTAAAATTTAAGATCTCCAAAAATGTAACGACGCGAACCGTTGTTATTCAGGAAGCGCAAAAAGGATCGAAGAGTCTGGACCATGTCCCCCTAGATCGGGATAGATGCCGCTAGCGCGATTGCGCTGCAGCGGAAACTTACCCAGCTATAGTGGGATTGGCGGGAAGAATCCAAATTTCAAAAAATCCTTATTTTTTTCATCTTCCAAAAATAACCTATAGATAGTTAATTACCCTAAAAATTTGAGAAAATTATTTCAATTTTGAATAAGAATTAGAAGGTGCTTTCTAGCGTGAGGATGGCGAAATCTTGCTAGATCTTGGTCAAATTCAAAGTAGCGAATTCAGAAAAGCTGGAAAGGGAATCATGATCTGTACAAATTACTTGGCACCCAGGCGGGTTAGTTTTTCATGCATTGAGTGGTTGTAAATCCATGCTTATCATGTAAATATGAAATTAATAATAATAAGAATGTGTTGACCTTCGTGCACCGAGTAAATTCAATGAAAAAGTTATAGGCTTGCAATGTTTCTGAGGTTAGTGCTTGATGTAACAAATTGATGATTGATCAAGTATTCTTAGTTATTTCTTGAGTAGAATTCCTTCATAAAACTAGGCTATCCGTTAAAAGAGAATAGATATCGGTATATGCTATTTTGATCCATCGAGTAGTAAGTTGATAAATTTTAGTAATTTATAAGGTTTAAAAACCTAATGGTGAACCCTAAAGAAGAGGAAGTAGGGTTGAGTTTGGTCTTTTGTGTAATTAAGAATAGGATGAGAAATTCGTAGAGGATGCTTGTGACTTCATGATACTGTGATGTATGCATATTTTTGCTTCATTAGGATACTTTTATACATATGAATGTCGCAATTTTGATCATATTGTTGTAATTGAGATAGATGAATTATATAGCCATGAAACCATGATATAAATGTATGATCTTGATGATGTACCTGTGATTAAGGTGTGTGCATGGGGATCAGATTTTCACATTCCAGCAAGCTAACTTGGATCAGGTTGCCATGTTCCAGCATAACTATGGTATCAGATTGCCACGTTCCCGCAAGCTAACTTGAATTGGGTATTACGCTAATGCATTAACAGTTTGAGTTTGGGTTTCGTGAGATAATCAACCAGTTGTAATAAGTTGCAACGAAAATCATGTTATATTTTGAAATTGTGATGTGTATACACTTGTTATGATTGTGTTTTTACCTAATAAATCATATTTGACGAGTGTTAACATTTATCTTTTGATATAAATGCAACTAAAGAATCTAAAATACAAATCGATGTGATTTATCCAAAATCATATCAATGAAAATTGTATATTTGAAAAAGCAACAAGAACGATTGAAAAACAAAATATTCAAAGGAGTTTATCATTATCAATATGACAAACAAATATAAGGCGTATAGATGTATTTCATTGGTCTTTTTCAATTACTTTATAATATAATTCTTAAATGCCCGAGAAAAAGGGTACACCGAAGTATATGATGTAATATAAATATTCAAACTCATTGATATTCCAACAAAATGTGCAAAGTGATAACAAATATATTGTTAAATACCTATTCAAACAAAAACCTACAAAGAAAATATATATCTTCACATATTGATTAATAATGTACTATCCCTCATTTAATATATTATAAATGTTAAATTTGTTAAGTTTCATTTCAATCGTCATATCAAAACGATCTTCATAATTACTATGTAATTATTAAAATAAAGTGATAATATTACGTTTGAAAATATAAAACTATATAATGTATTGGAAAAAAGTTATCTTTTAACATTTATTTTAAAGATCGAGCGAAGCGCGATCAAATTCTCTAGTAATTGATAAATAATATTATTTCATTGTTGCCTCATTTGACTTGACATTAAATTTTATATTAGAAAAGAATTTTCAAAAATTATAATCTGATATAATATTTGACTACTTGTCTGACTATAAATAACAAAATTTAAAAGGCAAAATACATAACTATACCCTTTAGGACTCATTGGACTATAGATCACAACATTCAACAAGACAATTTGTATAATGTGGTATCCTACCTATATTATCTTACATAGTGTTGGATTTTAGCAAAATGTGAATGGGAAAAGAGAATAGAAAATGGAAAAGTGGGGGAAACAATTTTCGAGGGAAAATAAAAAGTCATTTGGAAAGTATGAATTGCAAATGAAGAATCATTTCTTCCATATTGATAGAACAAATGAAATTCTTGTCCTTATATTAGGAGACACTTCATTTATTTCTTAAAGGGTTAAGAAGAAGGTTCCCCCTCATGTCATCGTCGTGGCTCGCTCGGCCTCGACTTCGGATTTGAATTTGGATTTGACAAATGATGTGATTGATTGATAAATTTTTTGGACAAAATTTTATTTAATCAATATTTCTAATAGAATGAATCATATTAATTGATTTCTTTTTTCTTATAAATTAGTTCAGAATTTCAGTTAAATAATATAATTAATTTTGGCGCAATAGAATTTATTTTAAATTCGCATGTAACGGTAATAACGACCTGAAGGGACATGTTCCTTTCAAAAACTCGATATTTTTCCCAAAAGACACAATATTTCAGGCAAAACGGGTTTGAACAGATTTGTCTGAACAGACATGTTTCTTGCTGAAAATGGCTATAAAAGAAGGTTTTTTTTTTTGTTTTTCACTCATTGAAATTTTTCCCTCTTTGCGTACATTTTCTCTCATGAACAAATTATCGATTGACTGAGTCTATGTGTGCTCTTGTTACCATTCTTACGTTTATTAAAGTTATTGAGGTTTTAGGTACCGCTACTTCTTTAACAGTTCAATCCATTTTATTTTGGGAGAAATAAATCTGCAATCTCTGGTACAGTGGGGGATTTAATTTCTCTATGAAATACATTAATTTCTGTGGACTAAGATCTACAATATTCTTTCTATTTCTTCCATTTTCTATTTCTGTATTTTTTAACTATCCTGAATACATGAATAAAAATCTAAAGAAATTTAATAGTTTATGTATTTGAGGTCTATGGATATTAATGCCTTTATGATTTTCTACTCTATTTGAATTATTTAAAATTCATTCAATTAAAAATTAAAAGAACATAAAAACTTTATTGTTAAATCAGAAACATGTTGTGTAAGGATTTATTCTTTTGTGTTAGTATTTCACATACTAAAATAGTTAGCCATTTGTGTTAGAAAAATGACTATATAATCAATTCAAGTAAATGCTTGAATAGTGATTGTTGCAACAGTAAGTGCTGCAACAACGGTTGCACATAGTCGTTCAACTGCTGTCCTAGTACCGACTGAGGAACCTGCAAAGTTTTCTGGAGTCGACTTCAAGAGATGGCAGCAGAAGATGTTCTTCTATCTCACTACTTTGAGTTTGCATTGGTTCATTAATGAGAATGTTTCTATATGTAGGATTAAACTTCGCGTAAAGAACGATTTTTAGTAACAGAAGCATCGACACACTCCGATTTTTTTGTGTAAACATTATATTATGAGTGGCATGCAAGATGATATGTACAATGTGTACAATAATGTCAAAACCTCAAAAGAACTCTGAGATGCTTTACAAAAAGAAGTACAAAACAGAGGATGCCGGAATGAAGAAGTTCATTGCGACAAAGTTTCTGGACAATAAGATGATAGGCAGTAAGACCGTCGTCACCCAAGTTCAAGAACTGTAGGTCATAATCCATGAACTCCTTGCTGAAGGTATAAATTTATTTAATGCCTGTGTTGAAAATATTAATTTTTTTATACTCACATAATCTTTAATGTAGGATTGGTTGTAAGTGATGTTTTCGAAGTGGCTCTCATAATTGAGAAGCTACCTCCATTGTGGAAGGACTTTAAAAACTACTTGAAACATAAACACAAGTAGATGACCATTGAAGATATCATAGTAAGATTGAGAATGGAAGAGGATAACAAAGCTGCACAAAAGAGGTCATGTGGTAATTCAGGGATATCTGGAGCAAATATGGACGATATGTGTGCAATGCTTTAAGAATGTAACTTGGTTGGAAATCCAAAACAATGATGGATAGATTCTGGTTACTCATGTCATGTTTGTGCCAACAAAGAATTACTTTCATCATGTACTCCATCACCTACAGACAAGAAATTTTTTATGGAAAACTTCGTTGTTGAGTTGGTAGAAGGAACTGGCAAGGTCCTATTAAAGATAATATCAGGCAAGGTGGTGATTTGAGCAGGGTCTTATATGTTCTGAAATTGCGAAAGAACGTAGTTTCTATTCCGATTCTGACTAAGAATGGATTCAAATATGTATTTGTTTATGATAAAGTAGTAGTAAGTAAGAACGAAATGTATGTAGGAAAAGGTTAACTTGGTGATGGCCTTTTCAAATTCAATGTAAATACAGTTGATATGAATGAAGATTCTGCTTCTTCTTACTTGCTTGAGTATAAATGTTTATGGGATGAATGTTTGGGAGACGTTAATAATAAAACTTTTCACAAACTGATTAATTTAAATATTTGTCCTAAATTTGAGTGCAATAAATCAAAACATCAAATTTGCATTGAAGTATACTAAGCATCCTTATAAATTTGTTGAAAGGAATTCAAATCCCTTAGAATTGATTCACACTGATATTTGTGACATGAAATCAACACCATCACAAGGTGGAAAAGTATTTGATAACTTTTATTGAAGATAACACTAGATATTGTTATGTCTATTTACTAATAGTAAGGATAAAGCAATAGATGCATCTAGGAAATATAAAACTGAGGTTGAAAATCAGTTGGATAGAATGATCAATATGATCAAAAGTAATAGAGGAGAAGAATATGAATCTCCATTTGCAAAAATATGTTTCTAAAATGGAATAATCTATAAAACTACTTCTCCTTACACTCCTCAATCTAATGGATTGTGGAAAGGAAAAACCAAACTTCAAGGGAAATTACGAATGTCTTACTTATAAGTTTGGATTAACTATAAAACTTGTGGGGGGAAGCTTATCTTTACAGCAATATCAAATACTCAATAGAGTACCTAACATGAAGACACATGTTATTCCATTTTTATAAATGGAAAGGTAGAAAACTCAACTTAAATTATTTCTGTGTGTGGGATGTCTAGACAATGTCCAGGTTCCTATACCTAAAAAAGTGAATATAGGGCATAAGACTGTGGATTCTGTATTTACTGGATATTCCACAAACAGTAATGCATGTCCATTTTTGATTCATAAATCTGAACATTCAAATATTCATTATAATACACTATGGAATCAAATTATTCTGAATTTTTGAACATATCTATCCGTATAAATGTAGACTTGAGTCATCTAGTGCAGGGCGGTGGTCTACACGACCCCGAGAAGAATCAAAAGAGAATGAAACAAATGAAGAGAGTCCAAGGTGCAGTAAACATCAAAGAATAACTACTTCATTTAGATCTGATTTATTAAAAAGTCCTTCTTGAAAGTGAGCCTCAAACATTCAAGGAAGCAATGTTATCTATAAACTTAACCTCTTTGAAGGAGGCTGTCAACAGTGAGATTGAATCAATCCTAAGCAATCATACGTAGGAGTTGATCTATCTTCCTCTAGGGAACAAACCCTTTGGTTCAAAATGGACCTTTAAAAGGAAGATGAAAGTTGATGGAACTAATGACAAATATAAAGCAAAACTTATTTTCAAAGGCTTTAGACAAAAAGGACTTGATTGTTTTGACATATACTCACCAGTGACTACGATTACGTCAATTCACAGGTTAATTGTCATAGTTGCAGTATATGATCTTGAAATCCATCAATTGGATGTGAAAATCGCCTTCTTAAATGGAGATCTAGAGAAATAAATTTACATGGAACAGCCTAAGGGATCTGTAGTTCCTGGTGAAGAAAAGAAATTATGTGAACTTATTAAGTCACTTATGGACTAAAACAAGCACCGAAATAATAACATGCAAAGCTTGATCTAACAATGTTTTCAAATGGATTTAATATCAATCAATGTAATAAATGTGTTAACATTAAAGATACACTGAATTATGAAGATATTGTTTTCTTATATGTTGATGACATGTTGATAATTCGCAAGAACATTGCCAATGTAAAAGCTACTAAGCTTATGCTCGCTAGTAATTTTGATATGAAATATGTTGGAGTTGCTGATTATATTCAAAAGGTACTTGAAAAGTTTAAGTATTTGAATTTCAAAAAGTCAATGACCCCAATCGATGTTAACCTTCATCTTGCAAAGAATAAAGGTGAAAGTACGTCTCAATTGGACTATGCTAGAGTGTTGGGAACTTTGATATATGTCATGAATTGTACACACCCAGACATAGCTTGCTCTATCAGTCAAAAGAGTCGATACACAAGTAACCCCAATCAAAATCATTGGATGGTAATGAAGAGAGTTTTGGGATACTTAGATGACACTCGAATCTATGCTTTGCATTACAACAAACATTCAACAATTCTTGAAAGATATAGTGATGCAAATTGAATTACTGGGTCAACTGAAACAAAATCCACAAGTAGATATGTTTTCAATATTGGTGGAAGAAAAATATCTTGGAAATCATCCAAACAAACATGTATAGGTTGCTCTACAATGGAGTCTGAAAATTCATCGCCTTAGACAAAGAAAGTGAAAAAGTTGAATGGCTCCGGAATTTCATAGAAGATATTTCGTTTTTGCCCAAACCAATGATCTCTATATGCATATTGTCATGACCGGGGAACATTACCTAGACGTAACAAATGTCTTTGTCCTTGAAGAGGCCTTACACAAGCCCTTAGCATACATCATTGCATATCATAAGTAGAGAAAAAAATGCTGGTAGGAAAAATTTTAAAACTTTTAACATATAAAGCTATACTTAGACTTTCTCCTTTCATATAGAGTTTATATTACACTTCTATTTATGAAGTTTAAATAGAATTCTCATTTATATAGTCAAATCATTTAAAGTAGGAAATATTTTACACTAAACCATCTATGATAGAAGTATAAGATTTGAGCATAACCCTTACACTATTACAATATGTCTCATATAGGCTTACAACAAATTCTGAAAAGAGAAGGAAAAAAACAATTGTCTATGACATAGTTAATACTAATAAGTCTAGAAAACTGGCATCATTCTCGGGCTTTGAGGACTCACCAACAGCATGGGAAATAATCCAAGTCTTCCTTGCAAATGGCGTTGAAGCTCTTCAATGGACCGAACCTAAATTGTTAGGAAAAGGGAAAAAAATATGAGTTAGTACATCACACGTACTAAGTATGACTTCTATGCATAAAAATCATCAATGCATGAGAAAAGGGACATTTTAGTCAAAATCATGCTTTCTGTCAATTTAACCCTACATGTATATATAGTAAGCATTATAAGACAATTCAACATAATTTAACCCAACATCTAGAGAACCTAAGCAATACCTTCTGCAAGGAAAAAAAAATAGAATCTCATAACCCTATCCAAAGCTAAGTATCACATTAAGTAACCTACTTAATATATACAACATAACCTCATATTTCATCATGTCATGCTTTATTCATATATATCACTCATAGCTTGTCAACACAACACATAATCAACTTAATCATACAAGAACACTACTAGTACAGTCCCTTAGGATCCCGCAAGTGCAATGTGTCAGAGAAGTCTCATACCCTCCTTCAAACATTGTAGAAAACTTCAAGAAATCTTTAGTAAGACTTCACAATTTCCTTTATTCATTTACTTTTACATTAGGAAAAGAGGTTGCAATAACCGACATTAGACCATGTGATCTATATGGAATCCGCTTTTCTATGCTACGCTCAAACTTACTTCTCAAATAAGAAGTAAAGTTGTCATATAAAGTAAAGAACCCAACTAATGAGTTTGGGGTCGATCCCCTGAAAAAAATAGTTCAGACTTAACTTTATTCTAGTATTACTATTATTTAGTCAACTATTTCCCTGGAAAGCAAAAAACAAAATGGGGGGTTTTATTTCTAAATTGGTGAATTGAAATAATACTAAAATTAAAGTAAACAACTAAAAAGATCCAAATCTCAGAGTTTATCTAATTAATAAAAAGTAACTAGGCTTAAGGGTCCCCACAGGGTTCCTAACTTTGATAATTTAAACTATAACAATTTCTTTCCTAGGCCCCTTGTATCTTGCAGGTAAAGTGATAAGTGATGTATCTCTATATACTTGGTCCGGCATCTAAAAAATTTCACTCTGCCACCTGGGTCGGCTACGTGTGTTTTATACTAAACCATTAAATTACCTCATTTAAGCATTGTATTCGATATTTGACTAAGTTATTACCTCGTAACACCGGCACTAGCCTAAATGTTAGATAGTGTACACTAAATCTATATTGATAATTCTTTTCCTATATCTACCTCCTGGTCCTGGCAAGTAGCATTAAGGCGAGTTCTAACGTTGGTAATCCCTTTTTTAAAAAAGACTTCTAAATGAAAAAGTATCACTACATGCAAGAAACTATTCTAGAATTGTGCGATATTTTTTTTAGTTTAGATTTTACCTCATTATCACCCAATTGGTTCTCACAACCCTAGTTATGGAGTTTAGTTAATCCATGGTATAAATCACACTATTCATATATTAATAAAGATTCAGCACTTACCTTTAATGAGAAAGATAAAACAAACAAATCCAGAAATACGCTTGATTACTCACCAAAAACACAACAATCAATTCCAGAAAAAAAGTGTATCAATTACTGAAATTAATCCTTCAATACTTAAATAAGAGAACTAAATATAATCGAAAAGTCTAACGAAAAGTCTAACCCCAAAAACTAGTTTTTTCAAACTATTTATAATAAAAACAAAAACCTAATAAAAGAAGGATTCTAATTACTGAAAACCTGTCAAAACGCGTCTGAGTCGACGGACCTCGTGGCGGACCGTCATGGTCACGACGGGCCGTCATGGACTCTGTTGTCCCATACTTCATAAATTCTTCTGTTTCTTTCTACATTACTCTCAACGAACAGGTATTATGGACCGTTCCAAGAACGATGGTCCGTCGAGGGTCTCCATTCCATAATACTTTAACTTTTTCGAATTTAGGTACTGGGACTACTCTCTGATTATTACGACGAACTAGCAGGATGGACCGTTGTGGCTATGACGGTCTGTCATAGACTACCGTAATCCCACACTAGGTCATACTTCCCTATCTTCTTTCAGCAGCTTTTATCCTCACTACGATACCACCTACGAACCGTCACAGACGCGACGGACCGTCATAAACTCCGTAGGTGGTTTCTTCTGCATTTCTCGCTCAAAAACTTCCGCGTTCATCTTTGGACAGATTTCCTGCAAATAAGGAGAAACTTACATAAAAATCAATACAAAAAGGCTTTTGGGCATACACTAAACTTAAGGAAAAAGCATTAAAAGTATCGTGAAACCAAAGTACATCAACACCCTCAACTTAAATTCGTTGTTTGTCCTCAAGCGACGCACTATGACTCACTATAAAATCATTGTACAAGAGTATCCATATTTTAGCTTTTGCAGTCATTTGGTTATCAATCCCAATCATTGTCATCATGTTTATGCATTTTATCACTATTAGGGTTGAATTATGTGGAACCAGACCATGACATAGACTCACCATGCACTGAACATCATCTTCGATTTCTCACCGAAGGTGATAAATATTTCGGGTGCAAGTAAGTGTACTCAACTTCAAACAACATCCTCATTTTTCACACAATGATTTCAGTGTGAGTATAAGGATTATTTTTAACACTCAATCTCATAAACAAATCACAACTAATTCATACATATTGCCATAAGTTTGCCGTATTTTCACACTTTAAGTTTTCCATACAACTCTTAGGATCATCATAGGGACTTTTTAAGCTGTGTGGTAAAATAGGCTCATGGTTAGGTAGGGTATATTTAGGTATACTTTAGTGACTTATTGCCCTCCTTCACACATTGGCTAAACGTACCACCTTTTTATCATTTTATTTCGCTCAATTTTCTTTTTATCTTGATGTTTTCCCTTTCTTATCCTTATATATAGGTGACTTTTCTTTCTTTTTTTTTATTCACTCCTGTTTTGTTTTTTTCTTTCTCTTCATTCTTTCAACCCCACTTTCAAGAGTATTCCTTATAACAGCCACCCTCAACTCATGACTTTGTCATGAGTTAAGGTTCACAATATCCACGGGTTGTCAGGGCTACGACAAGATTGTTTTCTGCATTAGCCACCCTCAACTTATGCTTTTGGCATAAACTGAGGTGCACATGTACACGGAGGGACCAGGGCCAATACATTGTTCCCAGAGAAGAACAGTTGGGGTGAAAATGAAAGATCTGTTTTTAGGCTCACTAAAATCATTTGGATAAATACGGGATTAACTTCATTTGGTTTTCTGTTATATATGTGTGTGTGTGTATATATATATATATATATAACATATTTGTACTCAAGATTGACTTTTCGAACTAAAGGCATACGATCCTTTCCTATTGTTCATTCATGGTTACTTAGCCAAAGACTACACTAGGCAAGTTCTAGCTCCAGTCCAATGGTGGATCTTGAATTTTCCTCACACTCATTGACATTCATTACTTCCCCGATTTTTTAGACACCTTAGTGAGTTCGAGTCTATATTCAAGGTCATGCAGTGGTGTATCATAGTCATGTTTAGAGCACACAATTATCAATTACTATGCCTAGTAAGGATCATTTTATATAGCGAGATATATATATGGTTTAGCCATCATGCTTAAGAGTTATACTATGTAAGCAAGATATAACAGTCGTCAACAATGAAAGTAATCAGTCTTTTGGGGGAAAAAAAGAACACAAAAAAGGAAAACCCCAAAAGAGGATCGGTGAGGTGGGCTACCAGACTTAACCTAGCACTCACTTTACATTTACCATACCCCCAACAAAAAGATATGGAATTGTCCCCAGTGCTTAAAAAAATTAAAATACGAGAGTGGTAGGTGAAGCAAATCTAAGCGCAAAGCATCGGTGATTAGCAAGCTGGTGGGTCCGATTCCCCGAAACCCACTATCTCTGTAGTCTGGAAACCCTCAGTAGTGTCCTCATCAGTAACAACACTATCAATCGTGCCTCCCGCTGTCTCCACTTCTGTTTAGTAGCAGTGAAACACGACGGACCAGGTGACGACCCGTCGTGAGTATGAAGGACAGTCATGGGGTCCGTCATGTCTTCCTTCAACAATGTTTATTTGGAGACCCTCAGAAGGAACGTCTTTGACAGTTATGACGGATAAGCAGGACGGACCATCGTTATAATGACGGTCCATCGTCGATGTCCGTCGTGGGGCACTTAGAAAAAGTATGGAGACCCTTAGGGGAGGGTTCTCTAACCGTTATGACGGTTGTGCAGGATGGAACATCGCGGGTATGACGGTCCGTCGTAGATGTCCGTTAGTGGATACTTAGAAAAAAAATGGAGACCCTTAGGACAAGGGTCTCTGACAACCATAACGGTTGTGCAGGACGGAACGTTAGTGAATGTTGTAGAGTGATTTTCTGTAGAATTTCCTGGTGATGTGCTACCTGCAAATTTAAAACCCATTAGTAGAAAATGCTACCATTACTAGAAAGAAAAGTATAGTTGGGTTAGAGGATATGTATTGGGTTGCTCCCAACCAGCGCTTGATTTAACGTTGCAGCACGACTGAAGACACTTGATTACTCAAACTTCATCAAGAAAAAATACCACCCTTTTCCGGCAAGTCTATCCAACATATGATCCATGAAGGGCATAGGAAAATGGTCTTTTTCGGTCCATGCATTTAATTTACGGTAATCCATACACACACCTCCGTAAGTAAGTAGTAACACGGTATCATTGGAACAAGTTCATTTTTCGCATTAGGAAACTACAGTCATTCCCCCTTTCTTAGGTAACATGAACAGGGCATACCCAACTACTATCGGTGATCGAAATATATTTATTCAGGCATCAACCATTTAATGATTTCATTATAACGACGTCTTGCATAGGTTGGATTAAGAATTTCTCTGGTGCCAAATACTTGGCTTATGATCGAGGCCATGAGTTGATTTTATGAGAACAAATACCAGGAGGATCCAGAAATAATGTCCGAATAGTCCACCCAAGAGTTTTTTTTGAACCTTTTTAGCACTTTCACCAAACTATAAACGTGTTGTTCATTCAGGTATTGAATGCAATGATGATCAGCAAAGTGTCACCATTTCTAAGATTCATACATAAGATGAGTGGGAGAGCTTTTTTTTAGTTCTAAATTTGAGCTCCTTTATAGATTGGTTTCGCGGTGGAGGACTATATTTTCATGTCTAACTAATATTTCTTCTTGTAAACCGAACTCCACCACGATTAAGAGCCGCGGACGAATGACCCATATCTCAATGCAATCGTTATCAAAAAATTAAATATCAATATCATTGCTGCTAATGGTTCTACACCTAGACGTTTTTTATTGTGTCTCATATGACTTACCAACTTCTTAGGATATAGAAGTATACCCATGGAGTTCACACTTCGCCTCATAGACCACAAATGGTTGAAGGTCACTTCTTAATTGTTCAACCGAAATTTCATTGCCCCTTCCGCCATATCAAGTAAGGTTCTACCCGCAGCAAGGAATGTCCTCACCAAGGAATGATAGGCTCTTCAAAAATCGACTTCACAAATCAGAATAACAAAATCTGCTGGAAATATGGGAAAGACTCCACTTTACGAGCACATCAGGTGGAGTATCCCTATAGGCCGTTTTATCTGTTCGATCGGCCCTGTAGCAACTCGCAGTGGGCTTTGGATCACCCAAACTCAAACTTCTTGTAAATCGAGAGGGGCATGAGATTTTATACTTGCCTCCAGGATCAATAATGCTTTCCAAAAGTAATGACCAGATTGTACAAGGAATAGTGAATTCACCCGGATCTTTTTCTTTTGTACTAGAGATCTGTAGCAAAGCACTATAATGTTGCCATTGGTATCTCATTCCTGACAAAGTGAACGATCTTTTCTTTTAACTAAATAAACTTCATAAACTTGGCATAACGAGCATTTGTTCTAGAGATTCTTCTTAAAGGACATGATTAAAAGTTGCTTCCACATTGTTATAAAAAACGCCAATATGTACCATCCGTGAGTGGTCTTTTTCACTAATTTTTTCGGAAAGGGGGGGTGGTCTAGGCATGGGAGTTACCTTTTTCGGAATCAACATCTTTTCCAGTGTTATCTTCTACTTCACACTAATCGTTCAAATTTATCATTATCTTTTTATCACCCTTTCCTCATAGTGGCATAGGTGGTCAATGGTTGCTTACCACCTCGCGTAGGATTGCCATACAGTGTCATACATTTTTTCAGATTTGGAAACTGTTTGTTTCTAGGAAGAGTTGCCCGGTTGCGTGTGTTCACAGGTCGCAGCGAATTGGGCCCTTTGGTTGGTTATTTGCAACTCAAGCTGCTTAATCGATATTGCATGGGTATCGACTATCTGCCGAATACCCGCTCTAAATCACTACCTAACTATTAATGTGCTCATCACTACACGAACCTCCTCATATTTTGTGCAACATATCCTCAACTCGCGCCATACTACCTCACCATCCATTAGGAGCAAAATTCACGATTTGAGGAGGAACATAGGTCCCATTCATATTATTTATGTTACCATATTTACCTTGGCTTGAAAGTTGGTTTTGCTGGTGTAATTTCATCTGGACATAATTACCCTCCACAGTTATAGTTAACATAGCTCCAACCTTTGTGCATTGAACTGGGCGTCAATTCATCCGATTTGAGCCTTGGGCATTCGGTCGAACCCCACATCTGGCTCATTTACTGCATAGGAATCCTCCTCATAATAATATCATATTTGGTGTGTGGTTTAGACACGTAGTTCACTGAAATTTTATCTTTTCTCACCCCCAAGTGATATGTATTAAATACAACCCAAGCTCAGTTCTCATCGGAGGCCATCATATCTTCAACGAATCTCATATGTAGTTGGTGGTGTAGATTGCACGCGAGGTATTTTCTTCCAGTATCTGATTCCTAGTAATCCATGCTTTATATTACGGAGATTTTCTCTAATTTTCGGCAATCTAGGGCATAAGGGACACTCCCCATAAGACCACCCGCTATGTATCCAATACCGCTTTTTAATGCTCCTGTCCCCGATAGGAAGTATTCTCTTCAGTGACTCTATCATATGGGGTTGGTGATTGGGGACAATCTCAAAAATGAAGTGTGAAACCCTATCCAAAGAAACTGCTAACTGACTCTCCTGGTGGTAGTTCCACAAAGTTGTTCACTCTGTATTTGTGATTAGTTTCTTGGAGACCGGGTAGTAGTAGTAACGGATAAGAAACGTCCCTTAGTGTTGTTCCAAGTGAAAATATGTTATAAGGGATCTTTAGTAAGCAAATAGAGGCCTCTCCGTTAGTTAGAGAGGAAATACTCTTAGCCCACTATTACATCCAAATCAAATCAGGCTCCCTACACATCTTTTACACATCCCTTACTTAGCTATATGGGCATGTGGGTCCTCAGAAGGTAGCCACTAAAAACAACCTCTAGACGTGAGCATTTGACGTCGACTACTAGTTACCACAAAGGTAGGCCTTCGTGGTAGATAGAGAGGCAAGACAAGGGCCCATCAGAGTCGCCATATTATCATAACCTACTGTAATATTCTTGAGGACGGGAGCGGGAATTTTTCCCCTATGTGATTGTTCACAAGGATCATCGGATTAATAATGACCATGAGATCTAATCGAGCTAGATGTTATGGTGTTGGATCTCAGGTAATACCAAGATTCGATTAATATTGATAGTGGTTACGCTCTAATTGTGGTCGTAGGTAACAAGGGTTCTCTTTCTCTCCGGGTATTTGGCATCATACAGGAAGTTAGTTATGAAAGAATCAAAAAAATAGAAAAGTAAAAGTAAGAAAATATTGAAAAACGTTAGTAATAAGTTTAAGTTAATCTCAAAAGCTACTTTTCCCGGCAGCGGCACCAAAATTGGATACGCTCAAAAAATACTTATCAAAAGTTAGAAGTAAAAAGCGGTCGGATCAAGTAAAGAACCAACTAATGAGGGTGGGTTCGATCCCACGAGGAAAATAGTTCAGACTTAACTTTATTCTATGATTAAATATTATTTAGTCAATTATTTCCATAGAAGCAAAAAACTCAAAAAGGGGGGTGTTATTCTAATAGTTGAAAATATAATTAACTAAATTAAAGTAAATAACTACAGATTCAAATCCGTAGCTAATCAATTAAAAAAGTAACTAGGATTAAGTGTTCCCCATTAGGTTCCTAACTTGATAATTCTAACTATAACAATTCTGTACTAGTATCTTTGCATGTAAGTGATACTTATGTATATCTAATCCTTGGTTCGGCATCTAGAAAATTTCACTCCGCACCTTGGTCCGGCTACGGTGTTGACATATACTAAACACTTTACTATATTAGCATGTATTAGGATATTTGACTAAGGTATTTTACCTCGTCCAACAAAACACTAGCATATTACATAGTGTACACTAAATCTATGTTGAAATTCTTTCATATTATCTACTCCTTGGTCCGCGGCCAGTAGCATAAGCGAGTCTAATGTTGGTCATCCGTTTTAAAAAGACTCTAAATGAAAGAATTATCAATTACATGCAAGACACATTTAGAATTGCCTATTTAGTTAGATTTTACCTCATTATTCACCCATGGTTCCTACAACCCTAGTTATGGAGTTAGTTACCCATGGTCCTAATCCACACTATCATTATATTTAATATAAGAATTCATTCACTTACTTTAATGAGAAAGATAAAATCCAGAAATTCACTTGATTAATCAATATACGCTCAAACTTACTTCTCAATGAGAAGTAAATAACCCAAATAGTTGAGTTGGGATCGTTCCCACGAGGACAAGTAGATCAGACTTAACTTTAACTTGTTATTACTATTGTTTCGGTTGATAACTTCTAGAAAGTATAAAAAAACATAAAAATGTTAAAAGGGGGTTTGTACTTTCCTAATAAGTAAAAAGAACTAACGAAATTGAAGGAGGACACTTAACAGCTTCTATGTTGAGTTTTAATCCAATTAATTTAAAGTAACTAGGGTTTAGTGTTCCCCATAGGTTCATAACTTGCTACTTCTAACTATAACAATTCTTTCCTAGTATCTGCATGCAAGTGATATAAGTTATGTATTTTCTAAATACTTGGTCCGGCATCTAGAAAATCTCACTCGCACATGTGTCCGGGGATACGTGTGTGCTTTCATAAACCCTTAGCGTTACCCATATTAAGCATGTATTCGATATTTGACTAAGTACTACCTCGTAACCAATCATACTAGCTAGTAGATAGGTATACACTAAAAATATATGTTAATAATTCTTTCCTGTATTACCTCCTTGTCCGGCAAGTAGCATCACAAGGCGAGTTCTAACGTTGATATACGTAAAAAGACTTCTTAATGCGACAAGAATATTAATACATGCAAGGACACTATTCTAGAATGTATTTTAGCTTAGGGGTTATCTCATTATTGCCCTATGGTTCCA
The DNA here is from genome assembly GCA_027704765.1 of Solanum habrochaites. NCBI lineage: Eukaryota > Viridiplantae > Streptophyta > Magnoliopsida > Solanales > Solanaceae > Solanum > Solanum habrochaites. Next base: position 12,324,133 of record JAKWJA010002495.1, on the reverse strand, counting down.
CAACCCTAGTTATGAGTTTAAGTTACTCATTGCCATAAGCACAATAATCACAAATATATCTAAATAAGAATTCATGTACTATTCAATGAGAAAGGAGAAAGTCCAAAAGATTGCTTGATTAATCACCAAAAATACTTGTAAGAATCTCCAAAGATATCAAACACTAATCCAATAAATTTCTAATAAAATATGGTTCTAGTATTGTAGAGTCTAATTATCAGGTGTCTAACCTCAAAAACGAGGGTTGGTTTGTCGAACTATTTATAAAAATACAAAAAACCCCTTAATTAACAAGAATTTCTTAGTGCCTGAAAAATCTGCCAAAACGCCGGCGTGGGTCGACGGCTACCACGCGCGGACCGTCGTGGTCATGACGGACAGTCGTGGACTCCGTCGTCCCATACTTGGGCATGTCTTTGAATGCTTCTTCATGCACACATCAAACGGCAAGTGTGACGGACCGTCATAGCATAACGGTCCGTCGAGGGTCCGTTCAAAGACCACACCTTCAACTCTTGGAATTTGGGTCTGATCACTTCTCTGTCTTCACGACGGACCTGCAGGAAGGACCGTCATGGCCATTGACGGACCGTCACAAGCTACGTAATCCCACACTGTCAGACTTCCCCATCTTCCTTCAGCAGATGCACTTACGCTGCCACTACGACCGTCACAGCATGACGGGCCGTCATAAGCTCCGTAGGTGGTCCTTGCATTGTATCTCTCAAAATCTCACATTGGCTTTGGACAGATGCCTTGAAAACAAAGAAAACTGTATAAAAATTAGCACAAAAAGGGCGTTTGGACGACACTAAACTTAAGGAAAAAGCATTAATTTACGTGAAGCCACGTAATATCACAACCTACAACTTAAATTCGTTGTTGTCCTAAGCGAAGCACTAGACTCACTACACAATATTTGGTACAATAGTATTCATGTTTTATCCTTTGCAATCATTGGCTTATCAATCACGATAAGCTCATTCAAATCATGGCATGCTTCACTATTAGGCTTGAATTTGGGGATTCAAACATGAACAGAATTCACCATGACACTACACCTATCCTCTTCAATTTCTCACCGAGGTGCTAACCAAGTATGGTTATGGCAAAAATAATGTCCTCACTTAGAACAAAATCCTAATTAACACAATGATTTCAGTTATGAGTATAAGGGGATTACATTTCAACACTCGCTTCTCAGAACAAAGTAACACTCATTTATAACTATTGACATAAGCTTGCCCTTAATTTTCACTGCCTTAAAGTTTCGCTATACAACCCTTAGGATCACGATCGGACTTTTTTAGTGTTGTTGTAACACAAGGCTAGGGTAAGGCGTGGGCTACATTTTAGGGTTAATCTAGTGACTTTTTGCCCTCCTTGACATATCAGCTACTAAAAAACCTGCCCTTGTGATCATATTATCTCGCCCGTCTCTCCATATTCTTTCCCTTTGCTCAATTTCTCTTCTTTCTCATTGTGTAAGTGACTCTCTTCTTTTTTGTTTTTATAATTCTTGTATACTTGGTCTTTTTCTTTTTATGTTTTGTCAACTACTTTTGAGTCACTTTTCCTTGTGTTCTCTTCTCTTTTGTTCTTTCAACACCACTTTCCAGAGCATTTCCCGTAATAGCCAACCCTCAACTCATGGCTTGCCATGAGTCAAGGGTACACAATACCCAAAGTTGGGCAGGGCCAGAAACGAAGGTTGTTTTTATGCATTAGCCACCCTCAACTAGGCTTTTGGCTAAGATGAAGAGTGCACATGTCTAGGAGGGACCAGGGCCAACACGTTGTTTCCCAGAAAAGATCAAGTTGGGGTGAAAAAGAAAGGTCTAATTAGCTCAATTTATTTGGATCAAAGAAGGAAACTTTCATTTGTTTCTTTTATTTGGGTTAGAAATGGGCTTCTTGAAATAAGGGCTATGATCCTTTCCTAATTGTTTGTACAGCTTCATTTTAGCAGGATAACACAGGCAAGTTCTAGCTCGTACCAATAGTGGACTATTCAAATTTACTCACTCTCACTGAACATGGTAATCACTATAACAGATTCATTTACGGACACCTAGTTGAATTAAAGACTTAGGGTAATGCACAATGGTGTAACTTATTTCATGCTTTAGGGGCCACACCATTGTCAGTTACATGCTAGTATGCATATTTTAAGTTATCAGGATATCATTTTAGACCATCATGGCTTGCAGAGTTTAAAACTATGTACAAAGATATAAACATTGAGGTTCAACAAAAAAATTAATCAGTCTTTTGGGGGAAAAAAAGGAACTAAGCAAGAACACCCAAAAGCAGGATGGATAGTGAGTTGGGCTACTCAGACTTCACCCTAACACCTCCAACTTCCATGACCCCACCCCCAAAAAAAAAACATGCCATTGTCCCCAATGCATAAAAAATCTAAAGATTAGAGGGGTAGGTGAAGCAAAACCTGGGCGCATGCGCCGTCGATCAACAAGCTGTGGGTCGGTTTCCAGAACCCACATCCTCGGCAATCTGGAAACCCTCAGTGGTTGTCTCAGCCAAAAAAACGCACCCTAGTAGTGCCTCCCTTTTGCCTGTCTCTACAGTGCGGGACTAGACGCCCAGCCGATCTGCGATGCTCTTGATCTGGTGTGCCTACGCCTCAGCAAGTGAGGCTCTCCTAGCAGGCCTCAACCTTCTCGGCGGCTCGTCTTCCTTGCCTCGCGCCTCATCCCTGATCGAATCCTTCGCCTCTTAGCACTCTCTCTCGGGGGAAGATGGGGAATGTCTGGAGTAGGAAAACCAAGGCCGCCAAGACAGTATTCCTCAGCAAAGGCTCGACAGATCCGGAACTATCGATCTACGATCGTGCCTGATGGAGCCGAAGACTGTTCTACTGCAGCCTGAAAAGAGTTGACACATCTACCGGGGAGGGTCTGGTCGGGGCTAAAACACTCTCAATTCAAAGCATATATGCGCTGGTTAACCTCAGAATCTTCCGCTGCATCTGCCTCTCCATACGCGCTTCAGAATCAGACAATAGACTTCTTGCATCCACGCTGGATCTGATGACAAGAGAGAGAGTGGCCATTTGTGAATCCAGTTTTTGATACTCGAGCAAGTGGGGCCGGTGTCGGTAGAGGGGCTGTGCTACTACCCGGATAGACTCGACCGCGGGTTAGTGTCTGTGGATGCCTGTGTAGTGGTGCGGGCCTGGGCCACCGTATCCGCAAGTGACATCCGCTCAGTGGGTGGCAGATCTGGACGGGGCCCTCGACGTGGGGACACAATCTGGCCTGTCTCTGATGAGGCCGACAGTCAACGGGTTAGCCCGAAGGGTCCCAACTGATCTATGTTGCCAAGGGGCAACTGCAGACCTGCAAAGGGCAAAGAATCATGCACGGAAAGGGGTAGACGGTAGGTGGTAGATGACTTTGAAGGGCCCTCTGTGCATGAATGCCTGAGAAGCCAATGCCATGGTCCACCTCGAAGCCGGCTATCATCGCCGCAATAGCACTTGCCGATCAAGGTGACTATGTTATAAGCAAGCTGTGGGGAAGGCACGAGCAGAGTGACGCACGAGTAGCCACAAGAACTTGGCGACGAACGTGAGGTTGGCCTTTTGATGGCCCCCTCGGCTCGGTGAACCCCAAGCGACACCCTCTCTCGTCGACTGATAGGTGTAGGGGCAATCCACATCTGGTGGTCTACCTCAGTGCTGACTCTCGTAGGGAAATGTCCATCCTTCACTATCTGCAGCGATAGTCAAACTCGTCAGTGATGGGTCCTAGTAGAGCATCTACCCTCTCGCCCGTATAGAGAAACGGCGGATGGCTGGCAGGGAAATGTCGACCTCACGCCCCGGATCGAAGATGCTCCAATGGGGCCTGGTTTAGCGGGAGAGCAGCCCGCATTGTCGATCTGGGATCGGAGGAGAGTAGTTACCCAGGAGACGGCGCCAAAATTGATACGCTCAAAACTTACTTCTCAAATGAGAAGTAAAGCGTCGCGTCACGTAAATAAACCCAACTAAGTTGCGGTTGAGGATCGTTCCCACGAGGAAAGTCGTCAGACTTAACTTTAACTTGTTAAAATTTATATAAAAAAAGAGAGTTTTTGTAATTGTATTATTTGTTGTTATATATTACAATTAAATTTGGTTTAAAGATAATATATTATCTATATAAATTAATATCTTTTAAATTTAATTAATTACTTATTGTTCGATTGATAACTTCCTTAGAAAGTAAAAAAAAACCATAAAAATTGCTTAAAAAGGGGGGTTTGTTACTTACTATAAGTAAAAGAACTAAAGAAATTGAAAAGAGAAAAGAGAACTTAACAGACTTCTAATGTTGGGTTATCAATGAATTAAGTAACTAGGGTTTACGTGCTTTCCCAATAGGTTTCTAACTTGATAATTCTAACTATAAAAAAATCTTTCACAGTATCTTGCATGCAAAGTGATAAGATATGTATTTTAAATCCGGGTCCGGACTAGAAAATCTCCACTCCGCACCTTGGTCCCGGCTACGTGTGTTGCGTTCCGAACCCTTCTATCGCTTACCCCATAATTAAAGCATCGTATTCGATATTGGATAATTACTACTCGTACCAATCAATTACTAGTCTTGATAGTATACACTAAATCTATGTTAATAATTCTTTACTATTATCTACATCCTTGGCCGGCAAGTAGCATGGCGAGTTCTAACGTTGATTCATCGTTAAAAAGACTTTAAGCGAAAGACATTATTAATACATGCAAGACATATTCTAGAATTGTTATTTTAGCTAGGGTTTATCTCATTATTTGCCTTATGGTTCCCCAAACCCTAGTTATGGAGTTTAGTACTCATTGTCATAAACAAAATATTCAAATAGATTAAATAGAATTCATGTACGATAACTTCAATGAGAAAGAGTAAAGTCCAAAAGATTGCTTGATTAATCACCAAAATGACTTGTAAGAATCCCAAAGAATTCAAAACACTAATAACTCAAATTCTTACTAATAATATGAGTTCTAGTATTGTAGAGTAAATTATCAGGTGTCTAACCTCATAAACGAGGTTTTTCGAACTATTTATAAAAAATACACAAACCTAATTAAACAAGAATTCTAATTGCTGGAAAATGGCCAAAACGCGGCGGCTGGGTCGGACGGAAACAGGACCACGCGACGGCCCGTCGTGGTCATGACGGACCGTCGTGGACTCGTCGTCCCAGACTTGTGCCATTTTCTTTGCTGCTTTCTTCATTCCCCTCACGGCAAGTTGACGGACCGTCATAGGCACAACGGGCTCGTAGAGGGGTCTCGTGTCTTCAAAAGACTACAAACTCTTGGAATGTGGGTACTGGGATCACTTTCTCTGATCTTCACGACAGACTGCAGGACGGGACCGTTCATGGCCATGGACAGGGACCGTCACAAGCTGACGTAATCCCACACTTTTCAGACTCCCCCATCTTCCTTCAGCAGCTGCACTACGTTCCACATACGACAGTCCCAGGCAGACGGACCGTCATAAGCCCGTTAGGTGTGGTCTCTTCTGAATGTCTCTCTCAAAATCTCCGGCATTGGGCTTGGACAGATTTCCTGCCAAAACAAAGAAAGTGTATAAAAATTAGCACAAAAAGGGCTTTTGGATGCACTAAACTTAAGGAAAAAGCATTAATTATACCGTGAAGCCACGATATATCAATCAACAAAAGCACTAACAATCAATTCCAGAAAAAGTGTATCAATTACTGAAATTAATCCTTCAATACTTGAACAAGAGAACTAAAGATTTTTGAAAAGTCTAACGAAAAGTCTAACCCCAAAAACGAGGCTTTTCAAACTATTTATAATAAAAAACAAAGACAAAATAAAAGAAGGATGCTGATTACTGAAAATTTGTCAAAATGCTTCAGAGTTGACGGACCTCGTGAAGGACCGTCGTGGTCACGACGGGCCATCATGGCCTCCGTCGTTCCATACTTAAAAAATTCTTCTACTACTTTCTTCATTACCCTCAACGATCAGGTTATGATCGAAGTTTCCAAGACACCCAGACGACGGTCGTCGAGGGTCTCCGTTTCCATATACTTTAACTTCTGAAATGGGGGTATGGCGGATACTATCTGATCATTACGAAGAACCAGCAGGATGGACCGTCGTGGCTATGCATTGCCGTATGGGACTACCAGAATCCCACAGTTAGGTAAGACTTCACCATCTTCCACTTAGCAATCTTCTATCCTCATAAGATGCCACCTTGAACCGTCACAGATGTGACGGGACCGTCATAAGCTCTGTAGGTGTGGTCTCTTCGGCCAATCTCGATGCAAAAACTTCCGTCTGTCATCTTTGACAGGATTCCTTGCAAATAAGGAGGAAAATTACATACAATCAATACAAAAAAAGCTTTTGGACATACACTAAACTTAAGGAAAAAACTATTGTAAAATAAGTGGAAACCACAAAGTACATCATATACTACCAATAAATAGGAGGGTTAAAACTTTCCTAAGGTGTATCCTTTCATACATAGCTATCTAGGTTGATCCACTAAGCTAGAGTCCTATGTGGGCACATAGTTAAGGGTCAAGGAGATTGTTACTAGAAACCGTAACTTGCTAATGGGGGTTTCCATCTCATGAGACAACACATAACTTGGGGATCTGGACTTGCTAAACGTGAGGAAACCCATGTAGGGATCTTGACATACTAAGCGTGAGACCCCAATCTCATTTATATGCCCTTTAGGTGATAAACATTTATTCCTTTTAGTAATCATCTTTATTTATCATAAATGTTCACATTAGTATCTACTAGATCCCTATGTAACCCTCTTACCATAATATCTCATAGGTAACTATAAGTGAGAACAATCCTTTCACTTTAGAAACCACCAACAAGTGAGTAAATTTTTCACTTACACTTATTTTAATCATAAGAATTACTTTCAATCATATCATAACATACATGCACACTTCATAAAATTCAAGTGTCTAAGGTCAAGGATGAGGAATGCTTGTTATCAACACCACAACCTTAAGAAACTCATCTTTCATAATTATATTCAAGAAGAACCAACCTTCATATCTTCTTGCCCTTTCATGGCCTACAAACTTCCATTAACCAAGAATACATCACCAATACATAATAAGGTAAATTCAAGACGTAATACATAGCAATAATCATTCTACATAATCCATGTACTCATCATCTTCCACAATTACCATAGAAATTTAAGGTATAATGAGTTTAGGGAAGATCAGGGGTCCAAGAGGAGATCTCAAGTTATTACTAACATTAGCCATAATTACATAGTTAATCAACATTAAAGGATCATAATTCATCTCAATTTAATAACAACTTTTTTTTTAAAAGAGGACCCATGTATAGATAGAAACCCTAGTCTTGGAGGTAGTTTGAAAATATCTTTGGAAGGAACTCTTGGGGAAATGAATCTCAAAAGTGAAAGAAACCATACATTACAGATGATCACAACGAATTTGAGTTGCATTACTTGTTGAATTCTTCCTCCTTCTGAAGCTCTAGTGTTCCATCAATGGAGGTTTGAGTTTGGGGAGAGAGAAAATAGAGAGAAATTGGAGCTTAGTGGGTTTTGGGAATTTAGGATAGTTTAATGACTTAGGGGGATTATATAGTCCTTAATCAACTAATTAAAACCGTCCCTAGAAATTAATTAGTTAACTATTCACACTAACGTAAACAAAATTTGGACAGTGAAGTGGGGTCTCAAACGATGAGGCCCCGTCGACGCCTTGTCGATCCAACCACGGAATAAACTGTTAAAGAGTGGTTTGGATCAGAGGCTGGTTATTTGGGGTATTTGGTGAATTTTATAAGTGTCAAATAACCATCCCCAATGACGGAGTATCGTTCAAATTGTCACACCTGGTTCCTAGATCCTAGATGAGATCGGCATCGTTAACCTCTCAGAGGTCGCCGACAAGCCTCTTCTTAGCTTTCATCACAATCACACAGTTAAATTTAGCAGAAAATTTAAAACTTTTTAACTTTGCTGAAGTGTACTTAGACTTCATATAATTTCTGCATAAGAGTGATATACTAAAAGCTCAAAATACATAACCATCTATTAACAGATTGAACAATTGAAATGAAGAATACATAATATGATTAATAGTTTCAAAACCGGCGTTAATACAAAAACTTGAACAAATGTTTGAAAGGAAATTCTAGCGACAACATCCACTAGTTATGTCTAATCTACTAAAGCTAGATAATAAAGTATAGGCATCATCGAACTCAGGAAGACCTACTAAAGTCTGGAGGTACTAGTCCAAACAGTGTCAACTGATCTTCAATCTTCTTCAAGGACATGCACCTACAAAAATAGTAATTGTATATGAGTTAGTACAAACTTGTACTAAGTATGGGTGTATGCACATAAACACATAAGGACTATCCATTATCAAGGAAAGTTCTTCCAATAGCAACATGCCATTTTTGGGAAGTGAAGTCACTTTACTTTCCTAATTCGTTATTTATGAATCATGCTATGAATATGACATATTTTCATGAATTTAAAGCACACAAATCATTTTCTATATGAACATAAGACTTTGGAATCATGAACAAAATTTTAGAACAACTCAAGCAAAATTTAATAATTTTTCTCCCCTTAGGCCGAGAGCTCCTCTCCCTAGACTTAATTTATTTTTCAGTCTTTTCTTCTTTTTGTTGTGTAGTTCAATAATTTCCTTTGATCCTATGTTTTACTTATGAGTGCAATGATTCATTTTAGTTCCATTCCTACAATGAATCAAGTAAGTAATCCAAAAAACTAAGGAAATGATTTGACTACCCTACTCACAAGTTATTCTTTCCATTCTTGCTAAATTGGGCATGAAGACTTTATAAGACAATCTTTATTTTCTATGCCCATAATTTGATCATTTACATAATATAAAGATTCTGGTCCATATATTCATACTCCAATTTATGAGTCATTATGTTTTGCTCCCTTTATTGGCATAAGTCAATAATTGTTAAAATTTCATCCTTATCAAACACTGATGATTTGATATATTTATGCTTTTGCTTACTTACTTCACTTTGAACTTACTTTTATTATTCTTTTATTTCATGTTTAATACTTCCATTAGGATCTTTCTGTGCAATGACTATGAATGACATACATCATTACTTTGCCTAACCTCACCCTTTGGTCATTCTATCCGAACACCCCTCATCTTCCTAGTTCTTTATTTCTTTGTTACTTTCTTTGTTACTTTCTGAAATAAAAATTTAGCATTTAACCGACATAGTTATTGTGAGCTAACCTGAAATCGAGTGTCTCCCCCACACTGAGAAGAGGTGGTTCACCGGCCAAAGTGAAATGGAATACTTCCTAAATTTATTAGGTGGATCCACTATCTAGTAACCTATGATGAAGACATAGTTCAAGGACTAGGAGAATTTTGAGACCCTTACCCACCTTGGTGGTGGTCTCACCTCATGAGATTTACATGTGCTTGCACAAGCTCATTACTAGTCTATCAGTGCTTTGCTCAATTTATTATACTTATCAACTTTAGAGTTTACTCATACATTATAGAAGTTTGCTTCTAGTATTAGGTATCCTTAGCTCAATGGATGACTTGTCATCCCTTTTTATACTTGATGAATGTGAACTTAAAACTTACATTACCATTATGGTGTGAACGATACTTGTCTCACTATGTCTAACACCCTGTTATGTGAGTATCTTTAACATAATTTTTAGGTGCAAGTGAGACTTGTCTCACTTCCTTTAACAACCATTCTAGGTCAACTCATGACACATAAGCTTTGAGTTCTTTCATTACTCACCTTATCTTGTTCAATGTTATTTGGTAGTCTTGTACCATTCTTTATGAAAGTTATAAGGGCTTATTTAGTGTTCTACTATTTTCACAAGTTCATTTAGATAGGGTATGTTGGGACTTATCCCAATAATTGGCATACCCTAGGTTATGATTTCATTGAGTTACAACTTTTCAAGTCAATCTTTAAAATGTATTTGGCCTTACAAGAAACATCATAATTTACATTGGCCATATAAAATTAGTATGACTTAGTCATTGGCCAACTCTATATCATATTTTGGAAATAATATTACTAGCCAATTTATTGGCATAAAGCAAAATTTCACTAACCACTTGTCATCATATTATCACTAGACAAGTCAACTAACTTCATGTATATATTATAGTAATCTCATCGTTTTAAGCAAGTCAACTTTTAACATTTGATTAGCTCGTAGGAACAATTGAGTGGTTAGTTTGGCCAAGCTATAAAGATTTGGCATTGAAGATTCATTAATTACCTTTGATTCTCATTCTTATTTATTCTTAGAAACATTGCATTCCAAACACTTACAAGCATATCTACTGTAAACACACAGTAATCGAAACCTTAATCCCTTTCAACAATAAACAGAATTTCATAAATGACTTATAACAATTTCATCTTCTTGAACATAATTAGGCATTACAATATTCCTTATCTCATTTAAATGATACTCTAATCATACGGATCTAAACTATAGGTATTATTTGACATTATCAAATCAAAGAAACCTACACATAACGATCATTTAACATCAGGTACCAATAACATGATCGAGATTTGCATTATACATACTACTAGAATCGGAAATAGGGAGAACTAGGGAGATGAAAATTTGAAAATTTCATTGGGAACAACCCTAGTTTCGGTTTTGTTGAATTCAAAACGTTTGAAAATCCTCATGGTGAAAGGAATCCAAGAAATAAAACCCATATCTTACTGTATAATTGAATCTACGAAGATCACCCTATACTTTGCATTAAAATCTTGAAGAATTTTCCTTGAAATCGCCTAAGTAGAAATAGAGAGTATTTTTTTGTTTTTAGTCTTGAGTTTCTAACCTAGTTAAACGTGAGTCTAAGTCTTGGGAACTGAACATTGACTAATTCAACTTAGGCTAATTAACTTAATTAAATAAATCAATTAGCTAATTAAAAAATACCCCTCCTAAATTGACTTAAAATAGGAGAGCATTTGACTTCGCTAAATTCTGAAAATTTGCTAAGGGTTCGGGTTTGAAAATGAATTTACATTAATTAATTAAGTTACTAATTTAATTAATTAAGTGTTCTAAGGTAATTACTAAAGTACCCCTAAGTCACTAGGACCATAACCAACCCCTTTGAACCATGCTAGGTTAGGTACTAGAATGTTTCTGTAGTAAGCTTTTCGGTTAGTGTCGCCCGGTTGGGTCTCAGGATTTTGGGCACAGTAGTTAGTTTATTTTAGTTAGTCCTAGGTTAGTTATCTAGTTAGGTAAGTTAGTTATAGCCTAGGATTGGTTAGAAATCTAGGGCACACGTGGCTTGACCCGACGCGCTATTTCCCCCTAACTGCCCTAACCGAATTCGATTGGGTTTGGTCGTTTGGTGTCTTGGATAGTAGCTTGCACATGTGTTGCTCCATATTTCTTTTCCCAACGATCCTCACTATGTCCTTAGGAGTTGCTTAATTCTACATGATCATTTTAAGTGATCATGTACTATGGTACCTAGGTTTGACACTTGAATGCATTGTACCTAAAGTGTGTAAGCTATGAAATCAAAAAATTTTGCTTAGGGTATCCATTGCAGGTAAAATTCCTAAAAAAATTTGGATTGGAGCATTTGAACATCAAAGTATTTATTAAGTTACTTGTTAATACATACAAATTGTCTAACACCCTTTAGACAATATTCTTTGACATACCCAATATTACTCAATATTGGGCATTGGGATGCCTATATATCCCAATACATATTCTTAAAACCTAATAGACTCTTCACTAGACAAGTACATTTTTTTTAGTGTTACACAAATGACGGGTGCAGCACAATTGACAGTTTTTGAGGGTCAATGGTTGGGTCCTCCTCAAGGACCCTTAAGGTGGTCTTTGGAAAGTCGTACCCAAACATTTTTACTGTAAACACACTCTAACATGTATTCCAAACATTTTCACCAAATTTGACTTCAATAAAACTCTTTAAACCCTTTGAAAAACACACCAAGATATACTAGCTCAATTTCACTAGTCTCTGGACGTCGTGGTCATTTCTTGATGATTTGACTCTAACACTTCCAAATTGAGTTTATTACCTTTGTTTACGCTTACAAATACTTTTTTAATTCTTAGTTCATCAAGTGAGGCTCTAGACAAGTCATGCAACTTCTGGAGTGTTACACATACACTTTGATAGTCAAAGTGCAATAGAGGGCTGGAAGCGTTATGCATAACGGAAAATCTCGTCACATGAGACGAAGACAAAAATATGTTAGACAACTACTGTCTTATCGAATTATCACAATTAACTATGTAAATAATGTATCTAAGAAGAAATTAAAACAAAATAGCTAGCTCGATCTTACCATAAAATTCATGTGTGACTTTTTTACAACCATTTCTTAGTACGGATGGTCCGTTTTGAAGTTCATCACACTAAGTACTACTGCATCCTCTAAAACTCTTTGAACCATTTCCATTGTCGTCTGAAACACTTTCTCTTAAAAGGTTCAGTATATGATACTGAAACATTTAAATATATATACAAATTAAATAGATAGACGGCGATGTTATCAGATGACACATTTTCCTGCTTAGGATTTTTGTAGTAAGGAGGATCATCTTGATCATTGGATGACGTGTCACCGCTTTCTTCATCAATACTATCCACTTTTGTAGTTCTCTTAGAAGGTCCAATTTCCTCTTCAGAGTTGCTACTACTGCTGAGTTCCTCATAGAATAGTTTCTTCTCAGCAATGTTTCTACAACATATCTGTGTGTATGGATGCACACGGAACACTGATTTTTCAAAGAAAAAATAGCAAAACATTGTCTTTCTTTACCTGATGATGCACCACAAATTGTAGACAATCTCTTTCACATATAAAGTAATTATTGGAATTTTCTCACTATCTTTGCTTCCCAAAACATTCTAGTTTCATCCGTTTTCAGCAAACAAGCCTTTGTCAATATTTTCTTGTTTTCTTTGATGAAACAAGACGAAATATGCTATAAGCAAATGAAGCCTAATGAGTTGGAACAAAAAAATGAATATATAAATTAAATATTTTATAAATCAATAACAATATTTTTAAATTAAAGTAGGTCGGAAGAAGCTAAAAATATTTTTTTTCTCAACAAAAAAAAAGTAGATACAGAAAAACCAAATTATTTTTCACAATACTAAAAACCCTTTTCATATATATATATATATATATATATATCTTATCTATATCTCTATATATTATATATATATATTATGATATTTATATATAGCTAATATTCTATGCTATATGTAGGTATCAATATCTCTATATATATCTGTATGTCTAATCATCTATCTATATATTCGTATAACTATTTATATATTATATCACAGACCTCGTATCGATAATGTCATGTTTGTATATGGTCTGTATGTAATGTAGTATGTCGTATGTAATCGACATCTTACTAATTTAATATCGCAATGTTTCAACAGTTGATTGAATTTTATTTAATAATTTTTTTTTTATTTAACATTTAATTTACGTTTAGATATTATTATTTAGATCTTGTATATTCTTTTACTTATGATTTGTAGTACTAGAAAAAGATAACGACAATATTTTTATAAGATTAGTAAAAGAAAAAATACTAATAATTATATTTGTGCACTTTTTGTAATAAAAAGTTTGTAGGATATATAAGATATCTCATAATTATCATCATATATCATATATATTATTATAAGTGGGAAGCTCCAACCTTCAAATTTGGATTATCATTTTGCCCCTCCTTTAAATCTAAATAAATTAATTTATGTTTTGAATACTAATATTTAATTACATAATGGAAGAATATAAAGTCCAATAATTACACTTTAATTTTTTAGTTATGACATTATAATTATAATTACTTAGGTTCAATTAGAGTAGAAAACAATAATGTTTGAAACTCTTTGAATTTTGTGATATTTTTAATTTTTGCGCTTCACTAAATCAAAATTAATTAATTAATTTTTTAAATAGTAATATCTAATAACATAATGATAGAATATAAAGTCCAACAACACCTTCAATTTTTTAGTTTATACATAATTTAGATGAAATGCATTATTTTCTAGTTAATTACTCTTTTATAATATTTACTTAGGCTAGTAATTAATTGTAGGAATACAGTGGAGCAAAAAATTAATTTTTTAATTTCAATATAATGACTTAAAATATGATCTATTTATTAGAATATAATAATATAGTTATTATATATATATATAATTCAAAATATTTAATGTCTTTCCTTTTTTTTTCTATTAAATTTATTTTTTTTATAATTTTGGGTCATCGCCCGACCCAACACACTACCTGGACGTGGCCGACACCCAATGCCTATTGCTGGCCTTGAGCAGACTGTTGAACTAACTTACATAACTCAACGGAAGACTTAACTTAATATGAAACAAGAAACATTCTCATGAAAATAACTTAAAATAAAAATATCTTGGTCAAAGTAACACTTAAATCTCACAATGGAATATCTGCAACACAAATAAAGAGAGACTCAAAACTAAATTGTCTGACTATCTATTTGTCTATGAAACCTCTACAATACTAAGATGGATATTGAGACGACCCCATAACATTCTATAAAAGAAAGACTTAAAAAACAAAAAATATGTGTCATCAAGAATGCAAGGGGGCTCACCACTGACTCTGAGTGCTTAGTTGGATCAACTAGGAGCAAGGTGATATTTATCTGGTTACCTGTTTTTGCGTCATGATACAATGAAAGAAAATTACATTAGTACATTGAATGTACCAACCAGTATTCGAGTTGAAATGCTAACAAACTAAGCCTAAAAAAGAATTACAACGAAAACACCGCATGAAACATGGAACTCGACTCAACTCATGAATAACTTTGTGCTTAAATGCAAAGCATGTAGACATATGTAATATATATATATCTCACTATTATATAGATACTGTATAAATGTGTGTGTGTGTGTGGTAGTGGTGGTGTGGTGTGTGTGTGTGTGTGTTGTCTGTATATATCTATGGTGTCTATATATATGGTGGGTGTAGACCCACACACACACACACACACACACACACACACACACACCATATATATAGAGATATATAGAGATAAAAGCTGTAAAACAAGGGACACTTAGTTAGGAAAGAAATACAAGAACAAACGCAAATTTACTGAAGAGGGAAAGTACTATAGTTTCTGTGAGGAGATCTTCTAACCGAAAACCACACTATGACCGTAGTGGTGGTACAAAGCTCTTTGCCTACCGGCCAGAACTATTCTATACTTTGCCGCCGCATAAAACTACTTAACTTAGTGGATTCACTAGCTTAATTTATGTGATCATATAAAAAGTATTACCCGTTGATACCCGCGATAGCGACATGGTTTTCATGGAGACTTTAGTTAAGATTAACTCTCGTCCCCACATCGATGCTCAATAATACTCCCGAAATATACTCTAGCTCATGATTTTAAAAACAACTTTCTTTCTTTAGGTTGATATAATTGTTTAACACTTAGCTTTAAAAAGATCTTTTGGAATCAATTTTCCCTTTTCTTGTTCAAATCTCTTTTGAGAAATCTTATTTTCTGCTTAACTTAAATGTGAAAATATTTATAAACTTTCAGGCAATACTCAGTTCCCTTATAAATTTTGAGAAATGAGCTTAACTCTTTACTCTTTACTCTTTGCTTAACTTTAAGACTTGAGTCATAGATCAGCTCTTAGGGAATACTTAGTTCCCTTATATTTCTTTGAAGGAAATATTTTAACTTGTTACTCTTTACTATAACTTGAAACTTGAGCCTTAAAACAAATTTAAAACGTTTAGTAAAGATTCTTGAAAACCTTTAAGAATTTTTCTCTAACTTATTTCTTTACTTTAGACTTGACCCTTACCTTCTTTCCCTTTGATCTTAACTTTCCTTGAATTGAATTATGGATTCAAGGTTATGATTTGTGTTTTTTGATGATTTCTAGGTGTTTAGAAATCATACGAAGTAATTAGAATCACTGGAAGGTGTTAATATACCTTAAAAGTACTTAAAAAGACTAAATTTCTAAATGGGTGAAAAATGCCGATTTAGGCGCGTTCGGGGCTCTCCGTTCTAGATCAGTTGGTCTGAGGCACCTTTCTGGCGCACTACATGCACGTTGCCCCAAGCCTTCTGGTGCAGAAAAGGGCGTGTTGCTTCTGATGCTACCCAGATGCGCCTTAACGTCTTTCTTCTCTCGTTTTTTTATCCTAAATCGCCTAAACCTCCATTGTTCTATCCTGAAACCCTTAGGATCATCAATACCTTCAATAACCAGTATATTTAACGTGAAAACGCAACGTTTGGAATTACAATCAAACATCATGGCATTCACACAACTCACATAGGTATTTATTCTACAGAGGAATTTCATCAAGAATTCACTTCTAATCATGTAAACAATTCTAAAACCACTGAATTGAAAAAATTTCTCTATTTGGATGAATTAACCCAACACGAAGGATTTCACATACCTTGATAGGGATCACCCCTGACGAATTCCACTCAGAATTCCTTGGCGAATCATTGATCTTTCTCCATTTTCCTTCTTCTCCTCTCTCTTCTCCGAGCCTTAACCGTAAATAAACTTTCTAATATGACTAATACTAGTTTTTACCCAAATAAATCCATAAAATAAAAAAGAAATTAATTGGTGAAAAGACTAGTTCACCATTCCTTAAATCCGGATTGGGACCTTCCTCAATCCAACAATCCAACTTCTGATAGGCATATATCCCTAATACGATATAGATAATGCAAAACTAGGCAGGGTTTGAAATATATCTCCAAGGGCTTTCCAACCATATCAAGAACTGTAACGACCTGTTTAGTCGTTTTGAGCAGCAGATTTTATTTATGAAAACTGGCCAGAGGCACGGATTCCACGCCGACGTCACGTTCCGACGGACCGTCGTGGAGGTCCCTTCGTACCAATGACCCTTAGAAATTCTGAATGGGTATAAAATCGACTCTCTTAACCCACGACGGAAATGGCAGGGGCCGGAACCGCCAGGTCATGACGTGCCCGTCATAAGACTTTTACAAAAATCAGGTGTCTGCACCCTTGCGACGGACAGCAGGACGACCGTCTCAGGCACGACGGCCCGTCACGGGCCCTGCGTAATCCCGCTCGGTCGATTTCTGATTAATTTATTTTAAGAGGGGGCGATTTTGGACTAGTTTCCTGCTTTAACTTATAGTATGGGTTCATGTTAATAAGTCAAATAGCTTGAAGGTTAAAAGAGTAACCTTAAGTTAAGTAGTGGATTATTATTGCCAAATCATTTAAAACTACTTAGATATAATGAGGGTATAAGAAGAGGGTTTGAATAAGTAAAAAACTAAAAAGAACAGCAAGAGAGAGAGAGTATCGAACTAGAGAAAGAGGACGAATCGAACCGAAGAGGAAAACCCAAGCTTGGGAAATTCCTTGCTTGATCACTATTCTTCGGTGGAGGTAGTGTTATGGTTTTCAACCTATTCGTAGTAACCTCTTAATAGCGAATGATATGTGTTGGTCAGTATTATTAATCTCTATATGCTATGGTGTGTAATGCATGATTGATTTGATCATATATAATATATAATACACTATATCATATATGTTGTGATGGAAATAAGCAGATGAGCTATTGAATCTTTAAATCTTTAAGAAACCCTAATCTGCTTTGTTAATGATAATGGTTCCTGGTATAAAAGAAGGCTTAATGAACGAAGTAGTGCGATAGGGATCGGTGCCACGTTCCAGTACACTGAAATAGAAATTATGAGGATCGATTGTCACGTTCCGCACAAGCTAAGTATAATGGATGGAGTGCCCGTCCGGTACAGGATAGAATATGAGTGATCGGCATGTCACGTTCCCGACACGCACCGGAGAGTATATGGATCGGGTGCCACTTCCGGTACCCAGCCAGGAATATAATAAGAGGATCGGATGTCCACGTTCCGACAGCCCAGGATTTATATGGATCGGGTGCCACGTTCGCGGTACCCTCACGATAGAATATGAGAATGAGTGTCACTTCCGACACCAGGATAGTATATGGATCTGGTTCCACGTTCCTGGTACCGAGGAAGAATATGAGGATCGGAGTGTCATTTCCGACACCAAGAGAAGTATATGGATCGGTTTGCCACTTTCCCGTAGCCCAGATTAGAATCTGGGAGCGGAGTGTCACGTACCGACACGTAGAATTGGTGACAGCGGAGTGTCACATACCACACGAGAGGTACATAATATAATGAATCTTGAAAGATGGCTTTAATTACTCAATCTAATAAACCTAATTCCCCCCCCCCAAAGGAGTATGATGAGGAGCGTGAGTCCTCATTTAATGTTGCTTGGTTTTGTAACAAGATTTATTGTAATGTAAGCTGCAATTCTCAAGGATTTATTGATTTTTATGATTTTACTTGATATATCTGTTTTCCTATTTTGGAGTTGGCCGATGATTACCTACTCAGTACTTGTGTTTGTACTGACCCCCTACTTTTATGTTTTCTTCTTTGTATTTGTGGAGTGCCAGCAAACGGTCCGTCCGTCTTCAACCCAACCCGCGACTCTAGCCAGTCTTCATATACACCGGATTTCAGGGTAGCTAACGCTTTCTAGCTTGGGACTGGATTCTTCTTCCTCATTCGTGATGCCTTGAAGTTCCGGCGTGGACTAGCTTTTGTTTTATTTTAGTTCTTAGAATACTCTTTAGTTTAGTATTGATCATAGATGTTCTTGTGGTGATACTTCCAGATTTTGGGGCTAATAATAGATTGAATTTTTAGAAGTAGTGAATCGTTTTTATTAATTGATTAAGATCTTCCGCATTACTTTCTGTTATCTTACATTGAATGTTAAGGTTTAGATTGGTTGGTTCGCTCACATAGGAGGATAAGTGTGGGTGCCAGTCGCGATCCGATTTGGGTCGTGACAAGAACTACCTCTAACGAATCCTGAGCTAGAAGCTACGGCCGTTTGAAAATGACAAAAACTCACTTTCTTAACTTAGGAAATTTTCCAGATTTTCCCCTTTCTTTCCAAAAGTGATTATTTCAGTTTCTTAGCTATTTCAGGTTACAAGATTTTAAACTATCTTACACTTGGGAACATTCTTCCTCGAATGAGATTTTTTTTCAATAAGTTAAGAATAGTAACCTCAAGTTTAACACTCAACAATCAAATGCAAGTAACAGCATGCTTTCTCATAGTTTATAAAGTGATACGCTCAAATTTACTTTCTCAACTGAGAATTACACGCGGGTCGCGCAAGTAATAACCCCAACTAGTGAGGTGTGGATCGTTTCCCACTAGGAAAATAGTCTAGACTTACTTTAACTTGGTTCTTACTATTTTCGGGTGTTGACAAATTCCTTAGAAAGTAACACATAAACTGTAAAAAAAGGGGGGTTTTGGTCTATCTCCTAATAAGTAAAGAACTAAAAAGACGTAACTAAATTGAAAGAGAATCACTAACAAGAACACAAACAGCTTTTCCGTGGGGTTTTAATCATAAATCAAAGTACTAGGTTTACGTGTTTCCCCACAGGTTTCAAACTTGATAATTCCTAACTATAACTTCTTTCCTATATCTTGCATGCAAAGTGATAAGTTATGTATTTCCAAATCCTTGGTCGGCAATCTAGAAAATCTCACTACCTACTCCAGCATCTTTGGTCCGGCTTACGATTGTTGCGTTCCTAACCCTTATCGTTACCACCCCCCCATTTACGCATCGTTTCGATATTTGCACTACGTTACTACCTTCGTACTCACTAATACTAGCCTATTAGATGTAATCCACTAATAAATCTATGTTAATAATTTCTTTTTCCTATTAAACTACCGTCCTTGGTCCCAGTATCCTTAAGCTAGTTTCTAACGTTGATCAATCCTTAAAGCAACTTCTATGCGAAAGAATTATAATACATGAAGACACTATTCTAGAATTTTATTTTAGCTAGTTTTATCTCAATATTTGCCTCTGGTTCCCACAACCCATAGTTATGGAGTTTAGTTATCCTCGCCATAAACACAATATTCAAATATATTAAATAAATTCATGTACTTACTTCAATGAGAAAGAGTAAAGTCCAAAAGATTGCTTGATTAATCACCAAAAGTAACTTGTAAGAATATCCAAGGATCAACACTAATCCAATAATTTCTAATGATCATATGAGTCTAATATTGTAGAGTCTAATTATCAGGTGTCTATGCCTCAAAACGAGTTTTTCGAACTATTTAGAAAAAAAATACAAAAACCAATTACAAGAATTCTAATACTGGAAAGCTGCCAAAACGCAGAACTGCTGGGCGACGGTTCCTCGACGACGACCGTCGTGGTCATGACGGACCTCGTGGACTCCGTCGTCCCATACTTTGTGCATTTCCTCTGCTCCTGCTGCCTCTTCATTCCCCCTCAACTGCAATGTGACGGAACCTTCATGGGAACAACGGTCCGTCGAGTGTCGCGTTTCCAAAGACTTCAACTCTTGGAATTTGGGTACTCGGGATCAGCTTCTCTGATCTGCACGACTACATGCATGACGACCGTGCATGGGGCCATGAACGGACCGTCCCAAGCCCGGTGATCCCACACTTGTCCGACTTCCCCATCTTCCCTTCAGCAGCTTCTCTCTCAAATCTCCGCATTGGCTCTGGACAGATTTCCTGCAAAACAAGAGACTGTATAAAAATTAGCATAAAAGGGCTTTTGACACACTAAACTTGAGTTAAAATAGTAACTTATACGTGAGCCACGGTTATCACACCACCCTCAACTTAAATTCGTTGTTGTGTCCTCAATCGACCGCACTATACTCACTACACAATCTTTGTAACATAGTATTCATGTTGATCCTTTTGCATCATTTGGCTATCAATCCCGATTATCTCATCAAATCTATGCAACTCTAGCACTATTAGGCTTGACTTTTGTGGGATTCAAACAGGACCAGCCTCACCATGCACCCTCACCTATCCTCTTCAATTTCTCATCGAGGTGCTACAGAATCTGGTAATTGCAAACTAAGTCCTCACTTTAGAACAAATCCTCATTTTTTCACACAATTATTTCAATTTTGAGTATAAGGATTACATTTCAAAAACTCGCTCTCAGACACATCACACTCATATACCTATTGCCATAATCTGCCCTTAATTTTCACTGTCTTAAGTTCGCTATACAACCCTTAGGATCACGATAGGGCTTGTTTATCTTGTAACAAATAGGCTCTGGTGCCCACAAAGAACTCAGGTAGGGTACATTTTTAGGTGAAAACCTGTAGTGATTTTTGCCTCTTGACATAGTCAGCTAAACCTTCCCTTTTATCATCTTATCTCCGCCCAGTCTCTCATATTCTTCCTTTGCTCAATTTTCTCTTCTTTCTTTCATTGGGTGTGAGTGACTCTCTTCTCTTTTTTTGTTTTTTTCTTTCAACTACTTTTATTTTGAGTCACTTTCCTTTTGTTCTTTCTCGCTCTTCTGTTCTTTCAACCTCACTTTCCAGAGCATTTCCTCGTAATACCACCCTCACTCATGGCTTTGCCATGAGTCAAGTCCACTACCTCCATTGGTCAAGTGGCCAGAACGAAGGTTTTTTTCTCATTGCCACCCTCAACTTATGCTTTTGGCATATTAGCTAGGTGCACATGTCCTAGGAGGGACCGGGCCAACCGTTGTTCCCAGAAAAGCAGTTGGGGTGAAAACGAAAGTCTAATTAGCTCATTGATTGGATCAAAGAGGATAACTTCATTTGGTGTGTCTTTTATTTGGTTAAATGGGCTTTCTTGAATTACCGGGCCTATTATCCTTTCCTAATTGTTTGTTACAACGCTTCCTTTTAGCATGACTAACCCGGGCAAGTTCTAGCTCAGTCCCATAGTGGACGTTCGAACCGAATTTCCTCACTCTCACGTAACATGTCATCACATAACCAGTCTTAGACACCTAGTTTGAATTAAGAACTTAGGTAATGCAATGTGTAACTCTATTTCATGCTTGAGCCACACAATTGGTCGGTTACTATGATGCTAGTCATGCCCGTTGTTTTCAAGTTTATCAGGATATCATTTTAGCCATCATGCTCTAGAATTAACGATGTACAAAAATCTAACATGCCTGTTTCACAAACAAAAAAATCATTCTTTTGGGGTAAAGACTCAGGCAAGAAAACCCCAAAAGAGGATAGTGAGTTGGGCTACTCAGACTTCACCCTAACACCTCACTTTCCATTTACCCCACCCCAACAAAAAAACAGCCAATTGTTCCTCAATGCACTAAACAATCTAAGATAAGAAGGTAGGTGAAGCCAAACCGTGGCGCATAGCGCCGTCGATCCACAAGCTGGTGGGTCCGGTTTCCCAAACCCCACATCCTCTGCAACCTGACAACCCCATGGTGTCGCTCAGCATCGGGACAATCCTCAGTGATGGCCCTCCACACACCGCAACCCTCGTGGGCCTCCTGCTGTTCTCTACAGTACGGGCTAGACGCCCAGCTCGCTATCGCGATGCTCTGTCCGTGTGCCTCCGCCTCATCAGTTAGGCTCTCCTCGCAGCCTCCAACTCTCGGCGCTCCTGCTTCCTTGCTTCGCTGCCTCATCCCTGATCGACTTCTCTTCGCCCTTAGCACTCTCTCTCGGGGAATATGGGGGAATGTCCTGGAGTAGGACCAAGGCCGCCTACATGAATCCCAGCATTCTCGAACAGCTCCGGAACTCCGTCTCTAAGATCGTACTGATTGTCCTGCACGAAGACTGTCTACTACTGCCAGCCTGAAGAGTTGACACCTCTACCGGAGGGGCGCTGGTCGGTCATAACACCCTCACCTCAAAGGAATCTATGCGCTGTTCACCTCACAAGCTCCTCGCATCTGCCTCTCCATACGCGCTTCATACTCAGCTATAGACTTCTTCATCCCCGGCTGGATATGATGCAGAAGACGCCTATTTGTGCCTACTTATTACCGCGGGATAGACTCGACCGGGAGTGCCTGGTGGATGCGGTGGCTGTTACGGGGCCTGGGCCACTGTATCCGCAAGATCGTCTGGCTCAGTGGGGTGGCATCTTCATTAGACCGAGGCCTCGCTTGGGGCCAACTCATTGACCGTCGTTCTCCTGATGAGCCGACATCAACGTACCTCCCCCCGTGTTCGCAACTGATCTATGTGCCAAAGGGGAAACCTGCAAGACCCTGCAAAGGGGCAAAGATCATGCAAACGAAAGGGGTCTGTTGGTGGTGACTTTTGAAGGCCGGCTCCTCGGCATGATGCCTGGAGAAGCCTGCATTGGTCTGACACCTCGAGCCGGCTATCATTTGCTGCCATCAGACTCTGCCTTCGATCCCAGGTAACTATGTTATCAAGCAGCTGTGGGGGAAAGGCAGTTACGCACGAGAGCGGCCACAAGAACTTTCGACGAACGTGAGGTTGGCTTTTTGATGGCCCCCTTCGCCGGTGACCCAATCAGCAACCCTCTCCCGTCGACTGATAGGTGCAGGGCCATCCCACTCTGGTGTCCGCCCTCAGTGCGGACTCTCGTAGAAACTGGTCCATCCTTCACTATCTGCCATCGATAGTCAACTCGGTAGTGATGTGGGGGTCCGAGTAGCTCTACACTGAGTCGCCGTATAGTAACCGTCGAATGGCTGCAGGGACATTGTCGACCTGCACGCCCCTGGACTCAACCTGCTTCCGATGGGGCCTTTTATCGGAGCAGCATCCGCCCGTCCTGTCGATCTGGGATCGGAGAGTCGCTACATAGGACGTGTAGAATCTCGGACCATCTCCTCCTCTGTAGCGTCCCATGGACGTTCTGTCCACATCCACCGATGCTGGTGTAAGGGTTATGACTCTCATCTCCCGCATCGTGGAATGCTTCCCTGTGATACCCGCCTCTCCAGGGTGAGTCGTGCGAGTTATTACTCCTTTGTCGTTCAGGAATTTTTGTTGCGTGGCGTACACTTGAAACTTGGCCGTCGACCACCACACGGTTTGCTGGTCAGCGTCTTGAGTGGGGACCTGAACTTGTGCTCCGGATGTGGAGTCATAACTGTCAGCCTTCATCAGACGAGGCCGACGCTTGCAATAGCTGTGTCGGGTACGGGAACCTTCAGCAGATCCTGAAGCTTCCTCGACTCAGGATACTCCGAAGGAGCCAGATGCTCCTTCCTCGTTTGTGTCTGACCCACTAGGGTGTGCCGGTCAGTGGTGCGTCGTCCTCATCATACTGGGAGGCAGTTACTTACGCCGGGCGCCACCTTCTTGTTGTGGCTCTGGTGGCCACGTGTAGTACGGAATTGCTGAGTGCCTGGGAGGCCATATCAGGGTCCCCTCATCATCAGACCCTATGATCATCGTGCAGATCGGAGCGACAGACTTGATCGCCCGCGCGTAGGCTCGGTCCTTGCTTGGGTGCCATAGTAGATAGTACCATCAAAGGGTCACTATTAGTACGAGGAATGTTAAAGCAGACAGGCAAACTCCTGACATTAAAATTTGAAAATAGTGTGTTAATTATATTGAAACTGTACACACACGGGACCGCTGACGGTCCGTCGTGACTATGACGGACCGTCATGAGATCCGTCTTTATACTTTGTAGATGTATGTATAAGTGACCCCTGAATGAGGGATCTCTGACCATCAAGAAGACGTCAGCAGGACGGACCGTCGTGCTTCTAACGGTCGCGTAAGAGTCCGTCGTAAGTACACTTAGACATTTTGATAGACCCTTAGAAACAGGTCTCTGAGCAACCTACGGTCGCGCAGGGAAACGGACCGTCGTGATAATACGTTCGTCACAAGAGTCCGTCGTAAGACACTTGAAAATTTTGAACCCTGATACAGGGTCTCTGACAACCATGACGGTCGCTGCAGGACGTGACCTTCGTGGGTCAACGTCCGTCACAAGAGTCTCTCGTAAGACCTGAAAAATTTTGGAGACCCTGAGACAGGGTCTCTGACAACCACTGACGGTTGCGCAGGTGACGGGACCGTCGTTGGTAAACGTCCGTCACAAGAGTCCCCACTCGTAAGACACTATGAAACATTTTGAGACCCCTAAGAAATTGTCTTCACAACCATGACGGTCGCCAGGACGGACGTCGTGGAAGACGTCCGTCACAGCGCGTTTTGCAGGGTGCTAGGGCTTGTTCGACGGCCCTATTAACGGTCCGTCGTGTAGGCGACGGGCCGTCATCGGGGTCTCGTTCTGAGTAGCAGTCTTAGACTTGGGGGTGCCCTACGCATCCCCAATGAGCCTACATGGTTATAATAATGATATGGACTTATATGTGTCTATACCCACGACCATAAAACTCCCAAAGCGAATCACCTTGGCTTTGTTATCAAATTTTGAACCTATGTTTAGACTTGGCAGATAGAGAAAACAATATACGGCCTTAAAACTATCTAATACTAACTAACAAAACCAAAATGCAGGATAACATAAGTATAACGTGAGACACATACCTTGGAAATGGAGAAAAGACAACTAGAGACTGATCCTGGCAAGGCAACACTACAGTAGATGATAAGATAATGCTGAGGATGATTTGTGGGGCAGGAGGCAGTGAGGGGGAAGTGTTGAAGTTGAAAAGAGAGGGGAGATGAGGGAATAATGAAGTAGATGGGGTGGATATGGGGGGTTGGGGTATTAACGGGTAAAATGTATTAAAAGGGTCCAGCCGTCGGGTCGGGCATATTTCATTAATCACGCGACGGTTCCGTCTCTACGCTGCACCGTCGCGTATGTGCTGGGACTTCGTAGCTGCCGTCGTGTGTGCCCTATATTCAAATGCAAGAACTGGTACCTGCTTGTGACGGATACCCACGACGTCCGTCGCAGTTGCACACGGTCCGTCGTTGTCTCCGTCAGTGCTAAGCGAAGTAGTTGTGTTCGGCAGAATTTCGGTGATGGTGCCTGCAACTTTTAAAACCCATTAATAGAAAAAAAATGCTACCATTATTAAAAGACGATAAGTATCTGGTTGCCCTCCAACAAGCGCCTGATTTAATCTCGCGTCGCGACTGGGGGACACTTATTCGCAGACTCATCAAGATGGTACGCCTCGATCACTTCATTCGCCGATTCAGCATGCCCGGGATAGATTTTTATGCGCTGTCCCTTCACCTTGATCGCACGCCCTCCTTGGTTCCACTCAACTGCTCCATGAGGGAATATTTGGTACCCGTGTAAGGGACCCGTCCATTTGGACTTGGTTTGCCTGGAAACAATCGCAATCTGGAATTGACTAAAAGCACCAAATTCCCCAACTCATAAACTCTCGTTTTTCAATTTTGTTGTCATGGTACTATCTTCATCTTTTCTTTGTATAGGGCTGAGACTTTTCATAGGCTTTTAGGCGACATTCATCAAGTTCCTTCAACGCATTTTAACCCCGTTGCTCTGCAGCTTTCGCTCCAGATCCATTTTTTAACTCTTCTTCATAGAATAGCCCACATGGCTTTATGCTCTACGCAATCAAAACGGTTAGATACAAGCTTTCCCATATACAAGTTGGTAGGGAGACCTAGCCAATGGGAGCTTATCGGCTGTCCCGGTAGCACAAAGAGCATCATCAAGCCTCCGGAACCAATCGTTTTCTACTAGGCGTCACTGTTTTGGACAATATTGATTGATCTCCTCGATTCGACACTTTCAACTGCCCACTTAGTTTGAGGTGGTAGGAGTGTCCACTTATGGGCGAACCTCATATTTCTCCAATAACCTTTGAATAATCTTGCAGAAGTGGATCCCCCACCCTAATATAGCCCTTGGGTCCAACAGAGAATAGTTCTTTTTCAAAAATGCATTGACCTCTTCCCTTCATTGTTTGCGAGTGCTAGGCTTCGACCATTTAGATACTAATCAACTGCTACTAGAATGTACTTCATTCCCATGAGAACTCGACGAAAGGGCCGCATAAAGTCAATACCCCACACATCAATAACTCATCACAAAATGGTGTAGAGGGAGCTCCTGCTTTCTTGAAATACCACCATCACGTTGACCTTTGTCACATGCTTTAGCAAACCCATGAGCATCTTGATGAAATTGGCCAATAGTAACACATTGCCATATTTGTGTTGCGGTTCGGATACCACTTGGTGTCCCCAACAGTGAAAATGGCATGTGCCTCCATACACTCACAATTTCACAGTCTGGCAAACACAACGCCGAATAAGCCTTCGCACAACTCTATACAATATGGTTCATCCCAAGAACTTCTTCACAATTCGTACATGAACGTTGTTCTTGATGAGGACAATTCTGATGGAACCTATCACTACCAGTAGTCGCAAAATCCTGCGAACCATGGAATCAAGTCTTGTGAATACCAATACTTTCATCGGGGAAAGTTATCATCAATGTCAGTCTTTATCCCCTAANGTAGGCCAAAGACATCAATAAGCCTCTTACCAATCCGTTCTACTAGCGTTCACTGTTTTGGACAATATCTGCCTATCTCTTCTCATTCGACACTTCAACTTGCCCACTAGTTTTGAGGGTGGTAAGGAGTGGCCACATTATGGCGAACCTCATATTTCCCAATAACCCTTTGAATATCTGTTGCAAAGTGGGAGCCCCCATCACTAATAATAGCCCTTGGGGTGCCAAAACGAGAGAATATATTCTTTTTCAAAAATGCAGTGACACTCTTCCCTTCATTGTTTGCGAGTGCTATGGCTTCGACCCATTTAGATACATAATCAACTGCTACTAAATGTACTTCATCCCATGAGAACTCACGAAAGGGCCCATAAAGTCAATACCCAACACATCAAATAACTCAATCACAAGAATGGGGTTTAGAGGGAGCTCTTGCTTTCTTGAAATACCACCATCACGTTGACATTTGTCACATGCTTTACAAACCCATGAGCATCTTGATGAAGAGTTGGCCAATAGTAACACATTGCATATTTTGTGAGCGTTTCGGATACCACTGTGATGTCCGCCAACAGGTGAAGAATGGCATGCCTCCAATACACTCAACATTTCACATTCTGGCACCTCAACGTTCACATATCTTGGCCGCACAACGCCGAATAAGCCCTCGGCACACTCCTATACAAGTAATGGTTTTCATCCCAAAGAACTTCTTCACATCGGAATGAACTTTTTCTTTGATGAAAGGACAATTCTGATGCACAATATCACTAGCCGATAGTTCGCAAATCTCGAACCATGGAATCAGTCCTTTGGTGAAGTCGCCAATACATGTTCATCGTGGAAAGTATCATCAATGTCAGATCTTATCCCTAAATCTCTCTAGCTTCATCCTCTAGACCGACACAAATTTTTCTCAGCCACTTGATTTCAGTCCCGTTTCTATCCAGCACTTCAAGTCAAATTCTGCAGCAGTAATACCCACTAAATCAACCTTGGTTTCGCATCCTTTTTCGCCATCAAATATCTCAATGCTGAATGATCCAGTATGAACTATAACTCGGGGTACCTTAAATAGAGCGGAATTTCTCAAACAAACACTCTGCTAGGATTTCTGCTCAGTCACTGTGTAGTTTTCTCTGAGCTTCTTTCGGGCTTTCTAGCATAGTACATGGGGTGAAGGATTTTGTTTTGGCGCTTCCCCAGTAACTACACCAAGAGCTACCCTACTAGCATCGCACTTACCTCAAATGGACTGCTCTCAATCCGGGGAAATAATGTGGGTCAGACACCAATTTTTTCTTTGTTCACCGAATGCCTTCAGACAAGATTCATCAAAGCAAAAATTGCAGTCTTTTCTCCAGCAGTTTGCACAATGGGTGGTGCAATCTTTGAAATTATTTATGAATCTTCGGTAAAAACCTGCATGCCCAAGAAATCTTCTCACACCTTTCACAGAGTTGGATGGGGCAGTCTCTCTAATTACCTCAACTTTAGCTCGATCAAACCCTATGCCCTTTTCTGAAATGCCGATGACCCAACACATACCCTCCTTTACCATGAAATGACACTTTTCCCAGTTTAGTAACCAAATTGCAGTCTTCACATCTCTTAAGAACCTCAGATCAATTATTTAAGCACGCTCGAATTATCACAACCACCGAAATCATCCATAAAACTCTATATATCCTCCACCATGTCGAGAAAATTTGACATCATACATCTCTGAAAGGTTGCGGTACATGCACAACCCAAATGTCAATTCTTCTGAACGCAAAGTCCCATATGGACAAGTGAAAGTGGTTTTCTCTTGATCTTCTGGTGCAATATAAATCTGATTATACCCCGAATACCCATCAAGAAACAATACCCCCTTTTCCGGCAGTCTATCCAACATCTGCTCAATGAAGGGCATGGGAAAATGGTCCCCTTTTTCAGCCCATGAAGTTCAGTTTACGATAATCCATACACACCCTCCATCCGTAACCGTCTCATTGGAACATTCATTCTTTTCCGTTGGGGAACCATAGTCATTTCCCGCCTTTACTTAGGTACACCACTGAACCGGCATACCCAACTGACTTCGGCGATGGATAGATTACTCCGCATCCAACCACTTGATAATTTCCTTCTTCACCCCCTCTTGCAGAGGAGGATTCCAGCGTCCTCTGGTGCTCAATACCGGCTTATTATCAGGCATAGTTGGATTTGATGAGAGCAATACCCTTAGGGAATCCCATAATGTCCGCATGGTCCCCCAATGGCTCTTTTGAACCTTTGTATCACCTTCACCCACTCTGCCCTGTTGTTCAGTCAAGTCTGACCGCAATGATTACCGTAAAGTGTCACCATTTCCTAGAATTCTACCTAGATGGGATGGGAGAGCTTTTAATTCAACTTTTGGAGCTTCCTCTATAGATGTTTCGCGGTGGGGGGGGACTCGCGATTCTTTCATATCGAGCTCAAATTTCTTCGGTTTAAACCGAACATCACCTCGGTCAAGAGCCCGACTAACGATCGTCTCCTCAATGCAATCGCTGATCCAAGTTCATTTATCCTTCCGCCTAATGCGTCGACACCCTAGACGTCTTCTATTTGTGTGTCAAATTAAGAGCTCCACCCATGTTGTGTAGGAGAAGCAAGATGCCGATTGGAGCCACCACTCTGCCTCATGGACCTACAAACATTAAATGTCACTTCCTTATTGTTCAATCGAAATTTTCAATTTGCCCCTTTTCCAATGGTCCTACTCAGCTCTTCCCCGTAGCAAGGAATGCCTCCCAGAATAATAGGCACTTCAAAATGACCTCGCAATCAGAATAACCAAATCTTTGGGAAATGAATACTCACTTTTACTACACTCGTGATATCCTATAGTCCGTTTTAAACCCGTTCGACTCACCAAGCCAGTAGCCACATCGCAGTGGGCTTTGGTCACCCACCCACGTCCTTGTAAATCGAGAGGGGGCTGAAGATTATCTTGCCCCCAAATCACATACTGCTTGCGCAAATGTACATAGCCCATTGTAACAATGAATAGTAAAACGCACCTGGATCTCTTTCTTTTTGTTTTTTTTTTGGACCCCCCCCAGAGCTCTTGTAGCAAATATCACTACAATGCGGCATTTATCCTACATCTCAAAAGTTACCGTCTTTCTTTGTAACCAGATCTTTCATAAATTGGCGTACCGGGCATTTGTTCTAAACTTCTACCAACGGGACCATTGATAATACAGTTGCCTCAACCTTGTTATCAAAACTCCGTTTTTATCCCATCCTCGGTCTTTTTTCACTACCTCTGAGGAAATTGGGGTGTGTGGCCTAGGATATGAGTTTACCTTGTTTAGGCACTTCAGCAATCTTTTGCTGTTATCCCCTAATTCACATCAACTCTACCCACGTTATTCAGATTCTGTTGTCACCTTCTTCTCATCGATGGCATAGGAGGATCAATGGTTTTGCTACCCCCAAGTAAGAATTGCCATACAATGTCCATCATTTTTCGGATTTTGGACAGTGTTGCTAGGAAGAGTTGCCCGTTGCCGTGTGTTGAACAGTTTGCAGATAATGGGCCAATTTGTACTCAAGTTGCTTAATTGATTTGCATGGGTATCAACCTTTTTGCCAATCCCCGCTAAATCCATTTCTCAACTCCGTTATGTGCTCATCACTAGCATCGACCTCCTCATCATTTTATGCAACATATCCTCAACTCGTACATACTACCTCCACCATCCCTAGATTAACTTCCCGAATTTTGAGGAGGACATAGGGTCCATTCCTGTCGTTTCTATTACCATAGTTCCCCCTGTTGAAGGTGTTTGTCGTAAAAAAACAAGAGAAATTGAAGGTCCATGCTCTGACATAATGACCCCACGATTGTAGTTACCATAGTTCCGACCTTTGTTCCTTGACCTTGCGCCAATTATCCTGATTGGCCTTGGGGGGGGTCGCTTGGGTCGGAACCCCCCATCTGTTCATTTCTGCTAAGAATCCTCCTCATAATAACCTCATCATTGGAGGTGGTGGGTTTAGCCAAGTAGTTTGACGCATAACTTTCTGCCCCCCAGTTACATTTTTAGTACCAACCCAGCTCAGTTGCTTGCATTTGAGCCATTTCTGCACGAATATCATCTGTGGTGGGTTGTGAGTAAACTGTACTGCAAAGGTGTTTCTCCCTGTATCAGAACGTTCTAGTAACTCCAAGCTTTTTATATTTCGGGAGATTTTTTCCAATCTTTCATCGATCTCTGCATAGGACATTCTCCATACGATTCCACCTGCTATAGTGGTCCATAGCGCTTTTGTTGTTATCATCTTGGCCCCTATAGAAATATTCTTTCCGACTCATCATCTATACGGTGATTTTGGAACCTTCTCAGAATGAGGTGAATCTATCCCAGAACTACTAACTGACTCTCCTGGTAGTGCCACAGAAAGTTTATGCACCCTGTCTTTGTGGTTTAGTCTTGGAGACCGGATAGAAGCGTGCTAAGAAGAAATCCCCTCAGTTGATTCCAATTAAAAATTGGTTTTATGGGAGCTCCAGTGGAACCACATCAAGCAAAGCCCCCTCTCCCATCAGTGAGAGAGAAACATCTAGCCCATAGCACATCTAATCCAAGTAAGGCCTCCCCACACAACTTTTGCACACTGCCCTTACCTTAGCTAGATGGCATGTGGGATCGTCATAAGGTAGCCCTGAAAACAAACCTCTGGCGAGTGCAGCATTTTGCATCAGACTACTAGTTTAACCACAAAGGTTGTCTTGGGTAGAGGAGTCAACCCTGGCCCATCCGATCTGCTATGTTATCATAGCCTCTGTAGTATGCTTGGGGCCGTGGAGCGGGATTCTGTCCCCTCTGTTGATGTCACCCCAGAGTTCGGGTAACATCTTGACCATGAACATCAACATGAGTCTGGGATGTTTCTGGTTTTGGATCATCATCATTAGATTCCAAATTACGATTCATGGTTTTCCGCAGTACGCTCTAAACTCGTTATCGTAGGGGGAACAATGGTTCTCTTCCTCTCCGTGGATTGGCATACAGGAGGATAGTTCTGAAAAAATCAAAACAATAAAACAAATAAATCAAGAAAATATCAACTAAATTTAGTAATCAGTTAAAATTTAATCTAAAGCTACTTTCCCCGGCAGCGCGTCCAAAATTTGATAAGTCAATTTACTTCTCAACTGAGAAGTAAGCGGTCGCGTCCAGTAATCACCCAGCTAGTGAGGTTGGGGATCGTTCCCACGAGGAAAATAGTCTAGACTTAACTTTAACTGGTTTAATGTACATTGTTTCGGTTGAACAAAATTCCCTTAGAAAGTAAAAACATAAACTCGAAAAGGGGGGTTTGTATCTCCTAATACGTAAAAAGAACTAAAAAGAACTAACTAAATTGAAAGAGACACTTACACCGCTTTTAAGTTGGTTTTAATCAGATAAAATCAAATAACTAAGGGTTTACGTGTTCCCCACAGTTCTAACTTGATAATTCCTAAACTATAACAATTCTTTCCTAGTATCTTGCATGCAAATTGATACGTTTTTTATGTTTTTCTAAATCCGGTCCGGCATCTAGAAAATCGCACTCCCGCACCTTGTCCGGCTACGAGTGTTGCGTTCCTAACCCTTATCGTTACCCCCATATTAGCATCGTATTCGATATTTTGACTAATTACTACCCTCGTACCAATCAATACTACCTATTTAGAGTATAGAACACTAAATCTATGTTTAATAATTCTTTTTCCTATTATCTTACCTCTTGGTCCGTCAAGTCAATCATTAAGGCGAGTTCTACCGTTATCATCCGTTCAAAGACTTCTAAGCGCAAGAATTTTAATACATGCAAGACACCTATCTATAATTGTTATTTTGAGCTATGGTTTAGCTCATTATTTGCCGATGTTTGCCCACAACGATTTATGGAGTTTAGTTACTCACGCCATGAACACAAATTCCAAATATATAAATAAGAATTCATGTACTTTACTTCATGAGGACAGAGTACGTCCAAAAGATTTCTTGATTAATCACCAAAAAGTACTTGTAAGAATTCCACAGGATCAAAACCGATCAATAATTCTAATATAATATGAAGTTCTAATATTGTAGATCTAATTAATCAGGTGTCTAACCTCAAAAATGAGGTTTTTCGAACTATTTATAAACAATACAAAAACCTCATTAAACAGAATTCCAATTACTGGCAATCGCCAAACGCGGCTGGGTCCGACGGTTCTCGACGACGGACCGTCCCGTCGCGGCTGTCTGACGGCCTCCGTGGACTCCGTCGTCCCATACTTGTGCCATTTTCCTCTGCTGCTCTCGTCATTCCCCTCAACGTCAAGATGTGCGGACCGTCTGGGCACAACGGTCCGTCAGGGTCCTCGTTCAAAGACTTCAACTCTTTGAAATTTGTTACTCCGGGATCGCTTCTCTTATCTTCACGACGTACATGCAGGACGGACCGTATGGCCATGACGGACCGTCACAAGCCTCGTGATCCCACCTTTTTGTCAGAACTTCCCCATCTTCCTCAGCAGCTTCTCTCGCAAAAGAAAAATCTCCGCAATTGGCTCTGGCAGATTTCCCTGCAAAACAAAGATAAACTTGTAAATAAAATTATCATACAAAGGGCTTTTTGACCACAAACTTGAGTTAAGTATTAATTATACCGTGAAGGCACCTATGAGAGCATAACTGACCGAGAAAATAGAGGAAAAGAAGTGAACTGAACTAGTGTGATAAAGGAGAGTGCGCTAGGCGAGGGACGGGTCATGTGAGAAGAGGTAAAACAATGTGTGAAGGGGATAGAAGAGGTTGCAAAGAGGTCTAGAAAGGATGTGGAGGGGATAAGGAACGTTCAGAGAAAAATGCAGAAATAAAAAGGCTGAATGGGGGATATTAAGGAGGGGAAGACAGTAGGGATGTGAATAAGCAGGGAGGTGGGAGTGATAGAGTAAGGTCGGGAATGGGTTGAGGTGGGGAGGAGAACAATGGCAGCTAAATGTGGCGAGGGGGGGGGTGGGGTGATCAGGATGAGGCGGGAAAATGGGAAGGCGATTAGGGTGCAAGAGTCGTAACAAGATTTTTGGAGGAAGGGCCCCGGTCTATATAAAGTAGTGAGAAGAGAATTAGTACCTTGATCTGGGTTTTCTCCAGATTCAAAGAGATATGTTTATCTCTTCTTCATATCCTCTTCAGCTTCCCAAGTCGCTTCTTTAACAAATTGGTTCCTCCAAAGGACCTTGACTGACGCAACCTCATTTTTTCTCAACTTGTGAACTTGGCGATCTAAAATCCAAACCAAAATATCTTCTTAGAATAATATATATTTAATCCCAACATATTCCGTTGGTACATTCAATGAAGGATCACCAATGCACTTCTTTAACATGTTTATATGAAATACCGGATGAACCACTACTAATTCTTGTGGTAGCTCCAACTCATAAGCTACTTTGATTCTCTTTGATATTCTATAAGGTCAAATATACCGGGGACTAAGTTTCACATTCTTACAAAAACTCATAACATCCTTCATGGGTGAAACTTTCAGATATTCCTAGTCATCCACTTGAAATTCAAAAGGCCTTCTCTTAACATCTTTGCAAGACTTTTGACCACTCTGTGCCGTTTTCAATCTCTCTTAAATTACCTTCACCTTAGACATGTCTTGGTGAACTAGATCAGGTCCTATCAACTCTGTTTCACCAACTTCGAACCACCCAATTGGAGATCTGCATCTTCTCCCATAAAGAGCTTCATATTGAGCCATTTTGATTCTTGCAATGGTAGTTGTTGTTATAAGAGAACTTAATGAGAAGTAGGTGATCATCCCAATTCCCCTTAAAAATTAATCACACAAGCCCTCGACATATCTTCTAAGGTCTAGACAGTATACGTTGTTTGCCCATCCATCTGAGGATGAAAATCAATGCTTAAGTTCAACTTTGAATCAACCTTTATGGAAAGACTTCCAGAACTAGGCAATAAATTGTGCACCTCTATTTGAAATTATTGAAATTGAGACTTCATGAAGTCTCACCACCTCATGAATGTATAACTTTGTGTAATCCTCTACTGGATTAGTAGTCTTTATCGGCAAAAAGTGGGCTTATTTTGTCATTCTATCAACAATCACCCAAATTGAATCATGCTGTGTGTGAGACCTTGTAAGCCTTGTGATAAAGTCCATATTAATAATCTCCTACTTCTATTTTGGAAATTCTATATTCTGAGCCGACCCTCCATGCCTTTGGTGTTCTACTTTTATTTGTTGGCACTTTTGGCACTTGGCAACAAACTCAACAATGTCCTATTCATACCTTCCCACTAATATACCTCTCTCAAATTGCGGTACATCTTTGACACTGATGATGTCTCAGCCCCATTGGTCACCACTATCCCTCCTTCTATGGAATCCATAACTCTAACTCCCAGGCGTGCAAGTCTGTGCACATCTTTGGCTAACTCCCTCTTTTCTTCCTCAACATGGGCGTGAAGTACACTCCATTAATAACCTTCTTAAAGCATAAACAACCAAATTAGCCTTATCTTGGTGGTAAAGAATACTCATGTCATAATCCTTGAGTAATTCAAACCACCTATTATGTCTAAGATTGAGCTCTTTCGAGCTGAACACGTATTGTAGACTCTTCTGATCACTGAATATATCAACATGAACACCATTCAAGTAGTGATACCATATATTCAAGATGAAAACTACAACATCTAACTCTAAGTCATGGGTTGGGTGATTCCTCTCATGAACCTTTAACTATCTGAAGGCATAAGCTATAACTTTTCCATTCTACATGATCACACAGCCCAATCCAACTCTAGATGCATCACAATACACCACAAAACCTTGAGTACCCTCTGGTAAGGTCAAAATCGGGGCAGTAGTAAACCTCTTTTTCAATTCCTTAAAGTTTTTCTCTTTGGCTTTAGACTATTGAAATTTAACTGTCTTCTGAGTCAAGTTGGTCAAGGGATACGAGATAGATGAAAACCCCTCAACAAACCTTCTATAGTAGACATCCAAACCCAAGAAACTCACCAACTCTGAACTACTTCTATATTTTGTGTATCAACTCTAATCCCATCACCGGAAACTATGTGTCCCAAGAATGCCACGGACTTAAGACAAAACTCACACTTGGAGAACTTGGCATACAACTCCTTATCTTTCAAAGTCTGAAGGAATATCTCGAGGTGTCTAGCATGATTTTCTTCATTCCCTGAATAGATCATTATGTCATCAATGAAGACGATAAAAAATACATCTAAATAAGATTTGAAGCCTCTGTTCATAAGATCCATGAACACTGCTGGTGCACTGTTTAACCCAAAAGATATGACAAAAAACTCCTAATGCCCATTTGTGGTTATAAAAGCTGTCTTGTGAATGTCATATTCCCTAACTTTGAATGGATGGTAGCCAGATGTGAGATTAATTTTTGAGAAATAGGTGGCACCTCGAAGTTTATCGAATAGATCATCTATCTTTGGGAGAGGATACTTATTATTGAAGGTAACCTTATTTAGTTGACGGTAGTCTATACACATCCTAAGGGAACCATCTTTCTTTCTTACAAACAAGATCGGAGTGCCCCAGCGTGAGACACTTGGTCAAATGAAATCTTTATCTAACAACTCTTTTAACTGTTCTTTCAATTCTTTTAATTTTGTTGGTGTCATTCTATATGGAGGAATAGAGATCGGACGAGTATCTGGAATGATGTCTATGTCGAAGTTTGTTTCTCTTTGAGGAGGGACTCTAAATAAATAATCAGGAAAAGCTTCTAGAAACTCCTTTACTATAGAAACTGACTGAAGGGAAGGTACCTCAGCACTTGAGTCATTAACTTGAACTAAGGGATAGATACATCCCTTTGAAATTGACTTTATTGCCTTAGTACAAAATGAAATGACCTTAGGAACTGCTGAACTACTACTCCACTCTATATGTGGCTCATTAGGAATCTTAAACTTGACAACTCAAGTTCTACAATCTGTTGATGCATAACAAGCATGAAGTCAGTCCATACCCAAAATGACATCAAAATCTACCATGTCTAACTCCACTAGGTCAACTAATGTTTTCTTGTGATTAATAGAACTGGAAGAATCTCAAACTTATTTACAACATATGGAGTCAAAATATATACTTGCTTCTAGGTCTAGCAAATCATAAACATCAAAATTAAAGACTTTGATCATACCGGTGACAATTTCAAGGGAGTTCTCTTTTTTCCTAGCGGCTAATGATTGTTTAGAGATTGTTTGTCCTTCCGTCAGTACCAGAAGTGGCTCCTCTTGTAGACCTATACGATGGAGAAACAAATGAAGATTGGGCTCTGTTTCCCGGATTTCCACTACCTTACCTGTTCGTAGGGAACTCTCTCATGAAGTGACCACACTTTAAGCAACCTGTATGTCCATCACGACATTTACGTGGGTGGGTTCTTGATATACCGTGGCTTCACGGTATAATTAATACTTTTAACTCAAGTTTAGTGTGTCCAAAAGCCCTTTTTATGCTAATTTTTATATAAGTTTCTCTTTTGTTTTTCAGGAAAATCTGTCCAGAGGCCAATTGCGGAGATTTGAGAGAGAAGCTGCTGAAGGAAGATGGGGAACTTCTGACAAGTGTGGGATCACTAGGCTTGTTACGGTCCGCATGGCCATGAGGTCCCTTCTTGGCCCCCAATGTACGTCGTGAGATCAGAGAAGCGATCCCAGTACCCAAATTCCAAGAGTTGACGATCTTTTGAAACGAACCCACGACGGACCGTTGTGCCCATGACGGTCCCGCACACTTACCGTTGAGGGGAATGAAGAGAGAGCAGAGAAATGCACAAGTCTTGGACACGGAGTCACCGACGGTCCGTATGGACCACGACGGTCCTTCGCGGGGTCCGTCGACCCAGCCGCGTTTTGGCATATTTGCCGTAATTGAATTCTTGGTACTTAGGTTTTTGTATTTTTATAAATATTTCGAAAAACCTCGTTTTGAGGTTAGACAACCTGAATAATTAGACTCTACAATAGTAAACTCATATTATTATTAGAACTTATTGATGTATGTTTGATCCTTTGGATTTCTTACAAGTTACTTTTTGATGATTAATCAAGGCCTCTTTTTGGACTTACTCTTTCTCATTGAAGTAGTACATGAATTCTTATCATATATTTTGAATATTGTGTTTTATGGCGATGAGTAACTAAACTCCTAGACTAGGGTTGGTGGGAACATAGGCAAATAATAGATAAACCTCTAGCTAAATAACAATTCTAAAAAGAATCGTGTCTTGCATTATTAATAATTCTTTCGCTTAGAAGTCTTTTAAAACGGCTGATCAACGTTAGAACTCGCCTTAATGCTACTTGCCGGACCAAGGAGGTAGATAATGGACAAGAATTATTAACAATAGCTTTCGTGTATACTAATCTAATAGGCTAGTATTGATTGGTACGAGGTAGTAACTTAGTCAAATTCGATCGATGCTTAATATGGGTAACGATAAGGGTTAGGAAAGCAACACACGTAGCCAGGACCAAGGTGCGGCGTGAGATTTTCTAGATGCGGACCAAGGGATTAGAAAATACATAACATTTTTTTTTTTTAACTTATCACTTTGCATGCAAGATACTAGAAAGATTGTTATAGTTAGAATTTCAAGTTATGACCGTGGGGAAACGTAACCCTAGTTACTTTGATTTATTGATTAAAAAACCCAACGTTAAAAGCTGTTACGTGTATCTTTCATTCGTTAGTTCTTTTTAGTTTCTTTTTACTTATTAGGATATACAAACCCCTTTTTTACAGTTTTATGTTTTTACTTTCTAAGGAATTTGTCAAAGAACCGAACAATAGTAATTAACCATTAAAGTTAGTCTAGACCTATTGTCCTCGTGGGAATCGATCCCCACCCTCACTAGTTGGGTTATTTAACTTGACGCGAACGCGTTACTTCTCATGTTTAGAAGTAAATTTGAGCGTATCACTTGGGCGCCGCTGCGGGAAAAAGTAGCTTTTAGATTAATTTTAACTTATTACTATAATTTAGTTTGATATTTCTTGATTTTTACTTTGTTTTATTGTTTTTTTGCTTGCTTTTCAAACTATCCTCCTTGTATGGCCAAATACCGGAGAGGAAGAGAACCTGTTCCCCTACGATCACGAGTAGAAGAGCGTAGCACTGCGAAACATGAATCGTAATTTGGGAATCAATGATGATGATCCAAACCAGAACATCCCATCTCCATGGATGTTCATGGGAAGATGTTACACGAACCTCCGGGTGAACACAACAGAGGGACAGAATCCCTGCTCCACTGCCCCAAGCATCTAACAGAGGCTAATGATACATAGCAGATTTCTGATGGGCACTGGTTTGCCTCTCTACCCACAGGCCACCTTTTGTGTACTAGTAGTCTGATGCAAATGCTCACAGCCAGAGGTTTTGTTTTCAGGCTACTTCCTGAGGATCCCATGCCCCATAGCTAATGTAATGGCATTGTGCAAAAAGTTGTGTGATGCTGCTTGGATCTAATGTGATAGGGCCAAGTGTTCCTTTCCTCTCTCACTGACGGGAAGAGGCTGCTATGTGGTTTCACTGAGCCCTCCCCTACAACTCCATTTTGGACCTTGGAACAACTGAGGGATGGCTCTTTAGCACCTACTATCCGTCTCCAATAAACTTAAACCCACAAGACATGGTGAATACTTTGTTGGCACTACCCCGGAGAGTCAGTAGTAGTTCTTGGGGATAGATTTCCCCACATTCTTGAGAAGTGTTCCACATCCCGTATAGATGATGAGTCGCTGAAAGAATATTTCTATAGGGCCAGATATAACAACAAAGTCATATTGGACACTATAGCAGGTGGCGTATGGAATGTCCTTATGAGATCGCTGAAAAATTGGAAAAAATCTCCCGAAATACAAAGCTTGGAGTACAAAATTCTGGCTCCAGGGAAAACACCTTTGCGTGCAGTCCACCTCACAACGCCATCCACATATGATATTCGTGAAGAAATGGCTCAACATGAGAACCGATCTGGGTTTGTACTAAAGAAATGTCACTGGGGGTGCAGAAAAGGTTAATGCAGTCACTACTTGGCTAACCACCACACCTCCAATTGATGAGTGTTATTATGAGGAGGATCCTTGCATTAAATGAACAGATGGTTTTCCGACCAAGCGTCCCCAAGAGGCTCAAATCGGATAATTGGCGCCAAGGTCAAGGAACCAAGGTCGGAAACTATGGTCGCCTACAATCGTGACGGCATTATGTCCAGAGATGGAAACTTCAATCGCGATAACAACTCAACATGGTCCTATGGTAATAAAGACAGGAATGGACCCTGTGTTCCTCCTCAAATGGGAAGTTACTCCTAGGGAATGGTGGGATGTATGGCGCGAGTTGAGGATATTTGCACAAATTATGAGGAGTTCGATGCTAGTGATGAGCACATTAAAGAATTAGGGTTGATTTAGCTAGTATTGGCAAAAAGTTGATACACAACGAAATTTTTTCGATTAAGCATATTGATATTGCAAGTGGGGCCCAAATTATCTGCTGACAGTGAACACACGGCAACCGGCACTCTTCCTATCACTTGTCCAAAACCCAAAGAATGATTCGCACTGTTATGGCAAATCACACTCAGGGGGGGGTTGGTAGGGAAACCATTGCCCCCTATGCCAATCGTCCGAGAAAATTGTGAGAAAAGGATAATGAATAAGGTGGTTAAGGTATGTGTTTCAAGCAGAGGGAAATAATGGAAAAGAATGCAGAAGCCACCTCAAGGTAATTATTCCCATCCTGGCTCCACCACCTTTCCCTCAGAGTTAGTGGAAAAAGACGAGATGAGTACCCGGCGTTTCATAATATGTTGAAGCAACTCTCTATCATCAATGTCCGTCCTTTGGTAGAAGCTTTAGAACAAATGCCCGGTTACGCCAAATTTAGAAAGATCGGTCACAAAGAAAAGATGGGTTTACTTTCGAGATGATTATATACTACAGCATTGTAGGCTATTCGCTACGAGATCCGCTCGTACAAAGAAAGAAATCCGGTGCGTCACTATCCCCTGTAACAACAGTGGGGTCATTACATTTTGCGAAAGCATTATGTTATCGGGGGGCAATCATAAATCTCATGCCCTCTCAAATTTACAAATTTGGGTTCTGGGGGATCCGAAACCCACTCACGAGCGGCTACTGATGGCCGATCGACATGAAACGGCCGATAGGGATACTCCATGATGTGCTAGTAAAAGTGGAATCATTCATCTTTCCGGGCTGATTTTGTCATTCTTGATTGGTCAGGTCGACTTTGAAGTGCCTATTATTCTTGGGCGCCATTCCTTGCTACAGGTAAGCCTTAGTTGATATGGAAAAGGGGCAGATGACTTTTCCCGGCTGAAATAATGAGAAGCGACCTTCAACATTTGTAAGACCATGAGGCAGAATCATGGTGTACAACACTCCAATCAAAAGTTTTCCTTCCTGCCATAGACCACAAACAAGAAAAGATGAGAATGAAACTAAACAGAAAATGGCAATACAAGAGTTTTGGGTGGGGATTTGTGTTTGTAGACAGTTCTGGGGTACCCTTGTCGTCCGGGCAAGCTCAATTCCCAATGGAAATGAGGCCCTTATTTTTGAGTACCCAGTATTCCCTCATGGAGCAGTTGATTTAAACCCAAGGCGGGAGTGAGGTTTTAAGAGGAATAGGGACCGAATAAACCTATTTTGGGC
The DNA here is from genome assembly GCA_027704765.1 of Solanum habrochaites. Taxonomy (NCBI): domain Eukaryota; kingdom Viridiplantae; phylum Streptophyta; class Magnoliopsida; order Solanales; family Solanaceae; genus Solanum; species Solanum habrochaites. The sequence goes on along the minus strand of JAKWJA010002495.1, from coordinate 12,281,860 downwards.
AATAAACATCAGAATAAAGTATAGGGCGTACCATCTTGATGAAGTCTGATAATCAGTGTCCCCAGTCGTGCCGCTCCATTAAATCAGGCGCTTGTTGGAGCAACCCAATACTTCGTCTTTTTAATACTGGTAGCATTTGCTTTTCTATGATGGTTTTAACTTTGTGGACAATCACCAGGAATTCTGCAGAACACCTACTTCGCAGTAGCCACCCCGACGGATTACAACGACGGACCGTTTCCTCGAACGACGTCGTAGCATGTCCGTCACACGGTATGTATTACTGCTTTTTGAAATTAGTGCACATACGACGGAACAATCGACGGGCCGTCAACATGTGACGACCGTCGTCGTGGAACCGTCGCGCATAATGAAATCTCCCGACCCGACCCGGCCTGGACCCTTTGTCCAATTTACCGTTTATTTCCCCCCCCCCTCCCATCTCCACCACAATTAGCTGTCTTATTCCCCTCACCTCCCCTCTCTTCAACTGCCAACTTCCCCTCACTGCTCATTGCTCCACAAATCACCATCAGCTTATCATTGTCATCTACTGTTGGTGTCTACCTTTCTAGAATCAGTCTCTAGTTGTCTTTTTTCTCCATTTCCAAGTCATGTTTCCTCTACCTTTATACTTATTTATCCTGCTTTTGGTTTTGGTAGTTAGTATTAGATAGTTTAGTCGTTATTGTTTCTCTACTAGCCAATGTCAAACTAGTCAAAATGTTGATAACCCAAGCCATGGTGATTTAGCTTTGGTAGTTTCTTAGGTCGTGGGTTATGAGACACATCAATTTCCCATATCACTATCTAACCATGTAGTCTCATTGGGGATGCGTAGGGCACCGCCAAGTCTAAGACTTCTACTTCAAAACGAACCCCGATGACGGCCCGTCGCCTACACGACGGAAAAACCGCTAGGGTCCGTCGACAAGCCCTAGCACCCCCTGCAAAACGTCGCCTTTGACGACCGTCCTTCCCACGACGGTCCGTCCTGCGCGACCGTCATGGTTGTCAGAGACCCTGTTTCTCAGGGTCTCAAAATTTTTCAAGTGTCTTACGACGACTCTTGTGACGGACCGTCTACCCACGACGGCCCGTCCTGCGCGACCGTCATGGTTGTGGGCAGAGCCCTGTGTCTAGGGTCTCTCAAAATTGGCTAAGTTCCCTACGACGGACCTTAACGACGGACCGTAGAAGCACGACGTCCGCCTGCTTGACCGTCTTGATGTCATAGAATCCCTCCTTCAGGGGTTCCTTATACATCCATATACCAAGTATAACACGAGGGATCTCATGACGTGTCCGTCAAGTCCCGACCGGTACCCTTCATCGGTGCCCGTGTGTGATAAGTTTCAATATAATTAACACACTATTTTCAAATTTTAATGTCATGATGAGTTTGCCTTTCTTGTTTAAACATTCCTCGTAACTAATAGTGCCCCTTTGCAGGTACTTCTACTATGGGCCCACCCAAGCAAGCCGAGCCTACGCACGCGGCATCCAGTCTGTCGCTATCCGTCTGCCCGATTGATCATCGGGTCCTGATGATGAGAGGGGGGACCCGAATGTGCTCCCAGGCACCGACTCCTCCCCTCCCGTACTACACGTCCCACCATACACACCCAATGAAGGTGCGGCCTGGCGTAGTCACTTGCTCCCAGTCTGATGATGAGCGCCACACTGACCGGCACAGCCTAGCAGAAACCCTCTGGGTCAGCCACCAAACGAGGAAGGAGCATCTGTCTCCTTAGGAGTATCCTGGGTCTGAGGAAGCTTCATGATCTGCTGAGGTTTCCCCGTACCCTCCACAGCTGCAAAGCCGTCCTGCCCGTCTGATGAGGCTGACAGTTCGGACTCCACAATCCTGATCACCATTTTCAGGTCCCCCTCCGCCGCTGACCGGCCAAACCGTGGTGTGTCGACGGCCAGTTTCAGTGTACTCCAGACGCAAAACATTCCTTGAACGACAAGGAGTAATGACTCGCAACTCACTCCTGTATGCGGCGGGTACTCACAGGGAGCTTCCCACTATGCCGGAGATTCATAAACCTCTTCACCAGGTCAGCGCTTGGAGTGGACACACGTCCATTGGTGAACCTAACAGCGAGGATATGGTCCGAGATTCTACTCGTAACCTATGTAGCGACTCTCCGATCCCCGATCGCCATACGGCTGCTCCCTGCTAACAGGCCCCTTGGAGCATGTTTCTAGTCCGGGGCGTGCAGTCGGACATGTCCCGGCCAGCCTTCGCCGGTTCCTATACGCGACAGTGTAGTGCTACTCGACCCCCATCACTGCCGAGTTTGACTATCGCTGGCAGATAGTGAGGATGGACAGTTCTACGATAGTCCGCACTGAAGGGAGACCACCAAGAGGTGGATGGCCCTGCACCTATCAATTCGACGGAGAGGGTGCTGATTTGGTTCACCGAGCCTAAGGGGGGCCCATCAAAAAGTCCAACCTCACTTCGTCGGCCAAGTTCTTGTTGTCTGCTCGTGCTGCACTGCCTCCCCCACAGCTTCTGATACCTAGTTACCTGGGATCGAGCCAAGTGCTGAGGCAGCAATGATAGCCTGGCTTCCGGGTGGACCATGCATGGCTTCCCAGGCATCATGCACGATAGGGCCTTCAAAGTCACCACCACCTACCCCCCTTCCCGTGCATGATCTTTGCCATTTGGCAGTTCTGCATGTGGTGTCCCATTTGGCACATAGATCAGTTGCGAACCCCGCCGTTGTTACCGTTTATGTCGTCCTCATCCAGAGACGAGGCCAATGATTGGGCCCGCACGTCGAGGGCCTCGTCAGAGATGCCACCACTAGTCATACGATCTTGCGGATACAGTGGCCCACCAGGCCCGTACACAGCCACACAGACATCCACATACACTACCCCCGATCGAGTTCTATCCCGGTAGTAGCATCACCCCTCTAACCGCACACCCGGGCCCCACTTGCTTCGAGGACAAAAAACTGGAGTCACAAATGTCCACTCTTCTGATCATATCCACCGTGGATTCAGAAGTCTATAGCTGAGTCTGAAGCGCGTAGATAGTCAGATGCAGCGGAAGATTGCTGAGGTGAACCAGCGCATAGATGCCTTTGGTTGAGGGTGTTAGCCCGAGCCAGCCCCTCCGGTAGAATGTGCTCAATTTTTTCCCCCCCCCCCCACTTTTTTTTTTTTTCAGCTGCAGTAGACAGTCTTCGTGCAACATCATACGATCTTAGAGACTAGAGTTTTCCGGAGTCTGTCGAGCCTGCCTGAGGAATCTTTATTGGCCTGCTTTGTTTCCTTACTCCAGACATTCCCCCACCTTCCCTCGAGAGAGAGTGCTTAAAGGCGAAGGAGCGATCAAAGGGAGAGCGCGCAAGGAAGAAGAGCGCCGAGAGTTGGGGCTTGCGGGAGAGCCTCACTTTCTGAGGCGGAGGCACACCGTATCATAGCATCGCAGATAGCGGCTGTGGCGTCTGCTCCCTTACTGTAGAGACACAGAGGCCCTACTGAGGGTGCGGTGGCTGTGGAGGGCATCACTGAGTGTCCAGATTGCTGATGACACCACTGAGGGTGTCCAGGTTGCAGAGTATGTTGGTTCTGGGAAACCGGACCCACCAGCTTGTTTATCGACTGCGCTATGCGCCACAGGTTTGCTTCAACCTTACCCCTTCTTATCTTTAGATTTTTTAATGCATTTGAGGACAATTCAATGTTTTTTTTTTTGTTGGGGGTGGGGTAAATGGAAAGTGAGTGTTAGGGTTAAGTGTGAGTAGCCCAACTCACTATCCTCTTTTGGGGTTTCTCTTGGCCTGGAGTTCTTTTTCCCAAAAGACTGATTATTTTTTTGTTTACCGGCATGTTTTTTAGATCTTTTGTACATCGTTTAATTCTAAAGCAGATGGCTAAATGATATCCTGAAACTGAAACACTCTTACTAGGCATGTAACGTCAATTGTGTGGCTCTAGCATTAAATAGAGTTACACCATTGCATTACCCTAAGTTCTTTAATTCAAACTAGGTGTTCTAATGATCTGGTATAGTGATACAGTTAAGTGAGAGTGAGGACATTTCGAATAGTCCACTATTGGTACTGAGCTAGAACTTGCCTGGTTGAGTCCTGCTAAATGAAGTTGTAACAACAATAGAAGGAACAAAAAAAAAAAAAATCATAGGCCCTTCTCAAGAAAGCCTTTCTAAACCCAAATAAATAAACCAAATGAAAGTTATCCTTCTGATCCAAATAATTTGAGCTTATTAGACCTTTCTGTTCTTTTCACCCCACTGCTCTTGTTCTCTGTGAACAACGTTTTGTCCTGGTCCCTCCTATGCATTTTCACCTCTGAGCTTATGCACGCTCATAGTTGAGGGTGCTAATGCAGTAACCAAACCTTCGTTCTGGCCCTGACCCAACTTTGGTATTGTGACCTTGACGGCATGCAAAACATGAGTTGAGGGTGTCTATTACGAGGAATGCTCTGGAACGTGAGGTTGAAAGGAACAGAAGAGGAGAGAAAGAAAAAGTACAGTACTCAAAAGTAGTTTAAAGAAAAAAAACAAGAGGAGAGAGTCCTTACACAATAAGAACAAGAGAAATTGAGCAAAGGGAAGAATATGAGAGACGGGCGAGATAAGATGATAAAAAGGGAAGGTTTTAGCTGATATGTCACGGAGGGCAAAAAGTCCTCAGTTATAACCTAAAAATGTACCCTACCTGACCCTGAGCCTATGTTACAACTAAAAAAAAAAGCCCTATCGTGATCCAAGGTTGTAACGAACTTAAATGCAGTGAAAATAATGGGCAAGCTTATTGCAATAGTAAAATGAGTTGACTTTGTTCTGAGATCGAGTGTGGAAATGTATCCTTATACTCAAACTGAAATCATGTGTGAAAAATGAGGATTTTGTTCTAAATTGAGGACATTAGGTGCAATACCAGACTTGTAGCCACCTCTGAATGATAAATTGAAGAGTATAGGTTGATGTGCATGGTGAGTCTGTGTCATGTTTGAATCCCACAAAAGTCAAGCTAATATGATAGCGTGCATAGATTTTGGATGAGATTAATCGGGATTTGATAGCCAAATGTTGCAAAGGATAAACATGAATACTATTGTAGCATGCATGGTTTAGTGATCATAGTGCGTCGCTTGAGGACAAACAACGAATTTAAGTTGAGGGTGTTGATATACACCGTGGCTTCATCCGGTATACAAATACTTTAACCTCGAAGTTTAGTGTGTCCCAAATCCCTTTTTATGCTAATTTTTTATCAAGTTTCTCTTTTGTTTTGCAGGGAAAATCGTCCAGAGCCAATTGCGGAGATTGCGAGAGAAGCTGTGCTGAAGGAAGATGGGGGGGGGGGGGAAGTCTGACAAGTGGTGGATCACGAGGCTTTTGACGGGCCTTCATGGCATGCGGTCCGTCCTGCATGTACGTCCCGTGAATACCAGAGAAGCGAATCCCAGTACCACCCAAATTCCAAGAGTTTGAAGTCCTTTTTGAAACTAGACCCTCGAGCGTGACCGTTTTGCCCATGATGGTCCGTCACAACTTACCTTTAGGGAATGAAGAGAGCAGCAGAGGAAAATGCACAAGTATGGACGACGATCCAGCGACTGTCCCCCGTCATGACCACGACGAGTCCTCGCGTGGTCGCGACCCAGCCGCGTTTTGGCAGATTTCCAGGAATTAATCTTTGTTTCATTAGTTTTTTTGTATTTTTTTATAAATAGTTCGAAAACCCTCGTTTTTGATGTTAGACAATACCTGATAATATAACTCTACAATATTAGAACTCATATTATTATTAGAAATTTATTGATTAGTGTTTGATCCTTTGGATATTCCTTACAAGTAACTTTTTTTGGGGGGGTGATTAACAAGCAATCGTTTGGACTTACTCTTTCTCATTGAAATAAGTACATAATTCTTATTTATATATTTGATATTGTGTTTATGGCGATGAGTAACTAACTCCATAACCTAGGGTTTGTGGGGAACCATAGCAAATAATGAGATAAACCCTAGCTACAAAATGAACAATTCTAGAATAGTGTCTTGCATGTATGTATAATTCTTTCGCTAGAAGTCTTTTTAAACGGATGATCAACGTTAGAACTCGCTTAAATGCTACTTCCGACCAAGGAGGTCGATAATCGGAAAAGAATTATTAACATAGATTTAGTGATACTATCAATAGGCTAGTATTGATTGTACGTAGGTGTAACTTATCCAAATATCGAATACGATGCTTAATCTGGTGTAACGATAAGGTTAGGAAAAAGCAACACCCGTAGCCGGCCCAAGGTGCGAGTGAATTTCTAGATGCCGGACCAAGGATTTATAAATACATAACTTTATCACTTTGCAGCAAGATACTAGGAAAGAATTGTTATGTTAGAATTATCAAGTTATGACCTGTGGGGAACACGTTAAAACCCTAGTTACTTTGATTTTTGATTAATACCCCAACGTTAAAAGCCTGTTAATGTCTCTTTCAATTTCGTTAGTTCTTTTTAGTTCTTTTTACTTATTAGGAGATACAAACCCCCCTTTTTACCGTTTATTTTTTTTACTTCTAATGAATTTTGTCACCGCACAATCGGTAATAACCAGTTTAAAGTTAAGTCCTAGACTAATTTTCCTTCCCTCGTGGGAAACGATCCCCAACCTCAACTAGGTGGGTATTTACTTGACCGACCGCTTTACTACTTCTCGTTGAGAAGTAAATTTGAGCTATCAATCGTTCCTACCACATAGCACCACACTAGACACTAACTCCATGTGCCACACTTCCTAGAGACTGTGATGGTGTACCTCTGAAGTTCTGCATATTCTGGCCATGATGCTCACCTTTATTTCTGGGTGTAGGATCACTAGGAGATAATGATGCATGCCTCTTTTTTTTCCTAAAACTATGGTCGATTCGAACCACCCTTTTGGTGACCAAACTTATTCCAGTCTTAGCTTTCTTGCTTCTATACTATTCTCTACTCCTCAACTTTTCCTCTTCAGTTTGCTCCACATAAACCATCAACCAGGATATGTCCATGTCGCCATCATAATTATAGATCTGACCTCTTTTCTTGATGCACGACCCAAGCCAGCTAGAAATAAGATAATTCTGCTCTTCATATCCTTAACTATTTCAGGATCATAGCGGGACAATTGGGTGAACTTCAACCCATATTCATGTACACGCAAGGTGTATTGTTTCAGTGTAAGTAATTCTCGTACCTTAGCCTCTTTAAGTTCTAGGGGAAAGATTCGCCCCAAGAAAGCTTCTTAAAAGAAAGCCCAACTCGGACATGGTGCATCCTTATCTCTTCCCTCCTTTCATTGATCTGCCACAATCGGGAAGTAACCCCTAGAAGTTACATGGCGTAATCAACCTCTTGGAGGTCTAATATAAGCCATATAGATCAAATGCATACGATACTCAAAATAAGTAAGAATTTAAAACTCTCTTCACACATGAAGAATATATTCCTTAGTAAGAAAGAGGAAGACTTTAAAACAACTAACTTTACAATATGTATCATTAATCAATATAATATTTTAGAAGTGCAACATTTGGGACTAAGCTGATACAAGAATTAATGACCATAAAAGACATAAAAGGAATATGTAGGTCTTGTCCTCGAATCCATGAGGACTCACCAAATCTTCATATTGAACCCTTATAAACTTATCCATTATCCATGGCATACCAAGACTTCCAATCCCTATACTTTAATCAAAAAGGGATAATAAGGGGTTAGAACATTTAAGCACTAAGTATGGAAGCCATGTAAAAAGGAACATTTAGTATAGAAATAGGATTCATGACATTTTGATAAAAACCTTCATCATAAGAGTTTGAGGGACATAATACAAGTCAACAATCAAATCTAAGACATATTCAACTAGCATATATAATACTCAATTCCATATTTATCAAGTAAGCATTTTCATCATTTAGACTCTCTAACTAAGGTTACTTTAAGACTCACCTAAGTAAGACATGAAGAGACCCCCTATACACCCTCTTCAAGCACAACTAAGTCATCCTCAAAGATAACCTAGATAAGAATCTTTCTATTCACATGTTTTTACTAAGTCAAAATTATTCATTAAAGCCTTTTAAGAGACAACTAGACAATTAGGGGATTTCACATAATGGTCTTGAAAAACCTAGGGAAATCATCTTAGTATCTTCAAAGCCTACTCGTGCCATGTGTAGATAGACTGCCATTCAACTACCTACATGTTGTAGAACCTATCCAATACTAGAGTGCACATGACACATGATGATAATAGACACTCTAACCGACATAGACCATACTAGCTAGGTGTGGAATCCGATGTTATAAAGACCCCTAAATCGTGGAAGGTGTTCTACTTGCCAAGGATAGAATTAGGACACATCCCATGTTGACACATGTTTAAGGGATATAAAGGGCTTCTTTGTAATCTCGTCTCATCTAAAGTAGAGTTACTACCATAAGCATATCCACTCGGTGCTTTGCTTTGTTCTCATTGTAACACTCCAAAAGTTCATGACTTGATCTACAGCCTCGGATGATGAACCAAGACTTAAAACATTGTTTCTAAGCCTAATTTAATGTATTAAAATTACTAATAAAGTGTTGGATTCAAGACATCAAGAAACGTCCAAGACATCTGGAAGCTACTGCAATTTAACTAATAAAATGTCCTTAGGTTTTGTGAAGGTTTGGAAGTGTTGTATAAAGTATAATATGAAAAATCACTTTAAATAGGTAAAATAATGTATATAGGGTGAAAACATCGAGGTCTGACCCCCCATGGATTGCCATAGGGGCCCATGAAGGGACCCCAACTTTGGCTAACAAGCTGCCAAAAGGCAGCGACCATTTGCACATGATGGGAGCCAGTCTGCGTCGCACACTTGGTGCAACCCTGAACAAAAACCATGTCTGCCTCACGAGCACGTAGTGGAATCTTGTGTTTCAAAAAATTAATTTAGAAAATCTGGCAGGAACAACTTTGCATCGCAAACTTATTCCCCGACGAGAATCTGAAATTTAAAATTCAAGTTTGACTTCATTAAAGGGTCAACTTAAGAGAGAGGTCTTTGGGGTATTTAATGGGAGGGTTAGATATTTATTTTCAATCAGTTTTTCCCCACATTCACTCAATCAAATCAAATCCCCAAATAAAAACCTAAAAGCTCCCACCTCTCTCTACTTTCTTTCTCTTTTCATCCTCCATTTAAGGAAACAAGAAGCTTGAACAAGAAGACCAAATTCCCTAGGACTTAACTCAAATTTTGTTGATAAATATTAATTAAGTTATGTATTCTTCACTCTTTGGTTTCCTTTCCCCAAGAAGTCCTTTCAAGGTTGATTTCTAAATCACCCAATTCAAGGGGTTTTCTTTTTCAAATGGATTTTCTTCTAAACTTGAAATTGATGATTTGTTGTTACAAATTATGATTACCTATGGCTAATTAAGTGTAGATTATTGAGTAACGGATTTTGATTAATGGCAATTCGTGTAGATCATGTCCATTTCCCTAATTTCCCCAAATCATGGATCTTGCTTACGAATTGATTGGAATTGATGAATGTGTTGATTGTTAGACTTTTTTCAAATATTCTAATTCATTTATGGACTGCATAGGGTCATATATTGTTGAAATTGGATCTATTTCTTGAATAATTCACGATAAACACAATTCCCTAACCCTAGGTTATGGATTGATATTGAATTGGTTAGTGATGATACAGTTGACCTATTTCTTGTATAGATTAATATTGTATGATATTGTTAAGCCTATTAATGGGTGAATATGGTTGGTTGATGGTAACACCATTGAGGAAGGATTGAAGGTGAAATTGGGTGAATGGACTTATATCTAAATCCTTACTTTCAATTATGAATGGGCTTGTCTTAGATATATTTAGTTGAAGTATTACATATGATTAGATTACATAGGTGATGGAATTATGAATGTAATTGAAATGTATTCACTATGTGAATTGTGAGATTATGATTAAGGTATAATGATATAAGGTTGATTGTGAATCACTTATGTGCCTTACTATGATATGATGATGATGGTGTTAATCTCACAAATGAAGGGTTGTAATAAATGACATTCTCATGCAATAACTAACGAGCTAATGATGTAATATACAACGAGTTAGTCTCCTATGGCCTACATTAAGCTATAATTGATTAAGAATGACTCAAAGACATTTCAAAAAGGGACTTTAGCTTAGCATCGAGTGAACTAGATATGAGAGGTATCCCTTCCCAATGTGGGAAGGTAGGTTCACAGTGATTCTCATGAGATAGATAATACAATGCAATGGTGCATAAAGAGGGTATCAAACATGTCTTTTAGTTGTTGAACTATGTTTCCCCCATAGGAATAATAGCTAGTGGATCCACCTAGAATGTTATGTTCATGTTTTGATTCCACCTTGGCAAGTAGACTACCTTTTTTTGGTGTAGGGTTTCATGACACTAGATTCCATATTTATCTCATATGGTCTATGTAGCTTAAGGCAATTATTCCCAAAAGAAAAATAAAGTAATAAGTGAACTCTAACTTAGATGACTTAAGAGTTTTAACTAAGTGTAGGTTGTGGTATGGGACTCTACCTATGCATTGCACTAGTTGTATTTGAGGGAAATCCGAGGAGGTTGTTCTTATGTTATTATGTCTTATGATATCATGAAATGTATAATGTTGACTCTATATGATGTTATTCTTGTATGATGTTTGTTACATTGATGAACATGGTATTGGTCTAAATTGTTATATGTGGTGATCACTACCTATGATGATAAGTGTTATGAAGCAAGGCATTACTTATATGTTATCTTGTTTACTTGATTGTGTGGGGTTATGGGACTCCACATGAGAATTGCACTTGTAGGCTTGGGATGGGATTGTTTGTACGGTTTTTTATGTTGATGATTTGACTTATTGAACATGAAATGCTAATGTGACAATATGATGACATTGTTCTTGTTTATGAACATGCTTGTGTTATTGTGATCCTTGTCTTGTATATGCATGAAGGCTTTCCAAATGACTTAGCATGTTTCTAAGGAAATGTCTCTTTTATGCATGTATTCAATTGATTTTATGTGCATATATCCATACATAGTACAAGGGGTATACTAACCCATATTTCTATGTTTTCTCCAAATGTGTAGGTTCCGGCTACCGAGTTTCTAGGAGGTTGATTGAAGAAGACTTGGACTCTTTTCTCCAAGTGTTGGTAGGTCCTCATGTTCGGGATGCTACCTTTCCTACATTCTGGTTTTGAAGTTGTATTGTCACAAAGACATTGTTCATTCCTTTAATATTTGAATATTGATGTAAGCCTATAATGGCGTACTGACTTTGTATTGGCTATGTCCAACATTTGTACTCGTTTAGATGGTTAAATATGAGGCAAAGTATTAGACTAATTACTATGTATTGATTATGTTGTACTAAATGAGAAGCCTGTTTATGCTTCATATGCGAGGAGTCCAAGTAAACTCCCTATGTAGTATGCTAGAGCTCTATGTAAACCTCACTATATAATTATATATTAAAAGTTTTAATTTTCTGCACTTCTTAACCTATGAAATGTAATAACGAATGCTAAGAAGTTAGTCTTAGTCCTCTCTGAGGACAACATTGTCGGTTACGTCTAGGGGGTGATCCCCCATAGTGACAAACTTGGTATCAGTACAGGAGGTTGAAATAATCTTAGGATTGATGTCTCATTGAATCACGTTTACGTAAAGTCTTGTTCATGGGTGTGAAGCGCACCACACTTATGGATGAGAGGCTATGTGACGCTTAGGAATTCTCACTTATTAGTAATCTTGAAAGTCGTGCCTTATGAGTGGTAACTCTACGTATCCCTTTTTGTTCTAATCCTTTTCATGTGAATATAGAATATGAGTACAAGACGTGCAGCCGCAAAGTGAATTGAGGAAGATTTGGCTAATGCGGGAGTTCCTCCCCAAGGCAACCAAGTCCCTTCATAAGGCAATCAAGTGCCTCCTCAAGACCAAGCTTTGGTAATTCCTCCACCTATGATGGATGGAGAGATAAGGTCGGCTATTGTGACTTTGGTTCTAGCCATGACTACGCAAGCACAAGCGGAGCCACTCAATCTCAAGCCATGGAGACTCAAGAAAATAGGGAGCTTGCACCCCGAGTTCAACAAAATCCTACTATAATGGCTTCCCACTTGAGGGACTTCACTAGGATGAATACTTTTATGTTCTTTGAGTCCAAAGTGAATGAAGATCCCCAAGACTGCAGTGATGGGGTCTACAAGATTCTTTATGCTATAAGGGGTTGACTTCGAACAAAAAGGTCGAGCAATCTTCCTAACAACTCAAGGATGTAGATCAAATATAGTACACCCAATGGAGAAACAATAGGTCCTTAAGAGCGGGTCCTATCACTTAGGAGGTGTTTAGAAGGACTTTCCTTGATCGTTTATTTCTTAGAGATAAAAGGGAGGCGAAAGTGGAGGAATTCATCAACCTTCGTCAAGGAGGTATGAGTGTGCCAGATTACTTCTTGAAGTTCACCAAATTGTCCAAGTATGCACCTTTTCTAGTGTGTATTCCAAGGGATGAGATGAGTTGCTTTGTTATGGAAGTGTTCGATGACTTGGTTGAAGAGTGTCGTTCGGCGATGCTCCATGATAAAATGGATATCTATTAACCGGTTGATGGTTACTGCACAACAATTGAGAAAACTTGACTCAAGAGGAATAATAGGGAGTTCAAGAGGGAGGTACTTCCAAGGGTAGGCTTGAGATTAAAGACAAGTCTAGGTTCAAAAAGAGGGTTTCAAACCAAGTTCCTTCAAAATTTCCGAAGTCTAACAAGTATAGGATGTCTAACCCTAAGTCCCAAAATGCAAGAAGTGGAAATTCATCAAGCAAGAAACCTACTTGTGCCAAGTGTGGTAAGAAACATTGGAGTGAGTGTCTAGTTGGGGCAGAGAATTGCTTTGGTTGTGGAAAGAGTGGCCATAAGTATAGGGATTTCCCTAATGTGAGGAGTCAATGGAAGTGGAGTGATCAAACTTTAATCAAGTGGTATTAGTTCCGAAGATCCAAAGATGAACCACTTTTATGCTCTTCGCTCTAAGTGTGAGCAAGAGGAGTCTCCTGATGTGGTCACCGGTACAAGTCTTCTCTATTGATGTTTATGCTTTACTTTAACCCGGTGCTAATTATCATTTGTAACATCTCTAGTAGCTATAAAATTTGACGTTCTACCTGATGTTTTGATTGAACCATTTTTTGTTACAACCCCGGTGGGTGACTCCGTTGTGGCTAGAAGAGTCTTTAGGAATTTTCCTATATATTTGCCCAATAAAGTTACATGGGTCTATTTGGTTAGAACTTGATATGGTTGATTTTGATGTTATTTTTGGAATGGATAGATTGCAAGCTTGTTTTGCTTCCATTGATTATCGAACAAAGGTACAGAAGCTCAATTTCCCTAATGAACCTATCTTAGAGTGGAAGGGGGTAGCTCAATTCCTACAGGTTGTATCATTTCTTGTTTAAAAGCTTGTAAAATAATATCTAAAGGGTATCTTTACCATATTGTAAGAGTCAAATATCTAGACTCCAAAATTCTTTCTCTAGAGTCGGTCCCCGTAGTGAAGGAATTTCCGCATGACTTGTCTGAAATTCCTCCCAAACGGTAAATTGACTTTGGTATTGACTTATTATCAGATACGAATCCCATTTAAATCCCTTCTTACCGGATTGGTCCAGCGGAGTTGAAAGAGTTAAAGCTTCAACTCAAAGACTTATTAAATAAGGGGTTTATTCAACCTAGTATTTCACCATGAGGAGCTCCAATATTGTTTGTTATTAATAAGGATGGGTCCCTTAGGATTTTCATTGACTATCCTCAACTCAATAAAGTGACCATCAAGAACAAGTTTCCTCTCCCTCGGATTGACGACTTGTTTGATCAACTCCAAGGGGCTAGCTACTTTTCTAAGATTGAGTTAAGATTGGGGTATCCCCAACTTAGTGTCACATCCCAAAACCACACCCTAGAAGTTAGGTCAATCTCAGATTGCAACCAGCATACCTGACCTCTCGGAGGTCTTGTACAAGCCCTTTCCGTATCATTCACCGAATATACATAATGAAAAGTAGTGAGGAATTAAAAAATTTCACAAACATTAGAAATATCTTTAATAACATTTTTCATTAGAAATCATAGGAAATACTAAGACCTCATTTGTTTGAACTTAATTAAGGTCTCAATCTTAATCATTCAGATTCAAACCATTAAGTATGTTTAATTTTTCGACCAGAATCTGAATCATTCAAATTCAACCCATTAAGTTCATTTGTTTAATTTTTTTAAAAAGCTCTTAATGGGTCTGAAGAGGTCTAAATGAATCACATCTGTAGGAGACTCTTAACAACATTCAGACTCATTTTCTAAGTTATCAAATAATAAAGCATCGCTTTTTTGCTTTGGGTGTGCCTTTTTATCTCAAAACTAAAAATTGTTTTTCTCTCTTTTCTCAATCAAACACTATTTTTTCCCTCTTGAACTAGTAAGGTTTTTATATATTCTTTCAAGTATTTTTTTATCTTAATAATTCTTCTATTGACGTGTGTCAAGAATACTGGTTGCAATAATATTTTTGGTATATTTTTGTTTATCAAGGTTTTTGAATGAAAAAATAGTACTCCAAATCATGATTATTACAGCTTTTCAACTTATTTTTCAAAAGCCATATATATTTTGTTGAAATGATATTTTTATAATATTTTATAAAATGTTCAGTTTCACTTGCACATTCAGATGTTGAAAACAAAAACATTATTGTTAGTGTTCATATTTAAATACCACATCTTAATATTCAGATGTGTATTCAGATGAAAACACTCAAATCTTAATGCAAGTCTTAATATTCAGATGTGTATTCAGATTCAGACATCTTAATCTTAATGAAAACAAATGACTCCTAAGTCTCAATCTCATCAAACTTAAGACACGACAATACTTTTGGGACACGGCCCATACTTCAAAATATGGATTTCTTAGTCTATTACAATACTTTGAAAAGAAACATAAAAGACATGTATACCCTCGAATCAAATGAGGACATATTTTAACTTCACTTGAATGATGCTACGATCCAAGTCTTGCTTCCCAAATGTTCTTCACCTATCAACAACTATAGAGATAGATAAAAGCATGGATTAGTACAACCACATGTACTAAGTATGACATAATGCATGAAAATCATTAAAACCGACCTTTATTGAAAATATGCATATTTTCATTTAAATATCATAATATAATCATAAGAACAACATTTATCAACTTAGAAACACATAAGATAACATTTAAACAATTATTCACATTTTTTAGGAAACCTTACAGTAACTTAAACTCACTGTACAGTGAATTGCTTCACTGTTTTAGTGAAGTATATATTCTTCCTTTTTAACACTTTATAGCATGTCGTCTTCTCACTAAAAGCTATACTAAGACTCACTTAAGCAACACTAAGAGAGACTGCACATCCACCCTCTATAATCATGCCTAAATGACCCTCAAGACTAGTAATAATGAGACAGATACACACCTACAAGACAACAAACACATGAACATGAGATTTCCTCTACCAAAGGTGATTCTAAGTCTCACTTGAGTGAGTTGGGAAGCGACCTCCCATACAATCCCTTACCCACACACTTAAGAGATCCTATAGACTACCTATGATAGAATCATTCCGACTTAGCACAACAAAATATAGATAATATGATATTCTCTTATCAAAAAGGCAATAAAAAGACTTACTTAAGTAAATCAAGTACATAACGTGCATGATTGACCTCTACAGGACTACCTAAGTAATCCTTAAGACTTCCTAAGTTTAAATCAGGTCTACACATTCAACCATTTTCCTTAACTTGAGTCATTCTTAAGACTCATCTAGGTGATATACGAAGTGACTATTCCTATGCGCCCTTCACACCTTAACTAGACAACCCTTAACTACTCTAGATAAGTACTTATTCATTTAACATACTTTCTTAACTTAAGTCATTGAATTAATTAGTTCATTTAGGAGACATTCAACACATAAAGGACATTCAAGTAATGGTCTTGGACAAGACCTAGGGACTCTAACTAACTCCTTCAAAGCCTATTGTGCAAAGTCTAGATAGTGTCCCATGCCACCACCTAAACTTCATAGAACTTTTCTAATGCTAGTAAGTGTCCCATATTATGAGAATAAACAATAACCGGCATAGACCATGATATCAAAACATGGAATTTAGAGTTCTATCCAACTCTAATGAGGGTGTTCTACTTGGAAATTGTAGAACTTAGACAACATCTCATGTAGGCACATGGTTAAGGAATATGAAGGGCGTGCTTTGTAATCTAGTCTCATTCTTTAACTAGAACTGCTTCCCTTAACATACTTACTCGGTTCTATCATTTCTTCTCATAAAGTAATTTACTCTTAAGGTTCATATAAAGGGTTTCATATCAAGTTCATAACCCAATCACATTTATCCTACCAAGAAAAGGTACATCAGGGCTACCTTACAATGGTGACAAGAAGCTCATCATGAATTTCCTAAGGATTGATATGATGTCTTTCCATTCAATCAACCTTAAGTATATCATTCTTTACATGAAGGATACCATTACGTCTTTCGACTTCATCATTCATAAACTTACCACTAGGTTTAAGGTTGCACATAAAGACCCTCTTAAAAATCATTTAAGGTAACATGTCATTGATACATTCTAGACTAAGAGTCTTTAGCATCCTAAGTCAAGAAATCTCATATTCACATTCATACATGCATCAAGTAAGGAACACAAATCAACCAATAGAAGACACGACATACTTTACTTTAACACATATTACATGTCATTCTAGAAACACATAGAAATAACCATATCCTCTTTAATTAATCATATACACTACCATATCATCATCAATATTACACTAATATACTCATATAATCAAGTAGGAATAACCAAGCATCAACCCTAAGACTATACACACAAAGTAATAGTCCTAGTCTATCATGATAACCTAAATAACATCAATAGAAGGAACCACATATACTTTCACATTAGTTATCATGTAGGTGTATATTATCGTACTTCACATAATCATCATAATACTTCAAGTAGTTGCCGACAAGGTCATGATCATCATAATACAATAAGTAACGCCGACAAGGCCACATCAATTACAAGTAAAGAGCATAACATCGACACCATAAGTGGACCATACCAATCATAACATAATTGAAGTCTAATTAACATAAAATAAATGGAATTATGGAAGAGTACCACCAATTCATCCTTAACACCTCAATCCGATGCTAAATCACCCAATTCAATATCATAAGGCCATTACCAATGGCCAGGAACATCAATTCAATGCATAAATCATAATACTCAATGAAACTAGGTTAATTAAAAATATATTTATCAATATAATATAATCTATACATCAATTGACTACAATTTTTTCATCATTAGATAGCCCATAGAAAACTACACTAGAATTCATAAAAATTAAGTAAATATTACGTAACCCATAAAGTAGTAAAAAACTAGGGTTCATCAATTACATGATTTCATAGGTTAATTGAGTTAAAATCATCTAATAAATAACAATTAAATCAATATTGAATTCTTAAAAACCATTAATGCAAGAACCCGTGCATAGATCATGAAATTGGACAATTCATCTTTGAAAACTTTAGAAAACATCTTTGAAAGTTGGGATCCTTGATTAATAGAGTTTCAAGGAACAATAATCATACCTCAATGAAGATAATTCTTCAATTTGATGAAGAATCTCCACTAAATGCTCCAAATCCAAGCCCTACCTTGAGTTTTGGCTCCAATGGAGTTCTAGGGAATTTCTAAGGAAATTTGGGTTTTGATTTTGAAGAATTAAATCTTCTATGTGTTTTAGGCTTATAAACACATTTAAAATACCCAAAATTTCCTTAAGGAACCTCCAGTATTATTATTTAGACGTGTGGTGAATTTATAACTTTACCCCTCTACTTAATAGTGAACTGCGCAGGGAGGCAGTCCACAAACGATTGCTAATCGACGACCCGTCCCTTTACCAACGGACAGTCCTGTTGGTCCGTGGTTGGGGACTCAGGCTAGTCATTGGCTTCCTCTTCCACAAGCCTAAGTTACAATCAATGATATACCACCAACGGGGCATCGATTGACATCTGTTAGTAGGTTGTCCTGGGCAGTCTTGGGCACCAACTTTGGGTCCTTCCTCAAGGATGCTTGGATGGTCCTTAGGGATGTTAATGTAACACCTTGAAAATCCAAGACGTGTCGTAAATCCTAACATAGTTTTAATGGGGTCTAAGTACTATTTTTAAGTCAATTTTAATGAATTAGGTCATTTAGAAAGTCCAAGAACCAAAATATCCTAGAACTTCCATGACGTGCAGAAGTTGGTTCAAATGGGTGCTAGCGTACCTTAGCTTATTTGACTAGCTTTAAGGAGTCAGAAATCTATGAAAAATGGTGAAAGGGTAAATAACAAGTGACTTATTTGTTTCATGATCGAAACATCTAGGTACGACTCCCCAAGGACCAACCAAGGTCCCTTGAGAAGGAACCTGCAGGTTGAGGCGACACTGCTTGTGCAGTATGCATCGACGGGACAACAGACGGTCCGTGTGTGGACTGATGGGGTGTCGATTCTGCCGTCGTCCTACAATTAGACAACTTGAGGAATCCCCTCGCCTCCATAGTCTCTGACCGAGACGACGGAGTGTAGGGCGGATGGGGGGGGGACTGTTCGTCGACTCACAGACGACCCGTAGGAGGGGTTCCATCAGTGCGGGTCCTAAGTTGCTGCACGTTTTTACTTTAGTATATTTAATTAATTAGTTGTTTTAGTGGATAGATAGGGATTAAGGGTAGACAAATTAACTAATTTAACTCCTAATATAAATATCCCTAACCCTCATTAATCTAAACACAACTCACAAAATAAACTCTCTTCTTTCTCTCTCTACTTGAACTCACCATTGAAGACTAGCAAGGAAAGGGGTTTGAGGTCTTTAAAGGAAGAATTCACAATCAATTCTTCATAAAACGTTAATTTATGAGATCTAATTCACCTTTGAGACTCTTTCCTCAAAGGTTCCTTCAAAATGGATTTCAAAAGTTGATTTTTCATGTGGATTTCATCCAATTATAAAATTGAAGTTATGGATTGATTTTTTGATGATTTATTTAGATTATATTGAATAGATTAACATGTATTTTTACTTGATTATGGTAAGTGTTTATGGTTTGGTCTGAATTGAAGAGCATGATCCTCAACCCCTAACCCTAGGTTGTGATGTTGACCTATATTGTATTGTGATCATTCGATTGATTTGGTTATTGATTAGATTACTATACTATGGTGTTATTATGAATAAATTAAGATGAATTATAGGCCTATCATTCTATTTCTTGAGATGTGATTTACATTATGAAGTATATTGTTATATTGGCCTATGTATCTTGTCTTAAGCTATGATCTAGAGTTGATTTGTGTTATAGAGATGCACTTGTCTTTGTTGTCTTATTGTTTATCATTGTGTGATTATGTTACTACCCTAGTTGAATTGAGTTATAGGTTGATGATATGATATTTTTGATGAACTATGAGGAAGACTTGGTAAGTCTTAGAATCTCTATCTTTACTTCCAAGTGCGATTAATCGTGGTTAAGTCATGATTTTATATTAGAGTATGCCTTATATTAGGATGATAGGGTGGTATGATGTTGAATTAAAATGTCTTGACTATGTTGTGAGGTTGATTAATGTGTATGTGATTTAAGGATGGTGATAACTATCATTGTGTCTTGATATGCTATGAAATGCTAAAGTGTTAACTCACTTATGTGAATCATGATGAAAGGACTATACTCATGCAATTCTTATTGAGCTATTGATGATGATGATTATACAAGGGGTATACCCTATGACCTAAACTAAGATATGATTGTTAATGAAAGGCTTAACGACAGTTAAATAGAGGGACTTAGCTTAGCACCGAGTGAAATTGACAATGGGAGATGATTACTTCCCAAAGAGGAAGATTCGCCCCATAGTTCTATATGAGATGTTGACTTCCCAAAGAGTAATATTGATCAAATTTTTCCCATGAGAGGAGGCCCCAACTACCAAGTGGTATCAAGAGGGAATATACTATCTCTTAGTTCTTGAACTATGTTTCCCCCATAGGAAGAGAGGATCCACCTAGAAAGCTACATTTATGTTTGGTTCTACTTTGGCCGGTACACCACTTTCCATCAGTGTAAGGTTTTACAACACTAGATTCCATACTTATCTCATGTGGTCAATGTCGGTTAAGCCATGTTTTCCCTAAATTAAATTAAAGCAATGATGTATAGACTAATTAAGGTGACTTGAGATGTTTAACTTAGCCTAAGTAGGGGTATGGGACTCTACTTATGTCTTGCACTAGTTGACCCTCATAGAAGATTTAGAAAGTTGATACTAATGATGTATATGGATAATATGTTGATGCTACTAGGTAAATGACTATATATGATGATGATTATCCCCTTGATATATGTAGTTGGATTGTATTGTTAAAGTTGGACATTGGTTATGTTTTCTTGCTAAGTCTACATGGTTGAGCAAGGTTATGGGGCTTTGCTTGGTAATTGCTCTTGCTCACTTGATAAGTATTCTTGAGAAGTTGTCTTTCTTATTATGATATGATTGACTCTTATTCTGTCGCGATCCGGATTTTGAAATCCGAATCGCAAACGGCGTTGTTGACCTCTCATAGATCGCAAACAAGCCTCATCTTGCATTCATCATATTCAAATGGTTAATTTTAGCGGAAAATTTAAAACTTTTAAATATATGAAGTATACATAGACTTCATATAGTTATTTCATGAATTCATCATATACTAGGCTCAACATAAATGTAACAACCATCTAGCATAAGAATCAATTCGAAATAGAATAAGAATATAACATAAATATGTTTGGCAAACATGGACTTATTACCAAAGCTTCGAAATGAAAGTACGAAAGAAACGCTAGGGACAACATCCACTAGATTTGTCTAAAACTAAGGCTAGACTAAAAGTGTAGCATCCTCTAAATAAACAGGTGCTACCAAATGGTCTAGAGAAATGTTGATGTCCAAACCGTTGCAAGAGTCGTCAATTTGTCCATAACCTGCATCTATAAAATAGTAAATAGTATGGTTTAGTACACCACTTGTACTAAGTATGGGCGTATGCGCACACACACATAAGGCTATGCATGATCAAAGAAAGCTCTTTCTAAACAAAATGTTATTTCTGAAAAGCCTAGTCACTAGACTTTCCTAAATCATTAATTGTGAATCGTTCTATGAATTGATGTATTTTAATGCATTCAAGTCACACAACTCATTTTATATATGATAACAAAACATTAGTATCATCAACATAATTTTTAAACAACTCGGGTGAAAATTTGAGATTTTTGATCCTCTTAGGGCGAGAGCCCCTCTTTGTACACTTAGATTATTTTTCAGTCTTTTTCTTCTTGTTTTTGTGTAGTTCAATAATTCTTTTGGTCCTATGTTTTAATTAAAAGTTCAATGATTCATTGTAGTCCCATATCCACAATGAATCATTGTAAGTAATCTATGGACTAAGGAATGATTTCCGTACCTTATAGTGAGTCATTCTTTACACTATATATTCATTACCTTCCGTAAGCAATTCTCTATTGATCATGCCATTGATTTCATTACTTTCATGTTTTATAGATTATACATTTTATATACACGAGACTTTGGAATTGTTGAGGTAGCATTAAGACATCTCAAGCGAGCGCCCAACATATGGGACCTGAATTCGATGTCCTTCTTTAGCAAACACAGAGTCTGCTTCATTTGTTCATTCGTACTTCACATTATTCATTTCATTCATTTGTAGGATGATGTAAACACCAGATATACCTAGGATGAAGTTTAAGACTCTCATCAGGATCATGAAGTGCAATGACCAAAAATGACCTAATGTCGTTACTTGAATCTGATTTAACCTCCTCATTGTCTTGCACAAACACATTTGGTGTCATGCATTTCATTATCTTTCATATTTTGAGTCTGGACTCATTATTTATTTGGGAACTTTAACCTTAACCGACATAGATCATATGAGCATCATGAAATCCAATGTCTTCCCCACACCGAAAAAAGGTGGAATCACAGGCCAAAGTGACCCAATCATGCTAGCCTATATAGGGAGTCGAAACCTTCTAGATCCCTATATTGGCAGTATACGTTCAAAGACTAGGATATATAAGGATATTCATACCCGTCATGCTGGACAGTCTTATCTCATGAGAGTTACGTGAACCTCCGCCCTTCCCGAAGGAAGGCAATCACCGCTCATAGCTAGCCTATAACTGCTCAATAAAAAGTTCCATTACATTCAACTCATACATCATTTCTCATTAGATGATTTCTCATCTAATCATTAGTATTAAGTGTGAATTGTCCTTACACTTACATATAGATTATGATTGAGACTTGTCTCTTGATATTCAACACTCTCTTAGGTGAGTACTTTTAGCGACCTTTACTTAGGCTTGGTTGAGACTTGTCTCACCATTAATCTTACCCTCTTATCATATTTTAACCATTTCCATTAGCATCATAGATTAACATAATTACTCACCTCATTACATGAATGTTCATTTCTTCTTTATCTTTCAGTGTTGACTCAACCATTATGGAGGCTAGCTTCTAGATTGACATTTACTTACTCTATTGATGAATGGTCATCCTTACTTTACACTGATGAAATGTGAATTTTCCTTACTATCATCCTTTGGTGTTAATGAGACTGGCTCACACATTGTAACACCTTCATACATGAGTATTTTTTTAACATTGTAGATTAGGTGCAAGTGAGACTTGTCTAACTTCCTTTAACACCCTATTCTGGTCACTTACTTACTTTATACCCCTTTAATTATGTTATAACTCACGTTATTTACTTTAGTGTAGTAGATTCATATCATCGCTGATGGACGATGAGCACTTCATTCAATGAGTTTCATGAGTTCATATGTCATTCTTTTAGAGCATGTTGGGAGTTGTCCCAATGAGTGGCATACCCTTGGTTATGGATTCATTGAATTACTTTAGAAGTGCTTATAATATATTTGATACGCTTACTACACAATATTGACATATGATTAGTATTGGCATAAACATTTGGCTATGGATTACATAACCATCTTTTTCGGCATAAGCCAAATTTACATTCTTTCATGCTTGGTTGGATATGTATATTATTCATTAGCCAATCTTTTAATTATTTAACATAATATTATAGCCGTTTGCATACATCCCTTTTGGACAATGTATTGTTAGCCATTTTATTGGCATAAGCCAGACAATCACTCAAATTGTGATTTCATAAAGATCTTTTTAGCCAACCTTATAACTTAACTTTAGGGATAACGTTTTTAATCATCTTGAACAGAATAATATAATCATTTAACGAACAAAAAATCATCAACAAGTCACACTTACAGTAGGTATACACAACAAACCATAATGATCTTCATACATAACAGTTTTGGACACATCTTAACATAGTATCATTCTCTTAACCAATCTTGGTCCATGACTTTAGGGTAACATTTTTAAGACATATTGGACAGCATAATATTAATATTTGATAAATTTAACACCTTCATAACGTCACAATAACAGAAAGCAACATTTGGACAAACACATCAATACTTAAAATAATTACCGGTGTAACTAACACATTGTCGATTCATGATTCATGTTTTAAGCACTTAACTTTATACGATCACAACTTCATAGGTTAATCAACAATCATAATAAAAGAAAATTACATATAAGATCAGCACCACATACCAACAACATGATATCTAACCTATTCAACATCGAATCGAAAAGGTTACTAGGGACAAAGGAGTTCGACGAGAACACGTGAACAACCCTAGTTTTCAAGATCTTTGAATCGTTGGAAATAAAATGCTCTTGGATAAAGAAGTACAGGAGAGAAACCCATACATTATGCATAACTTAATCTACGAAGACCACTTTGAACGAAACCTTGAAGAAACATTGATGTCCCCCTAGAGAAATAGATAAATTTTCTGCCTTTTTCTTGCGTTCGTTGCTTATTGTTTTTGCGTCCATTTTGTCTTTGATTTTGAATGTGATTTTTTGGTTTAAGAACTGATCTTGACTCATCCTAGATTGACTAGAACTAGGAAAACACAATACTTGGTCAAATCTGAAATTTTTCCTAAGAATTTCGTTCTTCCCCTTTAAATTAATTAAGGTACCTAGGGTAACTATTAAGGTGCACCTAAATCATTCGAACAAAAATTAACCCTTTTGGACCACCCTAGGTTAAGTACTACGATGTTTCTTGAGTTGTACTAGGTTAGTGTAAGAATTTCGGTTTGACCCCTATAATTTAAATAATTAAATGGATAATTTAATTAATTAAGTGACCTAGGGTTATTAATAAATTACCCTTAAGTCATTATAAACATAACTAATCCTTTGAACCATCCTAGGTTCGGTAGTAGGTTGTTTTTTCTTGTTTTAACCGAAATCTGGATATTGTTTTGTGATTTCGGTTTTTCCCCTTTAAATTAATTAATTAAGTTGCTAAATTAATTAATTATGTATCCTACGGTATTTACTAAAGTACCCTTAAGTCTTTAGTATGTTAACTAACTCTTTGGACCATCCTAGGTCAGGTACTAGGTTTTTCCTTTTTTGTCTTAACCGAAATATGAAGATTTCCTTTTTATTTTTGGTTTTATCCCTTTTAAATTAATTAATTAGGTAATCTATGGGGATTAATAAAGTACCCCTAAGTTGTTAGGACCATAACTAACATTATGGACCATCCTAGGTTAGGTACTAGGTTGTCTCTTTAACTAGTACTAGGTTAGTGTCAACCCGGTTTTGGTCCTAGGTTGTCAGGTGCACTAATGGGTCAAATTAGGTTAGTCCTAGGTTATTAGTTATTTAGGGAAGTATTTTAGACTGTAGAATTGGTAAGGAGGTTAGTCCCCACATGGAGTGGTCCCTTGTGCATGTTTTTCCCCCTAACTACCCTAACCGAATTTGGTTAGGGTGGTCCCCTCCTTTCGCAGCTTCTTCACATATCTTGCACATGTGCTTGCACTTGGGTTGATTGCATTTTCCTAACTAACAATTATGTATGGTTCATTTGGTAATGTTTACTTATTGTCCTAAGGATTCTCACTATGTCCTTGGGCACTGTTTAATCTACATGATCCTTTTAAATGGTCATGTGTTATTGTACTAGGCTTGACATTTGGATATCTAGTAGTTCATGTGATTTGTATAGATGAACTTTTAATTAGCTTAGGTTCTTCATTTCAGGTACATTCATTACACAAACTCATAGATACTTGAAAATTTGGCTAACACTCTAAGCCAACATTTTCTACTATGCCCATAATTTTCTAATATGCCCAATATTTCAAAATATTGGGCATTGGGATGCCTATTTGCCCGTGATACACATTCTTAAGAACCTATTGGGCTTTTCATCAAATGTATGATTTTCCAGACTGTTACATATTCATTCTTGTGATGTTATTTCTTGATGATAGGGTCGTAGTAAATCATGGTTTCAAGTATGTTGGAATACGTATTACTATTTGAGTTAGTAAGCATGTTTGGTTGGTTGATATTACTTGCTTTGCTTTGTATTAGGTTTTTAAATGGGTAAAATGGAATGTTTTGAATAAATGTCCATTTTTAGCATGTTTTTCTTGTATATGTGCATAAGGTCTCATACTTAGTACATGTGGAGTACTGACCCCATTTTCTTCCCTTTTTCCAAACATTTTAGGTTCCGGACGTTGAAGGTTCATTCGGGATGACTTGAAGAAGGCTTGGATATTCTCTATCAAACAAGTGGGTAGTTACACACTTTCTGAGGTCAATGCCAATATCTTACCTATGGAGTTTCTTTGTTATGAGCTTAAGACTTTCATTTCTTTCCTTTTTCAATTGAGTACTATACTTTTGAATGACCTATATTTGGTATTGTTAGATTGATGTAAGGCCTATGCCATATTGTGATAATCGTTTAGATTGTATGAGATGAGACAATTTTTGAGACTATCTTTCTATCTTATATATATGTATGTGCAATAAAACTAGAAGGCTATGTAACCTTCTTATACAAAGGGTCTATATATACTCAATATGACTATATATTATGTATATGTATAGGTCTATGTAAACCTCCAAGTAGTTGTAATGAAAGTTTTAAATTTTTCCGCATTTTTTAACCTATGAATGTAATGACACGAAACTAAGAGGCTAGACTTAGTCCTTAAAAAGGACGATGACGCCGATTACATCTAGGGGTAAACCCGAATGTGAGACGTTTACAACCTAAATATGTTTTTACATGAGTTTAGGACCTCTCACATGAATTTTACCCAAAATGAACTTGCAAAACTCAACGAAACATGCCTAGACACACAAGGTCGTTACAAGGCAAAACTTTCGAACATCATGGATGTTCTTGGACGTTTGACCTCCAAATTTCACAAAACTTGACACACTTCCTATATACACCATAATAACTCATTTAAAGACCTTATAACTTCATGAATCACACATAAAGACATAGAACCACATATAAGGCAGATAGGTGATTTATTCATCGAACGTCTTAGTCATCCCTTGATGTTTGACTTCCAATGAACCTAAACTCTTAGACACTGCCTCAATAACACATTATATACCAATTTAGGACCTTATACCACCATGACCAAAATGTTAGGCTCTATTTCACCTAAGTCATTTTCGAGATCTTACATTCTCACCCACTTGGACAACATTCGTCCTCGAATGACATTTGCCACTCTCCGAACACTTCCAAGAATAGAGATTCAAATATCAGCTCATGACCATACCACATAACATCTCATACAATACAAATATAGAGAGAACATCAATTTCACATAATCAAGAGATTCACAACACAACAAGACCTAGAAGACATTCTATAACTCATTATCCTATAAAATTGACATGCTTCATTCCAAATAGCAAAAACTTATTTTATATTCAATATCATACTCATATACATAATTTCTAACCACATTGCAACAATTTTAGACCAAAAATGAATTAGTCTTTTTTTTTTTGCAAAATTTAACAGTGAGCAATCCAATTGCTACAGTGAATTAGGCATTTTTTTCCCAAAAATGCAACTTTTAGGAAATTCATGATAGAAACATGCTAATATGAAAAGTAACAACATATAAACTCATGTTACAACATCATAACAACTTCATAAAACGCACAATACAAGGAATCAATAAAATTCAATTTCAACAAGACTCCTAAACACGATGATACATGCAACATGGTTATATGACTTACTATCCCATCTACTAACCATACTCCCCCACTTAGAAGGAACTCATATCACTAAAAAGATAAATTTAAGGACTTACCTTCATCATCATCACCATACGGCTTATCTACTCTAGTACGGAGTGAATAGAAACTCCTCGTTGCTTCAACATCATCCTTTGGAACATTTGGAGCAACTTTCTTACCATCTCTTCCTCTATAAGAAATGGTAGGACAATCTATCACCTTTTATCCTTCCTTAACACAACCAAAGAAATTCCCGGTACCCTTTAGGCATTCCCTATAGTGCCTCTTTCCACATGTGACACATGTAGGTTTGCAATTCTGAGAACCACCTCCTTTCTCCAATTTCACCTTTGAACTCCTGAGTTCTTTTTTAGTTTGAGCCCTCTTGTTAAATTTAGATTGATCTTTGTCACTAGAACCACCCCTTTCAAATTTCAAGACATCCTCTTAAGTTTAGACTCTTCAATTTATTGGGCATACACCATGAGGCTAGCTAGGGTCATATCATCATATAGCATCATCGTACGACATTCTTCCCTCACTAGATCGGTGACACCCATCACAAAACGACTCATCTCATACCTCATATTAGACACAAGGGATGGGGAATATCTAGATATCATTGAGAACTTCAAAGAGTATTTCTAAAAACTCATATTTCCTTGCTTTAGATTGATAAACTCCTCTACCTTAACTTTCCTCCTCTCACAGGGAAAGTACTTTCTAAGAAAATCTTCCTTAAATTCTTCCCAGTTAATAGGACCCAACTCTATGGCCATTTCCTTCCATTGAGTGTACCACACTTGAGAAACATCCCTCAATTTGTACGAAGATAGCTCTGCCTTCTCCCTAGATGTAACTCCCATAGCGCTCAACACCTTGTACACTCCATCTAGGACCTCTTGGGGATCCTCTACCACCTTAGAGTCAAGAAAGATAGGAGGATTCATCCTCAGAAAATCTCTCAATCTAGATGTCATAGTGCTCTCCACAACATTCACCCTAGGCACCGTACTCAAATTCAATTAAGTAGTCACGGCTTGGGCTAAAGCAAGCAAAGCCTCTCTAACATCACTATTATTCATCTTCGGGGGAACCACTAGAACATCATTACCTCCTTCCACAATAGGAACTTGATCACTTTAAACACCTTGAGAACCTTGAGGAACTTTCTCAACTTGCTCAACTTGAGGAGGAATCTCCTCATGCACATCATTCTCCTTAATACTCCTAGCCGATGTCCTCCTCGTATTCATCTTCCTAGAAACACAAGGAAAACCATAAGAAAAGAGTACACATAACTTTAACTCTAAGGCACGCCATAGGAGTAGAAAAGAAAGGAAACTCTATCGTCCTATAGTCTCTCATCCATAGATGTGTCGTGACTCACACCGATGGTCAAGAATCTACTAGACGTGACTTCATGAGAAATCTGGATTCCTAAGACTACTTTCATATCCTATGCTCTGATACAAAGCTTATGACATCCCGAAACCACACCCTAGAAGTTAGGGTAAATCTCGGTTTGCAACCAACTTACTTGACCTTTCATAGGTCTTGTACAAACCCTTTACGAATCGTTCATCGCATATACATAATGAAAAGTAGTGGGGAATTAAAACTTTTCACGAACATTAGAAATATATTTAATAACATCTATCATTAGAAATCATGGGAAATACTAAGTCTCAATCTCATCAAACATAAGACACGAGAATACTCCATACTTCAAAATATAGAAATACTTAGTCTATTACAATACTTTGAAAAGAAAAATAAAAGACATCTATGACTTCGAATCAAATTAGTACATACTTCCACTTCACTTGAATGATTCTACGATCCAAGTCTTGCTTCTCAAATTCTCCTCACCTACCAACAGCTATAGATATAGATAAAAGCTTGGATTAGTACAACCATATGTACTAAGTATGGCATAATGCACGAATATCATGAAAACGGACCATTATTAGAAATATGCATCTTTTCATTTAAATATCATAATATAATCATAAGAACATAATTTATCAACTTAGAAACACATAATATAACATTTAAGCAATTATTCACATTTTTTAGGCAAACTTACAGTAACTTAAACTCACTGTACAGTGAATTGCTTCATTGTTATAGTGAAGTATTTTCTCTTCCTTTTTAACACTTTCTATAATGTAGTCTTCTCACTAAAAGTTATCCTAAGATTCACTTAAGCAACACAAAGAGAGACCGCCCATACACTTTTTATAAGCATGCCTAAAAACCCCTCAAGACTACTCATAATGAGACACATACACACCTACAAGACATCAAACACATGAACATGAGATTTCCTGTATCAAAGGTGATTCTAAGTCTCACTTGAGTGAGTTTTGAAGCGACCGCCCATACAATCCCTTATAAACACACTAAAGAGATCCTATAGACTACTTATGATAGAATCATTCTTACTTAGCACAACAACATATACATAATATAAAATTCTCTTACAAAAGGATATCAAAATACTTACTTAAGTAAATCAAGAAGATAACTTCCATGATTGACCTCTTCAAAACTACCTAAATAATCCTTAAGACTTCCTAAGTTTGAATCGTGTCTACACATTCAACAATTTTCCTTAACTAGAGTCATTCTTAAGACTCATCTAGGTAAGATATGAAGTGACCATTCCTATGCCCCCTTCACACCTTAACTATAAAACCCTTAACTACTCTACATAAGTACTTATTCATTTAATATACTTTCTTAACTTAAGTCATTACATTTAGGATACATTCAACACATAAAGGACATTTAAGTAATGGTCTTGGACAAGACCTAGGGACTCTAACTAACACCTTCAAAGCCTATTGTGCAATGTAAAGATAGAGTTCCATACCACCACCTAAACTTGATAGAAATTCTCTAATGCTAGTAGGTATTTCATATGATGAGAATAACCAATAACCGACACAGAACATGATACCAAAGCATGGAATCCGGAGTTCTATCCTACTCCGATGAAGGTGTTCTACTCGCCAATGGTAAAACTTAGAAACATACTATGTAGACACCTGGTTAAGGAATATGAAGGGAATGTGTTGTAATGTAATCTCATGCTTTAGCTATAACTACTTCCCTTACCATACTCACTCGGTGCTAGCCTTTGTTCTTATAGAATAATTACTTAAGGTTCATATAAAGGGGTTCCATATAAAGTTCATAAGCCAATCACATTTACCCTACCAAGGAAAGCTATACTAGGGCTATCTTACAATGACAACAAGAAGTTCATCATGACTTTACTAAGGATTGATATGATGTCATTCCATCCAATCAACCTTCAGTATATCATTCCTTTACTTGAAGGATACCATTATGACTTTCGACTACAATATTTGTAACCTTACCACTAGGTTCAAGGTCTCACAAAGACTCTCTTAACATCATTTAAGGTCACATCTCATTCATAAATTTAAGACTAAGAGGATTTATCACCCTAAGTCACGACATCTCATATTCACATTCATACATGCATCAAGTAAAGGACACAAATCAACCAAGACAAGACACAACATACTTTAACATAACACATATTACATGTCATTCTAGAAACACATAGAAATAACCATATCCTCTTTAATCCATAATATACACTATTCTATCATAATCAATATGACCATCATATACTCATATAGTCAAGTAGGAATAACCAAGAATCATCCTAAGACTATACACACAAATCCATTGGTATAGTCTAACATAATAAACTAAATAACACAATAGAAGGAATCACATATAATTTCACATTACTTATCATGTATGTGGATTTTATCATACTTCACATAATCATCATAATACTTCAAGTAGTTGCTGACAAGGCCATGATCATCATAATACAATAAGTAACGCCGACAAGGCCACATCAATTGCAAGCAAATCACATAACACCGCCACCATAAGTGGACCATACCAATCACAACATAATATAAGTATAATTAACAAAAAATAAAGGTAATTAGGTCAACGTACCACCTCTCCATCCTTAACACCTCAATTCGATGCTAAATCATGCAATTCAACATCATACAGCCCTTACCAATGGCCATGAACATCAATTCAATGCAGAAATCATAATACTCAATGAAACTAGGTTAATTAAACATAGATTTATCAATATAATACAACCTATATATCAATTGAATACAATTGTTACATCATTAGATAGACCATAGAAAAGTATAGTAGAATCGATAAATATTAAGTCAATATTAAGTAATCCATGAAGTAGTCAAAATTAGAGGTAATCAGTTACATAAGTTCATAGGTTAATTGAGTTAAAATCATCCAATTAATAACAATTCAATCAATATTCAATGCTTAAAAACCTTTAATGCAAGAACCCATGTATAGATCATGAAATTGGACAATATTCATCTTTGAAAATTTTAGAAAACATTTTTGAAATTTGGGATACTTGATGAATAAAGTATCAAGGATAAAAAAAATACCTAAATGAATATAATTCTTCAATTTGATTAAGAATCTCCACTCAATTCTCCAATTCAAGCCCTTCCTTGAGTTTTGGCTCCAATGAAGTTCTAGGGAAGTTCTAAGGGAACTTGAGTTTTGATTTTGAAGAATGAAATCTTCTAAGTGTTTTAGGCTTATAAACACATCTAAAATACCCAAAAGACCCTTGGGGTGAATTTATAATTTCAGCCCTCAACTTAACAGTGAACTGCACAGGGAGGCAGTCCACCAACAATTGCCAATCGACGGCCTGTCCCTTGACCAACGGACCGTCCTATTCGTCCGTGGTTGGGGAATGAGGATACTCTTTGTCTTTCTCTACCAAAATCCTAAGTACCAATCGATGAGACACCACCAAAGAGGCGTCGACTGACCCACTAGGCGTCGATTGCCATTCGTTGATAGGTTGTCTTGGGCACCAATGTAACTTTGGGTCCTTCCTTAAGGACCCTTGGATTGTTCTTGGGAATGTTTTCCCAAACGTTTCCAACCCAAACATGTTTGTACATGAGTTTAGGATCTCTCACATAAATTTCACCCAAAAAGAAAACGTAAAACTCGACGAAATATGCCTAGAAACACAAGGTCATTTCATAGAAAAACTTTCAAACGTCATGGATGTTCTTGGACGTTTGACTCCAACTTGCGACACCAACCCCAGTCATATACAACAACAAGTCCATAATAATCATTTAACATAACAGCCTTATAACCTCATGAATCACACATAAACACATAAAACCACATATGAGGCACATAGGTGACTTAGTCGTCGAACGTCTTAGTCATCCCTTGATGTTTGACTTCCAATGCACCTAAACGCTTAGAAACTGCCTCAATGACACATTATGTACCAATTTAGGACCTTAGAACATCATTACCAACATTTTAGGCTCTAGTTCACCTAAGTCATTTTCGATATCTTGCACTTAGGGTGAGAGGTGAGAATATACCTAAAACGGCATTTCGATCTAGCTATGGGAACTATAAATTCCTAGTGATGTATTTTGGGATATAGTCACCTAATTCATCCCTTGATGTTTGAATTCCAATGCACCTAAACGCTTAGAACTGCCTCAATGACACATTATATACCAATTTAGGACCTTAGAACATCATGACCAACATTTTAGGCTCTAGTTCACCTAAGTCATTTTTGAGATCTTACACTTAGGGTGAGAGGTGAGAATATACCTAAAATGGAATTTCGATCTAGCTATGGGAACTATGATTTCCTAGTGATGTATTTTTGCCTCACTAATGCCCTAGTTGCTTTTATGGACCTAATGAATAGTGTGTGTTGGAATTCACTAGATTTCTATTTGATTGTATTTATTGACGATATCTTTGTATATTCGAAAAATGAGGATTAACATATGGACTATTTGAGAGTGGTATTACAAGTCCTTAATGTAACATTCCAGAAAATGTACATGACTAGTGAAGAGACTAGTAAATTTTTAAGAATGCGTATTGGGGTACATAGGCATCCTGTTAGCCAATTTCTATGTATACATAAGTATTTAAAATAAAATCCAAGCTTGTTTAAGAATTATACCTTCAATGAAGACCCCTAAGCTAAAATTATTGATTCTCAACTTAACATATTATGTACTAGGCATCCAACTGTCCAGCCTAGGTATCATAGCAATTGACCACTTAAAATGATCCTGTAGATTAAGCAATTCCCAAGTAAATAGTGAGGATCCTTGGGACAATAAGTAAATATTCTAAATGAACCTTCCAGAACAATAAGTTTGTAAAGTAGATGCAACACATGTGCAACCGGCCAAGAGACAAGCTAATCGGTTCGGTTAGAGGGCTTGGGGACAGGCGAGCATCCGGGTTAGCCCGCGTGGGCCAAGCTTCATAACCGATCCTAGACTCTAAAAAACTGACCTATCTAACTAACAAACCTAGGAAAAACCAAAAATAACTAACTAAGGGACCCAACAACCTAAGGCCTAATCGGGTGACATTAAGACAAGTAACTAACTAAGAAACATCCTAGTACCTAACCTAGGATGGTCCAAAAGGGTTTGTTATGATCCTAATGACTTAGGGGTACTTTAGTAATAACCCTAGGTCACTTAATTAATTAAATTAATTAAAAATCAAAATCATGGTCTTATCAGAAACCCTTAAAAAAATTCCAGATTTGACTAAGTCAAATGTTCTCCTATTTTTAGTCAATTAGGCGAGGTGTTTTGGTAATTAGCTAATTGATTTGTTTAATTAACTTAATTATCCTAAGTTTAATTATTCTATCATTTCGTAAGACTTAGACTCACGTTCAATCACTAGAAAACCTATGACTCAAAACAGTAAGCAAACGTAATAAAAATAGAAAGTTCTCCTTAGGCGATTTCAAGGTGATCCTTCAAACTTTTCGTGCAAAGTTCAAGGTGATCTTGGTAGATTAAATTCTACAATAAGGTAAGGGTTTTATCTCCTGGATTTCTTTTTCCAAGAGGCTTTTCAAACGTTTTTAAATTAAGAATATCGAAACTAGGGTTGTTCCCAATGAATCACATGTTCATCTCCCTAGTTCTCCCATTTCCGATTCCTGTAATTTGTATGATGTAAATTTCGAGCATGTTGTTTGTATGTGGTGTTAAATTATTATTATGTGTATGTTTCCGTAATTATAATGTCGAATGAAACCTACATTTTATATCTACATACTTAGGGTGTTATCTACATGAATGTTAAATGTTATAATGCCTACTTGTGTTCGAGAACATGAAATTATTATAAGTTGTTCATTGAATTGTTTAATAGGCTAATCAAAGGTTAAAAATTTGCTTGTTTAACATGATAGATTATTATAATTTATTTATGAAGTAATTGGCATGGCTAGTGATAATGTTATGACAAGTATCTAGTGATTGGGTGATTTATGGCCAACCAATTGGCTAGCAAAACATATGTCCATCATATTATTACAAATCATGTAAATTAATACCAATATCTACATCAATGAATCATAACATAGGGTATTCCAAGCAATGGGACAACCCAACACTACTCTATCCACACAAACTTGTGAACGTCAAATAGTACTTGAATAAGTAGTTTAATTTCATAAAGATGTACAAGACTTGCGATAAATGTTGTAACAACTTAATGAATGTGAGAAATGAAATACCTAAAAGATCAGTTATGAAATTGCCTAATAAGAGTGTTAAAATAAGGAGACAAGTCTCAATTACACTTAAATCGATTATGTCAAATAACTCCTCACTAAGAAGGATGCTAGAGTCCGTGAGAGAAGTCTCACTCCCCATAGATGATAATGTAAGAATTAAGTTCAATCCATCAATCAAAATGGGATGACCAGTCATCCATAAAAGTTTAAGTAAACCGCATAACAAAGCAGATTCAATATATTTGATTCACCTCCAATGATAATAAA
The DNA here is from genome assembly GCA_027704765.1 of Solanum habrochaites. Taxonomy (NCBI): domain Eukaryota; kingdom Viridiplantae; phylum Streptophyta; class Magnoliopsida; order Solanales; family Solanaceae; genus Solanum; species Solanum habrochaites. The sequence continues at coordinate 12,246,415 of JAKWJA010002495.1, read as the reverse complement.
GTAAATAGATCTGAGCTAGCACCGATAGACTAGCCATGAGCTTGTCCATCACATGTAAGCCTCATCAGACGATCTCACCACCCATGTGACCAAGGGTCTCCGTCCCTGTCTTTGAACTATTTTCAAAGCATAGGGGAACTAGCTAGTGGATTTCCTCACCAAGAATGTGAGGCAGTTCGGTTTCACTTTGGGAGGTGATTCAACGCTTTTAGGTTGTAGAAGGACACCGGATTTCTGTTATAGATCACATGATCTATTTCGGTTAAAGCTTAGGAGAGTAATTTGGTTCACTTCCAGGCCGTGAACCCCCCTCTTTTCGGGTGGGGAAAACCTTACTTGTTTCACTTTAGCCTGTGAACCCCCCCTTTCGGTGTGGGGGAGACACTGGAAACTTGTCATCTTAAACCGTGAACACCCCTTTTCGGTGTGGGGAGCACTGGATTTCATGTTGTAGCTCCGCCTGATCTACTTCCGTTAATGAATGCTAAATGAATTCTTTCAAAAAGTAAGAAATGAATGGAAGTAGAATGTTTCACAGTGACATCGAATCAAAGAATGTAGAACCCTAAGTTCAAAGTGATCTAAGTAAGTAAGAACTTGAGATGTTAAGCACCCGTGTTTGATAGAATGAAGTCTTAACAAGTTAGTGGTTTATGCCATTTGGAGTATGAATATATGCGCGCAAAGATTATATATAGTTAAACACCAATTAATGGGCCTAGACAATAAAGATTGGCTGTATAACTACTTCAAGCCCAATTTAATAAGAATGAAAAAGATAACTTGAAAGTACTGTAGCACAATCATTTTCCCATAGTCTTTTGGATTACTTTACTCGTTTTTTGTTTTTCAAAATTGTAGGTATGGGACTACGAGGAATCATTTCTCTTGTAAGTAAAACAAAAGATTAAATGAGATCATTGAACTACACAACTGTAAGAAGAAAAAGACTAAAAAATAAACTAAGGCTGGAGGAAAGATCTCTCGACCTAAGGTATCAAATTTCTTAAGTTTTGTTCAAGTTGTTCTAAAATTATGTTCATGATTCCTAGGTCTTATGTTCATATATAAAATGAGTTGTATACCTTAATTGCATGAGAACATGTCATATTCATAGCATGAATTAGGAATAATGATTTAAGAAAAAAAAGTGACTTACCTTTCCAGAAACTACATGTTGCTTTAGGAAGAGCTTTACTTGATCATGCATAGTCCTTATGTGTTTATGTGCATAAACCCATACTTAGTACAAGTTTTAAATGACCCCATAAATTATTACTATTTTTATAGGTGCGGGTTCTACAGAAGATTCAAGATTCGATGAAGCAGTTTGGATTAGCGATCTCCGGACTTTGGTAGGTCCTCTTGAGTTCGAGATGCTCACTTTTATTATTGCAAGATTTTAGTACAATAGCATAGAATGGGGTTTGATTAATCCCAGCATTCATTTCCAACATTTTTTCAAGCGTTTGTAATCAGGCCGATTGGTAAACTATTATTATTATTCTTATGATTCTCTATTTCGATTGTTTAATCTTTAATATATGATTGCTTTAGTTTGAGTTTATTAAAATATCACTCTTATGCAGTATCATATGAATTCTAAGTATACTTCATTAAGTTTTAAAAAGCTTTAAATTTTCTGCAAATTGAACTGTATGACTGTGATGAAAGCTTAGAAGAGGCTTGTCTGCGACCTTTGAGAGGTTATTGAAGCCAGTTGTATTCGGATTCCAGAATCCAGGTGTGACAAACTTGGTATTAGAGCATGAGGTTAAATTACCTAGGAACTAAGGCTCAAACAACCATGTTGCGTAGTTTCTAACTTATTGTTGTGAAGTGCACCACAATCATGACATAGAGACTAAGTGATGTTAAAAATCTTCCCTTTTCTACTCTTTATCGTGCTGCGTAGAGTTTTGACATTTTGTGTCATTCTAGAATCCTCCTTCTTGTGTGTGTGTGTGTAGAACAGTGAACACAAGGAGAAACGCAGGCAGAAGAGTTGAAGATGCAGCTGTTGGAGGAAACCAAGCTGCTCCTCAAGCCCAGCTGCTGAAGTACAAGTTCCTGCCGACCCATTTGCGATGACGGATGGAGAAGTGAAGGTGGCACTGCTTAAGATGGCCCAAGCCATTTCTATGCAGGCACAGGCCATCACGGCCCAACCCAATAGAGAGGGTGATCCCAGGGAGAACACGTATGCTATCACCATGGCTAGTAGACTTAGGGATTTTACCAGAATGAATCCTCTTGTCTACTACGGGTCCAAGACTAATGAGGATCCCCAAGAGTTTATGGATGAGGTTCAAAAGATTCATTGTGCTATGGGTGTTATTGAAGAGGAAAAGGTTGAGTTGGCTGCATACCAACTCAAAGATGTGGCTCAGGTGTGGCATAGGATGTGGGGAGATGTTAGAGCACCAAGAGAAATCCCCATCACTTGGGACGTTCTCAAGACTAAGTTCCTAGAGAGGTTCTTTACCAGAGAACAGAGAAAGGCTAAGGTTGAGTAATTTATCAAATTATGACAGGGAGGTACTTAACTCAGATAATACTCCTTGAATTTTACTAAGACTTCAAAATATGCTTCTTCTCTGGTGTTCAATAGCAGGGATGAGATGAGCAGGTTTGTGACTAGTGTGTCGGGGTATTTAGAAGAGGAATGTCGGGCAGTGCTGTTTCATGATAACATAGACCTTGGTAGTTTGATGGTTCATGCACAATAGGTTGAGGAGAGTCGTCGGAGGAAGAGAAGTCGAGAGAGCAAGAAATCTAGGCCCCAAGATCAGTCCGGTTCAAGCAATGGTAAGAAGTCGTTTGGAGTTCGGGATAATCCTAAGTTCAAGAAGGGGCACAAACACTCAGGTAATCCTACTCCTTCAAAGAATATTAATTCCGCAAAGGTCAATGATAAAAATGGCATGTGTGACCAAAAGATGTGTGTTAAGTGTGGCAGTGAGCATGGAGGTGAGTGCATGTTAAGTTTTAATGGATGCTATGTGTGCGGTAAGAGTGGGCACGTTGATACGCTCAAACTTACTTCTCAAATAAGAAGTAAAGCGATCGTATCATGTAAAGAACCCAACTAATGAGGTTGGGATCGTTCCCACCAGGAAAATAGTTCATACCTAACTTTATTCTATTATTACTATTATTTATTCAATTATTTTCCTAGAAAACAAAAGACAATAAAGGGGGTTTTCATAATCTAATAATGAAAATTATTAACTACATTAAGTACAACTACAGAATTTAAATCTGGAGCTCATATCAATCAATAATAACTAGGCTTAAGGTGTTCCCCACAGGTTCCTAACTTGATGTAATCCTACTATAAACAATTCTTTTCCTAGTATCTTGGCCTGTAAAGTTTATAAGTTATTTATCCTAAATCCCTTGGTCCTGAATCTAGAAAATTTCACACTCCACACCTGGTCCCTGCTACGTTTCGTGCTATACAACCCTTAAACTAACCCTTACTTTACCTCTATTAAGAATTGGTATCGATATTTACTAATGTTATTACCTCATACAAATCGACACTAGCCTATTTAGATATTATACACTAATCTAATTTGATAATTCTTTTCCTATTCTACCTCCTTGGTCCGTCAAGTAGCATTAAGTGAGTTTCAGCAACGTTTGGTCATCCGTTAAAAGACTCTAACAAAAGAATTATCAATACATGCAAGACCTATTCTAGAATTGTCTTTTTAAGTTAGATTTTACCTCATTATTCAACGCCATGGTTTTCCCACAACCCTAGTTGTGGAGTGTACTTTACCTAAACCCAAGTCATAATCACACTATTCATATATTTAATATAAAGTTCATGACACTTACTTTAATGAGAAAGAGTAAAATCCAAAATTCAATTGAATTAATCAACAACAGCACCGACATCAATTCCATCCAGCTAAAGTGAACATTGCTGAAATTAATCCTTCAATACTTGAACAAGAGAACTAAAGATTATCCAAAAGTCTAACTATCAAAAAGTCTAACATCAAAATGTCTCACATCCAAAAGTCTAACTATTGAAAAGTCTAACTCCAAAAATGAGATTTTTTGAACTATTTATAATAAAAACAAAAACCTAATAAAAGGACTCTAATTACTGAAAATTTGTCAAAACGCGTCAGGGTTGATGGACCTCGTGACGAACCGTCGTGGTCACGACGGGCCGTCATGGCCTCCGTCGTCCCATACTTCACAAATTCTTCTGCTTCTCTCTTCATTACCCTCAACGAGCAGGTATGGCGGACCATTCCAAGCAGACGGTCCATCGAGGGTCTCCGTTTCATAATACTTAAACTTCTTGGAATTTGGGTCCTGGGACTACTCTCTGATTATTACGACGAACTAGACAGACGGACCGTCGTGGATATGACGGTCCGTCATGGACTTCCGTGATCCCACACTATGTCAGACTTCCCCATCTTCCTTTAGTAGCTTCACTACGATGCCACATATGGACTGTCACAAGCTCGATGGACCGTCACAAGCTCTGTAGGTGGTCTCTTCTACATTTCTCGCTCAAAAACTTCCGCGTTCATCTAAGATCAGATGTCCTGCATATAAGGAGAAACTTACATAAAAATCAATACAAAAAGGTTTTTGGACACACACCAAACTTAAGGAAAAAGCATTAAAAATACCGTGAAACCATGGTATATCAACAAGCATTAAATTTGTTATTTGTCCTCAAGCGACGCACTATGACTCACTACAAAATCTTTGTACAATAGTATCCATATTTTAGCTTTCGCAAGTCCAGTTGGCGAGCAATCGCCGATCAGTCTCATCATGTTTTGCAATGTTAATCACTATTGGATTGATTATGTGGAACCAGACTGTGACACAACTCACCACTCACTTACACCTTCTCTCAATTTCTCACCGATGTTCTAATATTTTTCCGATATTGTAACTAGTGTCCTGCCCTTCAAAACAACATCGTCCATTTTTCTTTTCACACAATGATTTCAGTTTGGAGTATAAGATTACTTTTCAACACTCACTCTCAGAACAATTCACAATCGTTCATACAATATTGCCTAAAATTTTGCCCTTTATTTTTTTTACTGCTTTAAGTTCGCCATACAACTCTAAGAATCATGATAGGCTTTCTTAGCTTGTAACATAGGCTCAGGGTCCGATAGGGTTAGATTTAATGTATAGTTAGTGCTTTTTTTTGCCCACCTCCTTGGAAGTCCTGCATATCCGGCTAACTACCACTTTATACCGTCTTATTTTCGTCCCAATTTCTATATTCCTTTCACTTTCAAATTAAAAAAGGCTACTTTACGTTGTTTTCTTCATTTGTTTTAAAAAAAAAACGTGACATCTTGTCTTTCTGGCTTGTATTTATTTTTATTTTTTATTTGGCACTTTTCTTTCAACTGGTTCTTGAGTCCTTTACTTTTGTTCTTTCTTTCTCTTTGTTCTTTCAAACCCCACTTCAAGAGCATTCCTCATAATAGCCACCCTCACTCATGTTTTTTGCCATGAGTCAAGTCCTAATCCCAAAGTTGGGCATGGGGCCCGCAAGATTGTTTACCTGCATTAGCCACGCCTCAACTTATCTTTTTTTGGCATGACTGAGGTGGCACGATGTCCAAGAGAGACCATGCCAACACAATTATCCCAAAAATCAGTTTGGGGTGAAAAAAGAAAGGTCTATTTTAAGCTCAAATCATTTGGATCAAAGAAGGTCTAAAAATTGGCTATGTTGAATAAGGTCCTATGATCCTTTCCAATTGTCTATTAAAGTTTCTTCTAGCTCCTTAACCAATATTGAACTATGTCAAATAGGAGACTGCCGCACTGAACACCAACCCTCAACTATACTTGATCAAATCAAGATCTGGTTTTTTTTGTTTCGTTTTTTCAAGGGATTTTCCTCACATCTCACTTGACATCTCATTACTCTACGACTACTATCTAAACCCAGATTATTTAGACCCTCTTTCGAGTCTTAGACTTAGGTCATGCAGGGTGTATCTCTATGTCATGCTTAGAGCCACACTTTATCAATTATTGTGCCTAGCCATGCATCATTTTTATTACATCAAGATATCATTTTTGTTTTAAGCCATCATGCTTTAGAGTTATACTATGTACACAAGATATAGATATGCCGGTTCACATAAAATCATCAGTCTCTGGGGAAAAGGAACACAGGCAGAAAACCCAAAGGGATCGTGAATTGGGCTACCTTCAGCTTCACCCTAGCACTCTTTCCATTTACTACCTCCCCCACCCCAACAAAAATCTATGCAATTGTCCCCAATGCATAAAAATCTTGGCAATACTAGGAGTGGAAGGTGAAGCAAACGTGGGGGCGCAAAGCCGGCGAGCAGCAAAGCTGGTGGGTCCATTTCCCCCTAGGAACCCACTTACCCTATTAGTCTGTACACCATCATAGTGTCCTCCTTTCAGCAACAACACTATCAGTATGCCCCGCTGTCCTCCATATCTCCGAGCTATATGCCCCACAGCTGACTCTATAAGCCCTGATCTAAACGCGCCTCCTCATCAGCAATTGAGGCTCTTCCTCACATCCTCCATCTCAAGGCGCTTTCCTTCTCCTCTTCCTTCTTCCTGTTCTCTATCGCTCATCACTCCCCTACTCTACCACCTATTCCTCTTGGCTGCTTCGAGGGGGGAGGTGGTGGAATCTCAGAATTGGCGAATAAAGCCACCAACACTGTGTCCTCAGCAGGATCTGCAGAAGGGGCCTCAGACTCAGGCACCCTAGCCTCTTGGATCATATCAATATCTGCTTGTAGACTCTCAACCGCAGCCTAAAGGGTTAACACGTCCACCGGAGGGGCTGGACGGGCTAGCACCCGCAACTCAAAAGGGTTTAAGCGCTGATGAACCTCAATAACCTTCCGCTCTGTGTGATGTGTCATGTTACACTCCATGCGCTCCTCCGCCTCAGCAATAGACCTCTGCATCCAAGGATGGATGTGATGCAGAAGTGTGGCCATTTGAGCCTCTAGTTTCTGGACCCTAGAAAGAGGGAATAGAGTGGGGACAGGGGTTGAGAGAGAGGATCTAGGGGCAGTGCTACTACCCGGGATAGACTCGACTGAGGTAGTGTCAGTGGTTGCTGAAGTAGCCTGCGGAGCCGTTCGAACATGTGCTACAGTATCAGCCAGATTTTCACCAAGTGGAGGTAACTCTGGACGGAGCCCTCTACTTCGCGCCAACTCTTTGGTGCCTCATCCCCCGATGAGGTCCGATTCACATTTCCCATCCCAGCGGAGGTCTGAGCTTGATAAATGGTTCCATATGGCACGAACCCTGCGGACCTGCATAAGGAAAATAAATATTCACGGTACAAAGGTAAGTAGTGGGGACCTTAAAGCCCTCTCGTGCAATGACCTCCTGTAGAGTCAAGCGAAGTCAACCAACCTCAAACCTGGCTAGCTCGCTTCGCCACAGAACCTGTGATCCCATGTCACTATATTATCACCACCAAACAGCCGTGGGGGATAGGCATATTGGCGACAATCAACCATAAAAACTTAGCCGTGAGGTCAAGTTAGCCTTCCTGTGGCTCCTTCAACGTCCATGACCCAGTCGGCAACCCTCTCTAATAATAGATAGTTCAGGTCCCATACACCACCTTCTTGATGGTCTCTCTCTCAGCGATGGCTCACGCAAGAATTGGCACATCTTAACAATTTTTCCTCCGTAGTTGGACTCGACGGTGAGATGGTCCCAGTGGCATCGACAATCCTTGTCGTAGCAGATAACCGAGGGGGGGGGGGGGGGGGGCGGATGACTGGAATGAAGATTGTCAACATTTTCGCTCCGTATCTCTGACATGCTCAAGTGGGTCCTGTTTGGAGAGGGAAGCTCGCCTATCGATCTGTGATCGGAGAGTAGCCACATAAGAGGCATAAAACTCTCAGACCAACTCCTCACTGTAGCGGCCCAAAGAACGAGCTGTCCACTATAGCCGGTGTCTGGTTAAGAGATTGTGGATTCTAGCATGATGGGGAGACTTCTCGTGAGGACCCGCCTCTTTAGTGTAAGGGTCTGTGTCATGACGCCTTTACCATTTAAAAACTTAGCGTTTGAATACACTTGGTATTGCCCGTCGACACACATCCCCGGTTGGCTTTCGGCACCGGGCCGAGGCACAGTCGGTGAGCCTGGAGTGGAATCAGGACTGTCAGCCTCATCAGACAAGGCAGACTGTGCAGCTGTGGCGGGTGCAGGGACTTCTGTGGACCCAGAGACTTCCTCCAACCACAAAAATCCTAAGGAACCAAATGCTCCTTCTTATTGTGTAGCTGACCCAGAAGGTGTGCCGGTCAGTGTGCGCTCCTCATCAGACTGGGAGGCAGTGGATACGCAGACTCCACCTTTTTGGGCGTAGCTCTGGTTGCACGTGCAGCTCGTGCTGGAGTGGTAGTGCCTAGGGGCACGTACTTGGGATCATGCTCATCATCTGAGACTATAACCAGTCGGGCAGACGGGGCGACAAACTTTGAATGCCCATGTGCATAACCTCGATCTTATTTGGTGCCATTAGAGATAGTACCTATAAATAATCATTATTAGTACTAGAAGGAGCAAACAAGACAAGAAAAAATGAGACAAAATACTCATAAGAGCAAAGTTGTAATGACATCTCTATAGTAACAGTGAAACACGACGGACCAGGTGACAGCTCGTCATGAGTATGACGGACCGTCATGGGGTCCTTCATGTCTTACTTCAACTATTGTTTATGTGGAGACCCCTGAAGTAAAGTCTCTGAAGCTATACGGTAAGGCAGGACTGCACCTTCATTATCATGACGGTCTGTCGTTGATGTCCATCGTGGGGCCCTTGAAAAAAAATGGGACCCTTAGTAGAGGGGTCCCTCTTACCGTCATGACGGTTTGTGCCGTACGTTCCATCGTGCGATTTCCGTCCGTGGGGCCTTAGAAAAAAATGATACCCTTAGAGAAGGTCTCTACCGCGTGACGATGTGCCGGGACGGTCCAATCGTAGATATTCCTCGTCAGAGGACACTTGGCAAAAGTTGTGGAACCCTTATGACTGGGTCCTTACTCGTCATGACGGTTTTTGCAAGGATTTACCGATCCGAGGCGTATAGACGTCTCTCTATCTGATTCCGTCATTGGACACTTGGAAAAAAATTGAGACCCTTAGGACAAGAGTCTCTGAAAACCATACGTTGTGCAGGACGGACCATCGGGATTGACGGTCGCGTCTTAGATGTTCGTTGAGAACATTTAGAAAAAGTTAGAGTTCCTTAGGACAAGGGTCTCTGATAACCAGAAGGTTTGTGTCAGGACTGACCGTCGTTATAATGACGATCCGTCTTAATTCCGTCAGAGGACACTTGAAAGAAGTTGGAGAGACCCTTAGACAAGGGTTCTGTGACAACCATGACTGTTGTGCTGACGGAACCATCATGGGAACGACGATCCGTCGCATAAGTCTGTTGGTGGACACTTAGAGCAACGACTAGTGGGGTGGTTGGAACAAAACACAACAAACCGAGTGTACCCTATGACGCTACTTATTACGGCGTTAACTTTCCTTCTTTTTGGTGGGTCGATGGTCTGTCATCAGGGTCTCATTATGTCATTCAGTGACAGAATTGAGGATGCCACAATCATCCCATGTGACTCAAATGGAATACTTAATGTTAAACTACATGTTTCTAACCCAAGTACCTACCAAACTAGCAATGCTAAAGCACCGATTTCTAGAGTTTCAACAAGGCAATTCGAGGACATTGAACGTAGGTCAGAAAAAGTTTATCAAAGAACAAAGACCCACCAAAACAAATAGGCTAATAGTAATTGAAAAACAAAAATACTATGTAAATGGGTAGATATCAGAGACACATAACTGAGAAGTGGAGAAAAACAAGCAAGTGAGGCACTTGGATATCAAGAAAAGAACCACAGCAGCAGACTCCGACCAGTAGAAAGGAAATTTTGGGAATTGGGGATTTGGGGAATTGATATGGATCAGTTGATAGAGAATATGGTGAGAAAGGTAGGAAGTTGGAAAGGGAGGGAATGGGATAAATAGGGAAAGAAATGGTTCAAATGAAGGGGTGGGAGTTTTAAAGGTTGAAAATTTTTTAAAAGTACCCAGCCGGGTCAGGACGGGTTGCTGGTTAATGACGCAACGAGTCCCCAGTGATGGTCCGTCGCATATGAGACGGTCCATCATGGATTCCGTCGTGGGTGCCCTAATTTTGAAAATAATTGAAGAACGTACCTGGCTTGACAGATTCATGCGACGGTCCATCGCATGCGTGACAGTATGTCGATGTGTCCGTCAGTGAATGTTGTGGAGTGATTTTCTGCAGAATTTCCTGGTGATGTGCCTGCAAATTTAAAATCCATTAGTAGAAAATGTTACCATTACTAGAAAGAAAAATATACTTATTAGGTTGCCTCCCAACATGCGCCTAATTTAACGTCGCGGCACGACTGAAGATACTTGATTACTCAGACTTCATCAAGATGATATGCCTTGATCACTTCATTTGCCTATTCAACATGCCTGAAATAGATTTTTATTCGTTGTCCATTCACCTTAAACTGCACACCCTCCTTGTTTTCCAACTCAACTGCTCCATGAGAGAATAGTTGGGTAACCAAGTAAGGGGCAGTCCATTTGGATATGAGCTTGCTCGGAAACAACCGCAACCTAGAATTGTATAAAAGAACCAAATCCCCAACCATCAACTCTCGTTTTTCAATTTTTAGGTCATGGTACTTCTTCATCTTTTCTTTGTAGGATATAGCAAATACCGATTGGAGCTCACAACTCTGCCTCATGGACCTACAAATGTTGAAGGTCACTTCTTCATTGTTCAACCGAAATTTCATTTGCCCATTTTCCATATCAACTAAAGTTGTACCCGTAGCAAGGAATGGACTCCCAAGAATAATAGGCACTTCAAAATTGACTTCACAATCAAGAATAACAAAATCTGCCAGAAATATGAACGACTCCACTTTTACTAGCACATCGTGGAGTATCCTTATAGGCCTTTTTATTGTTCGATCGGCCATCAGTAGTCGCATCGCAGTGGGATTTGGATCACCCAAAGCCAACTTCTTGTAAATCGAGAGGGGCATGAGATTTATGCTTGCCTCCAAATCACATAATGCTTTCACAAAATGTAATAACCCGACAGTACAAGGAATAGTGAACGCACCCAGATATTCTTTCTTTTGTACTAGAGATCTTGTAGAAATAGCACTACAATGCTGCATTCTATCATCATCCTAAAAAGTGACCAATTTTTTCTTTGTAACCAGATCTTTCATAAACTTGGGATAATCGGGCATTTGTTCTAGAGCTTCTACCAAAGGGACATTGATAGAAAGCTGCTTCAACATTGTTATAAAACGCCGATATTTACCATCCTCGTTCTTTTTCACTAATCTTTAATAAAATGGGGGTGGTGGTCTAGGAATGGGAGTTACCTTTTTATGCACTTCAGCATCTTTTCCAGTGTTATATTCTACTTCACCACTAACCTCTACCACTTTATTATTATCTTTTATCACCTTTTCCTCATTAGACGGCATAGTGGGTCAATGGTTTGCTTACCACCCCAAGTAGTGATTACCATACAGTGTCCATCATTTTTGGATTTTGGACAGTGTTGCTAGGAAGAGTGGCCCGTTGCCGTGTGTTCACAGTCGCAGATAATTGGGCCATTTGTAAGTCAAGCTGTTTAATCGATATTGCCTGTGTATAGACTTTCTGCCCAATACCCGGCAGTGGCGCCAAAATTTGATACGCTCAAACTTACTTCTCAAATAAGAAGTAAAGCGGTCGTATCAAGTAAAGAACCTTACTAATGAGGTTGGGATCGTTCCCATGAGGAAAATAGTTCAGACTTAACTTTATTCTATTATTACTATTATTTAGTCAATTATTTCCCTAGAAAACAAAAGACAATAAAGGGGGGGTTATTTTCAAATTAATGAAAATAATTAAATAAATTAAAGTAAACAACTAACACATTCAAATCTTGGAGCTTAATCAATTAATAAAAGTAACTAGGGCTTAAGTGTTCCCTACAGGTTCCTAACTTGATAATTTTAACTGTAACAATTCTTTCGTAGTATCTTGCATGTAAAGTGATAAGTTATGCATCTCTAAATCCTTGGTCCGGCATCTAGAAAATTTCACTCCTTAACTCTTTAGTGTGCTCATCACTAGCATCGAACCTCCTCATCATTTTGTGCAATATATCCTCAACTCGCGTCATACTACCTCCACCATCCCTAGGAGCAACTTCACGATTTTGAGGAGGAACATAGGGCCCATTCCTATAATTTTTGTTACTATAGTTACCCCTGTTGAAGTTATTGTCGCGGTTGTAATTTCCGTCTCATACATAATGACCATCAAGGTTATAGTTACCATAGATCCGACCTTTGTTTCCTTGACCTTGGCGCCAATTATCCTGATTTGAGTCTTGGGCACTCGGTCGGAAACCCCCCGTCTGCTCATTTACCGCGTAGGAATCCTCCTCATAATAACATTCATCATTTGGTGGTGGTGGTTTAGACAAGTAGTTAACTGCATTTATCTTTTTTGCACCCCAGTGACATGTTTTAATACCAACCCAAGTTTAGTTCTCATCTGAGCCATTTCATCACGAATCTCTTCTGTGGTTGGGTTGTGAGTGGATTTCACTATGAATGTATTTCTTCCAGTATCTGACTTCCTAGTACTCCAAGATTAATTATTCCGGGAGATTTTCTCTAACTTTTCGGCAATCTTGGCAATAAGGATACTCCCCATAAGAACCACCCGCTATAGTATCCAATAACGCTTTATTATTATCATCCTGTCCCCGATAGAAGTATTCCTTCAGTGACTCTCATCTATGCGGTGATTGCGGACACTTCTCAAAAATGAAGTGAATCTATCCCAAGAACTGCTAACTGACTCTCCTGGTAGTGACACAAAATTGTTCACTCTGTCGTTGTGATTTAGTTTCTTGGAGATCGGGTAGTAACGTGCTAAGAAAACATCCCTTAGTTGGTTCCAAGTGAAAATTGAGTTATAAGGGAGCTCAGTGAACCAAACAGCAGCCTCTCCCGTCAGTGAGAGAGGAAATACTCTTAGTCGTATTACATTCAAATCTAAATCAGGCCTCCCCACAGAACTTTTACACACTGCCCTTACCTTAGCTATATGGGCATGTGGGTCCTCAAAAGGTAGGCCTGAAAACAAACGTCTAGCACAGAGCATTTGCATCAGACTACTAGTTACCACAAAAGTGTGGCCTTGTGGTAGAGGGGGAAAGACAAGTGGCCCATAAGAGTTTGCAATATTATCATAACCTCTGTAGTATTCTTGAGGGCGTGGAGCGGAATTTTGTCCCCTTTGTTGATTTTCACAAGGATCATCGGGTAATAACTGACCATGAACATCAACCGGAGCTGGGATGTTCTGGTTTGGATCATCATCGTTAATACCCAAGTTTCGATTCATATTGCATAGTGTACGCTCTAATTCGTGATCGTAGGGAAACAAGGGTTCTCTTCCTCTCCGTGTATTTGGCATACAAGGAAGATAGTTCTACAAGAATAAAAAACAATAGAAAAGTAAAATTAAGAAAATATTGACTAAACTTTAGTAATAAGTTTAAGTTAATCTAAAAGCTACTTTCCCCGGAAGGGCGCCAAAATTTGATACACTCAAACTTACTTCACAAATAAGAGTAAAACAGTCGTATCAAGTAAAGAACCCAACTAATGAGGTTGGGATCGTTTCCACGAGGAAAATAGTTCAGACTTAACTTTGTTCTATTATTACAATTATTTAGTCAATAATTTTCCTAGAAAACAAAAGACAATAAAGGGGGGTTTTATATCTAAATTAATGAAAATAATTAACGAAATTAAAGTAAACAACTAACAGATTTAAATCTTGGAGCTTAATCAATCAATAAAGTAACTAGGGCTTAAGTGTTCCCCATAGGTTCCAGAATTGATAGTCCTAACTATAACAATTCTTTCCTAGTATCTTGCATGCAATTTGATAAGTTATGTATCTCTAAATCGTTGGTCCGGCTACGTGTGTTGCTATACTAATTCTTACCTTCACCTCATATTAAGCATTGTATTCAATATTTGACTAAGTTATTACCTCGTACCAATCGACACTAGCCTATTAGATAGTATACACTAAATCTATGTTGATAATTCTTTTCCTATTATCTACCTCCTTAGTCCGGCAAGTAGCATTAAGGTGAGTTCTAACATTGGCCATCCGTTAAAAAGACTTCTAAACAAAAGAATTATCAATACATGCAAGACACTATTCTAGAATTGCTATTTAGTTAGATTTTACCTCATTATTCACCAATGGTTCCCACAACCCTAGTTATGGAGTTTAGTTACCCATAGTCATAATCACACTATTCATATATTTAATATAAGAATTCATGCACTTACTTTAATGAGGAAGAATAAAATCCAGAAATTCACTTGATTAATCAACAACAGCACCAACAATCAATTCCATCCAAAGTGTAACAATTGCTGAAATTAATCCTTCAATACTTGAACAATAGAACTAAAGATTATCCAAAAGTCTAACTATCAAAAAGTCTAACATCAAAAAGTCTCACATCCAAAAGTTTATCTATTGAAAAGTATAACTCAAAAAATGAGGTTTTTCGAACTATTTATAATAAAAACAAAAACCTAATAAAAGAAGGACTCTAATTACTGAAAATCTGTCAAAACGTGTCAGGGTCGACGGACCTCGTGACGGATCGTCGTGGTCTCGACGGGCCGTCATGGCCTCCGTCGTCCCATACTTCACAAATTCTTCTATTTCTCTCTTCATTACCCTCAACGAGCAGGTATGACGGACCATTCCAAGCATGACGGTCCATCGAGGGTCTCCGTTTCATAATACTTAAACTTCTTGGAATTTGGGTACTGGACTACTCTCTAATTATTATGACAACTAGCAGGACGAACAGTCGTGGATATGATGGTTCGTCATGGACTTTCGTAATCCCACACTAGATCAGACTTCCTCATCTTCCTTTAGCAACTTCACTACGACGCCACCTACGGATCGTCACAAGCTCGACGGACCGTCACAAGCTCCGTAGGTGGTCTCTTCTGCATTTCTCGCTCAAAAACATCCGCGTTCATCTAAGGACAGATTTCCTGCAAATAAGGAGAAACTTACATAAAAATAAATACAAAAAGGATTTTGGAAACACACTAAACTTAAGGAAAAAACATTAAAAATACCATGAAACCACGGTATATCACACGTGATTAGGGACTGCCCAAATGCGAAGAATCAGGCCAAAGTAGATACTCAGCCTCGGCCTAATCCTACTGTTGCAGCCGAGCCTCCTAAAAGGAACAGATTCTATACTTTGAAAGGTAGAGAGAAGCAGGAGAAGTCAGTTGATGTGGTCACTGGTACGTTGCATGTCTTCTCTTTTCCTATGTACGCATTGTTAGATTCAGGATCCACTTTATCATTTGTTACTCCTTTAGTAGCTAGTAAATTTGACTTGCTTCCTGAGATCTTGCATGAGCCTTTTCTAGTTAGTACTCTCATAGGAGACAGGATTAGGGCTGAAAAAGCTTATAAAGATTTCCTAATTAATGTTCTTGATAGAGTCACCTATGCTGACTTAATAGAATTAACCATGCTTGATTTTGATATAATTTTGGGTATGTATTGGATCCATAAGTCTTATGCTACCATAGACTGTCGAAACAAGGTATAAAGGTTTCAGTTCCCAAATGAGTTAGAGCCCGAATGGGAAGGGCATGATTCAAATCTAACAAGCCAAATAGTTTCCAATATTAAAGCCAATAAGATGTTATGTACCGGGTACTTATACCACTTAGTTAGACTCAATGACTTAGAGCATGAGTTTCCTTCCATGGATTTTATACCTATATTGAATGAGTTTCAAGATGTCTTTCTGGAGGGTTTACCAGGAACTCCTCTTGAACGCGAAATTTATTTTGGTGTTGACTTAGATCCCAACACCAAACCAATTTCCATTCCTCCCTATAGAATGGCTCCAGCTGAACTCAAAGATTTGAAGTTGCAGTTAAAAGATCTACTTAATAAGGGCTTCATCCAGCCGAGCATATCCCCATGGGGTGCTCCAGTGTTGTTCGTTAAGAAAAGGATGGAACCTTTAGAATGTGTATCGATTATCGACAACTCAACAAAGTCACTATAAAGAACAAATACACTCTTCCCAAAATTGATGATTTATTTGATCAGCTCCAAGGTTCAAGTTTCTTTTCTAAATAGATTTCAAGTCAGGGTATTACCAGCTTAGAGTAAGACAAGAGGACATTCCTAAGACTGCCTTCCGCACTAGGTGTGGTCATTATGAGTTTCTTGTCATGTCATTTGGTCTCATTAACGCATCAGCCGCATTTATAGACCTTATGAATAGGGTTTTCCGTGAGTACCTTGATTCTTTTATCAGAGTATTCATAGATGACATCCTCATATACTCTAAGACCAGAGAAGAGCATTAACAACATTTGAGAATGACATTGCAAGTACTTAGGGAACATTAGTCGTATGCAAAATTCAGCAAATGTGAATTTTGGCTGAAATCAGTGTCCTTCCTTGGTCATGTTGTGTCCGACCAGGGTGTAGAGATTGATCCGAGAAGATTGAGGCACTGAAGAATTGGTCGAGACCCCTCACTTCTACACACAACCGGAGTTTCTTGGGTTTGACTAATTACTATCGCAGGTTTGTTGAGGGCTTTTACTCTATAGTTTCTCCATTGACAGCTTTAACAAAGAATAAGGAAAAGTTTGAGTGGTCTGAAACTTGTGAAAAGAGCGTCCAGAAGATCAAATACTGACGCACTTCAGCCCCAGTTCTCACTTTGTCGAGGAGTGGTGTAGGGTATGTGGTATATTGTGATGCTTCCCGAGTAGGTTTCGGATGTGTTCTTATGCAGGATGGGTGATTGCATATGCATCAAGACAATTGAAAATCCATGAGAAGAATTACCCTACCCATGATCTTGAGTTAGCTGATGTGGTATTTGCACTAAAACTTTGGAGACATTACTTATATAGTGTACATGTTGATATATTTACTGACCATAAAAGTCTTTTGTATGTTTTTACACAAAGAGAATTGAATCTTCGTCAGAGAAGATGGCTAGAGCTTCTCAAGGATTATGACACGAGTGTCCACTATCACCAAGGTAAGGCCAATGTAGTGGCTGATGCGTTAAGCCGATTGACCATGGGCAGTGTGTCTCATATTGATGATTAGAAGAAGGAGCTTGTTAAAGAGGTACACCAATTGACTAGGTTAGGTGTACTGACATAAGATTGAACTTGAAAGCTGGTACACATAACACTCTTCTAAGAACATCACCTCCTCCTATGTGACAATCTCCAATATGTGAAACCTTAGCAGAAGTATCAATTGGCAACGGAACTTGTCCTGCATTCTCTATCAAAACTGAATTATATAAACATGTAGGGTCTCTTACTATATGATGGGATGTACCAGTGTCTACAATCTACTTCAAAGAAGCAGCTGAAGGCAAATGATTACATGTCATATTAGCAGTGCCACTTATGTAATCAAGTTTAGTTTGATCAAGCATTTTGAGTAGTTTCTGATGTTGCAATGGAGTAAATAAAGGCATAGCCACATGCTGCAGAGATACAAAATGTTGTGAATGAGAATATGGAAATTGCATTTGCATCTGATCATGAGATAATTGAGTTGGCTCTAATTTATCAGATTGATACTTTTGAGATAAATGCCCTGCATCATAAGTAGAATTCCCAGCAACAACTGTATCTCTTTTACCTTTGTAATCAGTTGGATACCCAATCAGTTATAACAATTACCCTTAAGATGACTAGTTTTGTGACAAAATTCACATTTCAGTAGTTTGTTACAATCAGCCCTCATGTGACCTTTTATATTGCAGAAATCACAAAAAACATTAGGATTATAAGGTCTTCTAGATTTATGACTACTAGGACCAGACTTAGAAGTAAACATCGCAGTAGGAACCATATCAGGCATCATTCTACTTGATCCATCTACCATTCTTTGACTTTCATCTTGATTAACCATGGCATAAGCTTGATTGATGCTAGGAAGTTGTTGCATTAACAAGATTTGGCTTCTAGCCTGACTATAATTGTCGTTAAGCCCCATAAGAAATTGCAACATTCTCTGATGTTGTGATTGCTCAAAAAATTCCTTAGATCTAGAACATGTACAAGCAGGAGGAAGCATTATAGAATCATACTCATCCCACAAATCCTTTAGTCTAGAGTAATACAGTGAAACAGACGAAACACCTTGAACAAGAGTAAAAATTTCCTTATGCAACTGAAAAATACGAGAGTTATTTACCTTATTAAACCTCTCCTTAAGATTTTCCCAAATCAAGTATGAATCTGAACAATAAAGAACTCCACTGTGAAGATCTTTACTTACATTGCACAATATCCACGAAACAACTATTGCATTACAGCGATCCCAAAGTTGAGTCAAATCCCCTGTGAATTTTGTCTTCTTCACTGTTCCATTGATAAATTCAACCTTATTCTTTCCAAGCAAAGCTAACTCCATAGTCTTACTCCATAAGGTATAGTTATCACTTCCAGTAAGTAAGATTCCAACATTCAATCATCCAGGTGAATATGATGGATACAGATACAGAGGATGAAGATGATCAAAAGTAGGAGCAGACATGGAAGTTCCTGATTGAGTTCCTGAAACAACTCCTTGAACATCCATGAAATCGAACAAAAGAAAAATATAATTGGCTAAGAAACAATGAAATTCTTCACAACGTGAGTAAGAATTGTTTAAATCCAAGCTCGTATGGCTCTGATACCATGTTAAGAAGATGAGTTAAAAAAAGTAAAAACTCCATTGAAGAGTATGTTTGAGAGGAACAGAGAAGTAATGAGGAAGAAGAGAATAACTGATTTCTATTGAATGAATCTCTAATGCTACATACATTGCTTTATATAATCACATGCTATGACTAACCTCCTCTAACTATTTTACTGACACATTCTAACTAATTAACTAACCAGCTAAACATATTTACACCTTTGATAGTGTAAAATTACAGCTAGCATTATTAGGGAACTTGTACACATTTAGTTAATTCTTTTACATTCTTCTTTCCTACTCATGATTGTTACTCAATATCCAATATGAGCTTAATATTATGTGGACATTAAATTATCTCCTTGAGGTAAAATAAAAAAATTTGAAAAAATATATGGTGTTGTATTGAAGAGACGAGTAACCCATTTAATTGAGTGTGGCTTTACATAATACGTGGGTGCCTAGAAGTTATTAATTAGCTGGCAAATGTGAGTCAATTATTAGAATTAGTAAGTTAAGCTTATTTAGGTAGATGAAAGGAGATATAAAATGAAACTTGTACTGTTTCTTATTCATTACTCGAACTATCGACCTAGCATGGAATTTTATCCTAGTATCATAGCCATGCAATCATAGGTATGCTCTAAGGCATCAAGAGTTGAAGATCTGTGTATTTGGAGTAAGAATCGAATTTCCTTTCCAACTTCTGCTGTGAAATTCCAATGATAATTGGTAATAAGGAGTTGCATGTCATAGAAGTTGATTCACAATCATCCTCTATGTTTACAACTGAGATACAATTTAGGGACTGATTTGATCTCCATTCCTTGTTTATGTTTGAAACTGCTTCTTTTCTGATTCCCTCCTTAAATATTGTGTATATTAGCGCAGACAAAATGTCAAAGTTGAGGATGAATATTGTTAGTGGAGAGTAAAGATAAAAGGGAGTATAAATAAATATAGGGCGACAATAACTAAAACTTGAGGATGTGGTGTATCATGAGGAGTTAAATATAGGTATGTTAGAAAGCAAAAAGGGGAAATAAAAATAATGTAGAGCCACATCCAAAACATCACAAACTATGAAATAAAAAGAATAAACATGTTTGGCTAAGAGGAGGGAAGAAGGGCGAAGATGGTCTCAAGGAGCACGTAGACACTAGTCCCAAATATATCCTACCTTTAACATGAACCTACGTTACAAGTCGAAAAAGTCCTATAGTGATCCTAGTTCGTTTGTCTTTACAAGTTGGTGCGAAAATAATTAATACAAGTCTATGGATTCTGTGTGCATTGCTTGAATTTTATTTTGAGTATGATTGTCTTTACCTTTATATTGAATGAATGTAATTATCTTGTTTGTTTAAATTGTCATGAGTAGTTAAATCCCACAGTCAAGGATTATGGAATTCATGATGAATTGATCTAAAAATAAGATTTTAACGAAATGAACTGCGTATTGCGATTGTATATCTTATTCTCTCTTTCATATTAATCAATTTCAAATGGTTTTCAAACATTAGAACCTGCACTAAATTTGACTTGTTTGAGTAAAAAAGTAATAAAACTTGGACAAAGAATTCGATAATCTGAACTCGTATAATGGTTAATATTGCAACAATATTAACCAATTTTTAGTACATTTAGTTCGGAAGAACAAAAGTGATATGCATTTAATTATGTTGAGAAATGATTAAATGTTGCATAATTTTAATACATTGGTATACTATCACCGAAGGTGAATTTTTGTATTAACCTGAAAATGATAGTTAATTCTCTCTATACATCCCAGTTAAGTGATATTATTGATTATTACATTGTCACAAAGTGATTCTAAAAGGAATTCTTAATTCTACCACACTTCTCATTTATTTTTGAAATAATTAACTAATACTAAATAACAGTATATGACTTAGTTCTCTTTTTTTCTTTTTTTTAAATTCGACCCCAACCTAGTTGAGTTCTATATTTAAGAACAATCACATTATACTTCTTTAAGAAGGTGTAATTTGAGCGTATTGAGAGGTTCAATATGATACAAGCACGAGAACTAAAAATAACAAAATAAAGAATAGGTCGATCAAATACCTCTTCAATCAAAAATAGCTAGGGGATTTGAAAGTTAGATCAGACTTAGGCTATCTCTAGTTCTAAGCCATCAATTGATCCTCAAATCACGCTAGTCAATTATTCTCAACCTCAATTAACTTTATCAAGACAAAATCAAGTTAAATGAGAGGGTCCTTGGGTTGAGGACTCCCTTTGAAGATCAAATAAAGCATGAGATCAATTAGAGAATCAACGACCCAAATCATAAACAAGATAATAATCAACGAAGTGTAAAACCACAAAACATAAATCAAAACCAAATATTGTTTATCTCTAACACAATATTCAGATCTGAAATTAGCAACTACCAATACAAATCAAGAATTGAAGAAATATTTAAAGATCTAACCACACTAAGCTCACCATATTAACTCTATTGGCGTAGATTATCAAATCTTACCCTCCTAGTGATAAATCAAGATTCAAAATTGGACATTGTCAAGGCCATGTCCTGGACATAAAGCCATTGTATGAATTCAAACTCTAATGGAGATTTCATAGACATTGTGGTGTATTCATATGTACTCACTTATCACACTAGACATATGTTTCAGTAGGTCAATTAACCTAAAACTTTCCTTATTAGTTCATGTCATGTTCATCACTTTCTACTTTTTTTTATAGATTATGTCATGTGCTTTGATTTATATACAATGGTATCATATGATATAATATGCTTATCTGACTAACATAAGTTTGGAGTATGTGTTACTTCGTAAAACTGCAAAATAGTTCATGTTAAATTTAAAAGGACAAAGCATAACAGTACCTTCTCAACTCTCAACGGCTCCCGCCCCCCACCTGCGCTCCATTCCAACCGTGCCAGTTTATAGAGCAGAGCACGTCTCTTTTACGCTCTCTAGTTTTTCGCTTTCTCCACGTAACACCCCTAACAATCCATCTTTTCCCCTCACGCGTAGATGTTCAGTAGCAACCCCTCTTACAATCCTACCGACTCCCTCCCTCCACCACGTCCTATTACCTAGTGCTACCCTACTATCACACGATCTGTAACTAAACTCCATATGACTACGATCTAGAACTCATGCACAACGAGATAGCTGCAGCCACACCCCTACGTACAATAATTATATCACAATATATAAATAAACAAAGTAGATACTAATTTTTAAATTTGGCAATGGCTGAAGAATGATGGAAATAATAAAGAGAGAATATATGAAAATTATAAGGGAGGATAAAATGCAAAACTGAAAAGGCCTAAAATACGTTTGAAAAGTATTGGAAATGGTACAAAATCACCCTCCATTCACCTTTTAGCTCCAAAATGTCCTTTTCATCCACCTATTGGCTTCAAAAATACCCTTGTCATCCACATTTGAGTTCAAAATTGATCACTTATTTAATGATTTTGAATTTAAATTGTTTCAATATTTTTTTTGAATATTGGCTCTCAACTATTAGTTATAATTTAATTTATTAATATCATTTATAAATCAATTCACTACCTACTTATACTAATTAAACCCCACTCAATTAATAAACCAATTCTAATATCAAAATCACCCTAAACACTATTAAAACACGACGAATCACAGGAATGAAAATGACATCCAAAATTATTTGAGTCCGAATCGAAGCCCCAGTTTAGTTTAGGTTAAGCCACTTATTTAGGAGGACACTTTCAATATGATTCTCTTTCAAGCTTAAATTCAAAATTTATGATTAAGGGTAAAGAAATAGTATATCCCAAATTAATTCATGTACTTTTTTAAATATAATTTTATAAATATTTATGATTTGTTTTAAATATTAAAATTTTAATATATTATTTTAAAAAAAATATTATCTATTAAGTAACATTACATAATTAAGACAAAAAAATAATTAAGATGAAAATAGTGATACTTTTAAGTTTATCAGAAATTTTATTTAGACATTTGAATCATAGTATGTTTTGATTGAGGATTTGAATGTATGATAATTCACTTCTATAGACATTTTTGCCTCAAATTTTTAGAAATACTTATTGGCAGTAGCTTTTCTGTTGTTGGATTAGTAACTGAACGAGTTTATTAATGAGGTAGTATTTAATTAGTAATGGGTGGACAGTAGATTGATTTATAAGTTATATTAATAAGTCGAATTATAACAAATAGTTGAGCACCACGTATTTATAAAAATATTTAAATAGTTTAAATTTAAAACCATTAAATAAGTGATTAATTTTGAACCCAAAGGTGGATGACAATGATATTTTGAAGCCAATAGATGGATGGAAGATAGTTTTGTATCATCTCTAATACTTTAAAAGTACTTTAGACCCTCAACGTGAAAATTATTGGATTGAATTCATTCACATGCTCAAGCAAACTGAGAAACACCTTTTGTCATGTTAGCATAAATGACTTAAACAGATACATTATTTTGGATGATATTGAACTGTTAAAAGTGAAACAACACTAAGTTGAAGTGTTAAACGAAAAATGATTTCATATTCATCTGGTTGTGAATGTATTGGGCGAAAAGATTTTAACACTCCATGTGAATGTAAAATTACATCAATTTATTAATATATTGAAATGTTAAATTTTTTATAAAAATACATAGTATTATTTATTCATGGAAACAATAAAGAGAGAATGTATGTAATAACAGATAGTATTAAATAAATAATATAAAATAATATTAGTATTTACTTTGTACTATTCTAGTTCCTATTAGGATAGACTCCCTCCTATATCACCTAAATATCTCCATGTTATTCCCTTTTACATTAGTAGGTTAACACTTCAATACAATCAATATTCCTTCAGTATGAAAATTACAAGGAAGAATAAAATGCAAAATTATTATATTGAATTCATTCACATGCTCAAGCAAATTGAGAAATACCTTTTGCCATGTTAGCACAAATGACATAAAAGATACATTATTTTAGATGATATTGTTGTGTGATGTAAAGTAAAAACAAGAATAGTGAGCGTTAAATGAAGTGATATCAATCAGATGGGTTGTGAAGTATTGACGATTTATGTATATTTAAATGTTAAATTATAATGAAAATACATGGTATTATTTAATGATGGTTAAACTATACAAGCAAACTACTTATTGATGGTATAAATAAATCTATACATAAATACTTTATATCTATTATTTTATCATGCCTTGATCTCTCCCTACACCAAATCATCAATGTTACCGGATTGGTTTTTCTAGGTTGATACTCTCGTCTCATTTTTTTCATTAAGACCAAGAGTTTAATTATAAATACATATTTGAATAATTAAGATATAATCTTCAAATGTAAATGCTTACGATTTCCTAGTTTTAATATATGAATGTGCATAACTTATGTATATATGAATATCATAAATATACAATTCAAATAAAAATTAATTTAATAAAAATAATATTATTGTTTGATTTAAGAAAAAGTATATTTATGTGTTCAGGTAATGATGGAGAATTAGGTGTGTACATTAGGTCGATTATCTAAAATAATTAAGTCAGTTTATTAAATCTAAAGTCAAATCAAACCAACACAAAGTTATTTTAATTTTAGTTTTAGTGGATTTTTTTTTACAATTATACTATGGTTGAAAAAGAGATTAAATATATAATCACTTACTAGTATAATAGGCTAAACCTTTAAAATTTACATGAATATAAAAAGTTAAATGAGTAGAAATCTTTAAAAAGATTTAAAATTTACATGAGTATAAAATATTATCATTGAAATATATATGTTCAATATTTTCAATTTATAAGATTAAAGAATAAAGTCAAACTAAATACAAAATAAAATATTTACAAAGTATATTGTTAACTTCTGATTCAAAAAATTATAATAGGATAACTGTAACTTTCGATCTGAATACAGAACAAAATTTTTACAAGCCAAAAATTTGAAATAATATATTTAAATATTGAAAATTATAAACTGATTTAATTATCAAAGTAGATTATAATTATAATTTTTTTATAATACCAAACCAAATCAAGAGTGATCAATTTTTTTTAATGCCAAAACAATGAAACCAACCTACAAGCTTGTTTTTTTTTATTTGATTTGGTTCGTTGATTTGATTTGACTTTACGATTTGACTTGTACATCCATGGTGGAAATGATTTTAGTGGTGGCTTTGATGGTAACGATTGATGTTAGTAGCTAGTAATAATGATGGTAATAGTTGTAATAGTGGATGTGGTTTGTGTTATATTGATTGTCATGATGTGGTGATTGTGATTGTAATTGTGAATTTTGTTGATGCTAGTAATTGGCAGTATTGATCATAATGACTGAAGAATATTTTATGATTGACGATTAGTAATAGTAGTTGTTATAGTTGGTAGTACGGATCGACTGCACAAGTGTTAGTATTTAATAGTATTATTGATAAAGGTGATGGTGATATGACGATTGACGGTGTGTTGATGATAGTTAGTGGCAAATCAAATTGTGATAGTGGTATTAGGGATAGCATCAACAAAAGAGACTCCAATAATGATGGCAACGAATATAATCATAATGATTGAGATGCTTAATATGGTAGCACTTGACATGAGTAACTAACAGAGTTGGTAGTTGTGACTCGTGATGACATAGGTGGTGATTGTAAAGGGAATGGTGATTCGTAGTGTTATCTACAATAATTAATTTTTCTATTTAAATAAGAACTTGGCCAAAACAACAAATAATGTTTTGACCTATTCAAATAGAAGACCCCTCAAGTAGTAGTAGTACATACAAATGAAACCTTCTTGTGTGTGTAGTGTGTACACGTATCAAAGAAATAGAAAACAAAAAAAAAAGTCAAAACTTAATAAAACATGAGATTCGTGCCTTTAACTAGATCTACCTAAAGGAGCGGGCTGGTGAAGGGTGGCCTTAATATTCAATGTGAAGTATGCCGCCAAATATAAACTCTTGACAAAAATAGACAGAAAATGGCATTTGAACAAATCTCCTCTTCAAACCCAACATAGAAATATATTTTGGAACAAAAAAATTTATTTGTCATTTGTTTAAATTTAATGTTGGATTATTGAAAAAATTATAAAATATCGCCGACGAGATCATAATTCTTACTAAAGTGGATGGATTAAAGATAGCAACTAATGTGATGTGTTAGGATGTAACTCAATCGGATACAGTGCCATACATGATATATTAAAAAATACACAATATATTGATATATTAATCGGATATAATGTTATACACAATATATCAAAATATTAAGTGGTATATCTGAACTCGCAAAACGTCATGTATTCAAATATTTTGGGTTGTATCTAAATTCCACCAAATTGTTTGTTATTTTACCAACACAATTTAATAGTTAACCATAGTTAGTTTGTAGTAGGTGGGTTGACTAGTCTGGGTTGGTAGGCGTTGGGCTGTCTCCTCTCTTCTTCCTCATTTCCTCCATATATTGCTCTCCCTTCTCTCACAAAGTCTCTCCAAACCTAACCAAATTCTAAGCCAAACAACAAACACAACTCTCTTTTTCATCGTCTTTGGCTAAATCATCTTTAGCTGGGTAATTAGCGATTACCCAGTTGAGCAAACTACATTTTTCGATTATTCACAGAAATGGATTCTACATCAGAAAAGCTTTCTCCTTTTGATTTTATGGCGGCGATTTTTAAAGGAGGAAAGATATTTGATAAACTGAATTCGTCATTAGATTCTGGTGACTCAACTTCTCCGGCTTCACTGACAGCTTTGTTGATGGAGAATAAGGATTTGATGATGATATTGACAACTTCAGTAGCTGTTTTAATCGGATGTGCTGTTGTTTTGATGTGGCGGCGCTCGTCAACATCTGCTAGAAAGGTTGTGGAGTTACCTAAGTTGGTGGTTCCTAAGTCGGTTGTAGAACCTGAAGAGATTGATGATGGAAAGAAGAAGATTGCCATCTTTTTTGGAACCCAGACTGGTACAGCAGAAGGCTTCGCAAAGGTAACGTCAATTCATAGAATATATAGACAATTTTTTTATTTGGATTTTGGTGATTATTGATTTTGGAGTTGTAGAAATACTGAAGATCCAAAAAGTCAAATTTAATAACTTGTAATTTTGTGATCTCAGCAAATGATTTGCAATTAGGGGAGAACAATAAGTGATTGTGAATGTATTTTGTACAGGCACTTGCTGAGGAAGCCAAGGCCAGATATGAGAAAGCTATCTTTAAAGTCATTGATATGGTGAGCTTTCGTTATCTTCACAAGTATGATATACAAAGTGAAGTTGTTGATTATGGGAATCATGGTTTGATTGTTTCTGATTGTTTTAAATTAATGAATTCTAGGATGATTATGCGGCTGATGATGAAGAGTATGAAGAAAAATTGAAGAAAGAGAAATTGGCATTCTTTTTCTTGGCGACGTAAGTTGGATTTATAACCTTGTATACTCACTTGCAAAATGATCAATTTTGCATTTGCTAGATAATGATTATATTATGTAGTTAGTAACTTGATTTATGTTGATTGATCGTAGATATGGTATATTATGTAGTTACTAACTTGATTTATGTGGATTGATCATAGATATGGAGATGGTGAACCAACTGATAATGCTGCCAGATTCTATAAATGGTTTGAAGAGGTGAATTTAATGGATTAACTAAGTGATCTAACATCTTATCAGTTTAAGCTTGTTGCATCTCAGCTTAATCATTATTTCTGTTATTTTCTGTAGGGGAAAGAGAGGGGTGACTGCTTTAAGAATCTTCAGTATGGAGTATTTGGGCTTGGCAACAGACAATACGAGCATTTTAACAAGGTACGAACGAGATTAATTTTATTGTTTTTGCACTTGTTCCTGTTCATATGTATTCTAATATGACAGCTATTTGCTAACATGTACTTGTTCGTTCTCTTTATTATGGGTGTCAGATTGCTAAAGTTGTCGATGAGCTTCTGGCTGAGCAAGGTAGCGATCTCTTTCAGTTGCAAACTTCTATCCATTTTTTACATGAATATGAAATATTAGATAAGTGTTCTTCTCGAGTTGTATATCGTTCAAATGATGCCATCCTGTATAATTATAGTAAAATTGAGCTGTTTAGGTTATCTTGTATTTAAATGACCTGCAATAAAGCAATGAATTCTCTTAATCTTAAGTGTTGAGCATTTCGACTGTAAAGGGTAGGTTTTTAAAAATAATTTGGTTAGTGCAAAAACCTCTTTTATGTTAAAAAATAAAAAATCGTGGGTGCGCAGGAAAACTGTCTCATTGGGTTCTAGAGATGGCATCTAGGATGTTATCCTTTTTTCATAATTAAATTGATTCTCTGTTCTTACTTGCTAAATTGTATAAACTACAGGTGGGCAGAGGCTTGTTCCAGTGGGTCTTGGAGATGATGATCAATGCATTGAAGATGATTTTGCTGCATGGTATGCTTACTAAAACTTCTCCTAATACAACAGGAGTTTCCTTTTGTTTCCTCGTTATCTGTGTGCTCATAATTACGTAAATGCTGTAGGCGTGAGTTAGTGTGGCCTGAATTAGATAAATTGCTTCTTGACGGGGATGATGCAACTGCTACAACTCCATATACTGCTGCTGTTTTGGAATATAGGGTTGTTACCTATGACAAGTCCAACTTTGATAACGACTTGACCAACACAAATGGTCATGCAAATGGACATGTTATCATTGATGCTCAACATCCTGTCAGGTAACAAACTGCTCTTCCAATGTCATTGGACTTCCATTCATGGGCCTGCTCTATTCACTTCTAATCTTGCTTCTGTGCGCCTCTATGTCTACAGAGCTAATGTTGCTGTGAGGAAGGAGCTTCATACTCCAGCTTCTGATCGTTCTTGCACTCATCTGGAGTTTGACATTTCTTGCACTGGACTTACGTAAGTCCTCTTTTAAGTCATTCAACATATATAGCGAGTGGCTTTAAAATGCTGTACTCGGGTATTCAAAGCATAATTCTAATTCTACAAATTTCTTTAAAGGGGAGATTAAAGTTATTGAAGCCAAGTGATGTCACTGAAATTGATTATAGTCATATTTTCTAAAATGGTTCTTGTGTTCTCAGGTATGAAACTGGTGATCATGTTGGTGTGTACTGTGAAAATTTTGTTGAAACCGTGGAGGAAGCTGAAAGGCTACTGAATATATCACCGGATACTTTCTTTTCCATTCACACCGATAAAGAGGATGGCACACCACTTGGTGGAAGTTCATTGCCATCTCCCTTCCCTCCTTGCACTTTGAGAACAGCATTGACTCGGTATGCTGATGTTTTGAGTTCTCCTAAAAAGGTAACTTGTTTACTGATCTCGAGGTTTCTCCTGTTTTTTTGACAGCTATTAAGTACTCATTCTTAATTGTATATCTTGCAGTCTGCTTTACTTGCTTTAGCGGCATGTTCTTCTGATCCAAACGAAGCTGATCGATTAAGATATCTAGCATCACCTGCTGGAAAGGTGTGGTCTTGTTGCATTGTACTTTCACTTATTGAAGCTTACTTCATCATTCTCATGTCTTTGTGAAATCTATTTCTTCAGGAAGAATATGCTCAGTGGATAGTTGCAAGTCAGAGAAGCCTTCTTGAAGTCATGGCTGAATTTCCTTCAGCCAAGCCTTCAATCGGTGTTTTCTTTGCTTCTGTTGCTCCTCGCCTACAACCAAGATTCTACTCCATCTCATCATCTCCTAGGTGAGTAGCTAGCTGCAGTTCTCTTTCAAATATTAAATGTAAAGGCAGTGTTAGAGAGTTTGTTACGATCAAGGAATTCAACAGTGTACGATGAAGACATAATGAGTTAAACCACGATAAGCTAATCTTCTAAAATTTGCATTCCATAATCGGCGATGCAAAATTAGGATGGAGGATATCTGTATTAAAGATTTTTTTTGGTTAATTATGTTCATATTTCTTGGAAATGGGTTTTCATTTATTTGTTGAACGTTAGTATGAGGTATTTTTTTGACGATGTCATACATACTGCTACTCGACTACAACATAAGCTTCTGACAATTTTACTGCAATATTTTGATTTGCACAACCTTGCGGAAATGAAAGATTGCCTTTTTACTTCTTTCTATCCATTTTATTTGACAAATCAGAGAACATAACCTTGTGATCTACTTTTGCTTGCAGGATGGCGGCATCTAGAATTCATGTCACTTGTGCACTGGTTTAACGGACAAAAACCCAACTTGGACGATTCACAGGTGTCTGCTTCAACATGGATGCAGGGTATTCACTTAAATAATGGTTTGAACTTTGTGATACATTCCAAATAATTAAATGAGAACTCGAAAAGAATATTGCGGTATTTGCCATTGTGTTTTCGCTACATCTCGGATTCGTAGACTTTTCGTCTAATTGCGGCATTTATCTTTGCGTTTCTTTCTTTCCGAAATATTGGAAACCGTTAGTATGTTTAAAAGTTTAATGTAAGTGTTTGGTTTCTCTTTCGGTTTCCCATTTTTGGTTCCCCTCTTCTCAGAATGCTTTCCTCTAGAAGAAAAAGCCTTTTCCTTTCTGCAGTAGGCACCTATTTTTTTGTTTCGTCATCAATCCTTTAAAACGGCCAGCTGATAACATGTTCCGTCATACTGAATTGGCCCGGTACTTGGATTGGCAACCATTCAGAGTTTTCCTTCCTCCGTTTATGTTCAGACCTCATAACCTACGAAAGTGGCTCTTTTTGTAATGCCTCATAGCATTTGACACTTCTAGTACTTTCAGCAAAGAAATGGCTTTGATATGCGGAGGAGCCTGACCTTGTTCCTCAGTGGTTATTTTTTTTTGGATGCATGAACCACCGCCAAATGGTTTTATTAATTTACTCCTGTGTACTAATAGATAGTTTAGCTTACAATTACACATATCACAAGCCACACCTTATTGGTATTATATTCATACATATTGCTTAGGTGTTTGACTACAAACGAAAATAGTTGCCTGCACTCAACTCATCTATTGTTATCTGTAGTGACTACATTTCTATCAGATTATTTTTAGATAACCTTTCCTTGATGGCGAGGCCGGTGCGCTTTCTCTTTCTAAATCCGAGCTGGTGCCTTCTCACGTGTAAGGACCAATCAAGACGATGTGCAGCCATACCAAGATGGACACAGAAGGTGTATGCTGCTCACGGAGTCTACCTGTGGTTATTTTGCTAAAATAGATTTCTAATGTTTATCTACAACAATTGTATGTGCAATATATATCTTACTATTTTCTGTATTTTCAAGAGTCGGGGTTCCGACGACATCCTGGAAACATGATTTGCCAGGATGTTATTTTATGGTCCTGTGGTGATCTAAGCATGGCCAGGGATGTCCATCGGACCCTTCACACTATTGCTCAGGATCAGGTAAAAACTTCTGAATAACATACTATTATCTGGCTATGGTCTTCCGTTTTGGCCTTTCATTGGTCAGTTCAGTAACCTTACCGGCCAGTTTTTCAATATTTTACTGTTCCACTAGCCGTTTTGGTCAATTTTCTGTTGAATGGGTTTTCTTTGACTTTTCTTTACACCATATTCTCACCTACAACACCCCGGGAAACAAGTTCAAATTAGCTATGTACATATATGCTTGTTAATAATCCCCCTTGAAAGACTCAACAACTAATTAGGTTGATGTTGACTCATGTTGAAAAATTTCTCCTATAGTCTAATTTGACATGTTAACAAAGTGTCCTGTGCATAAACCTCTTGCTTGCCTTAGATTGGAAACAGTTCATAACTTTAGCTTTTACTTATATCTCATCATTGATCACTTGATAGCTCCAAGGCTGAGAGCTTTGTGAAGAATTTGCAAACGACCGGAAGATATCTGCGTGATGTGTGGTAATTGTCTCATGGCAAGCTTATTGTGATTAGAGAAATATATAGGAAGGCGAGGACTTGCAAAGAACAATCAGCCTTCCAATAGGGTGGGTAAAACAAGTGTACGATTTGTCGTCACAGCTCTACTATTTGTATGATTCTTTTTTTACTTTTGGATGAAAGATTTTTTGGTTGATGTAGTTTATATATATCATTAATATGTGTACAACTGTGGGACAAATTATTATGCTAGTATTAATTTTAGGTAATATTTATTCAAGATCATGTGCCCTGTAATTTTCCTAATGAACCAGCAATATGGTTCAGACAACATTGTACGCTGACAGTTTAAGGCCATATTTATTGCATTTTGAAATAATTTGAGAAATATACTAGGCTCTCCCAAAATAATAAGATGTATAATTGGCATATTGACTCGAGTACAAAACGAGTGTTTATGCCTCTTCCCTTTATGTTGTTGGGGATACCCTTTTTTTTTAAAAAAATAGGGTGTAATTGGCATATTGACTCGTGTACAAAACGAGTGTTTATGCCTCTTCCCTTTATGTCGTTGGGGAACTCCCTTTTTGAAAAAATAGGGATGCCCTTCACTAATAAGGCAGTTCTACAAATCACTATAATTAACCGTTTAAACACTTCTAAAATTTAACAAATTGGTTAACTCTTAAAATTTCATATGTTAGGGTATATAATTTTAAAATTACATAAAGTAATAATTATCGCAACCGAAATTCAAGAAAACCAAAATATTTTTAAAGATAGATATTTTGATTTTATAACTTTCCCATTCCTCAATTATATGTATGAGATACGCACGGGGGTGTTTGGAGAAAATACATTTCTTAAGAATATTTGTTTTCTAACTGTATTTTTCTCAAATTGCGTTGTGAGAGAAAAATCTTTTTCTAGTGTATGATTGATGAATTCAAAAAGTAATTTTTGGAAAATATCTTTTTTTTTGCGGAGAATAGAAAATAGTTTTTGTCAGATTTTAACTTTTAACCCATATGATGAAGCACGATTCAACACTTGGCGAACCCCACTAGAATTCGAGCACTTTAACCACTACCCCCCGCGCGGGATCCGACATTTGAAATGGGACTCGATCCTAATCATGAACCAAACTCAGGAACACGATCCCCGATATCCCCAACCTCACGCAGGACGGGGGCCAACCTCCAATCTAAAACCCGATACCTATTTTGAACTCGAATATGATACCGAACCTGAACCTGACCTCGACTCATGACCTAAACCTCGATCTGTGGCCTAATCCCAGCCTTGACATCAGACTCGAGACTCCACCTAATCCTTATTCCAACCATGACTTTTGATCCCAGACTGATCCCATCTACACAATTAAAACGCGAGACCTAGAGCCTCGATTCCTCCTTAACATATCTTGCCTTTTGATCCTGAGACCTTGACCTAAGATTCAACATTCGAACTGGAACATGATACCTATAACCTGATCTTTAAACTTGCATTAAACTCTCTTTCATCCCAAAATCTGATCACTGCAACCTTCTCTCCTCACTCACTCTCTTCCACAATCCTTTCCCGCATTTTGATCTTTGGGACTTGGACTTGATATGCGATTTACCCAGGTTGATCCCTAACCCTAATGCAAGACCAACTATGATCAATTCAGAATTCAAGACTTGGATATCGAATTGAGGTCGAGAGTCGAATCTTGAAATTTGAATAATCCTGAGTTGATCTAAAATTCTATCTAAGAATCGATACAATGAGACTTAAGTTCTGATCGACAGTTTGAGTGTATGATTGGTTCAATTTGTCCAAACTGTATTTTGAAATATATGTTTTGATAGGGAAGTCCTTATTTTAAAATTTAGAGAAATCTAAAATATATGAAAAAATATTTTATGTTGTGAAATATTGAAATGAACCATAGAAGAATATTATTTACTTACTCATTGAGTTCAGCTGAATATTAAAATTAAAAATATATACAAATGCTAGTTATAATTAATTAATAATGGGCATATCTTTTCCTTATTGTTAGGATTAATGACAATCTTGGATTGTGGCAATAGAGTTGGGTGCGCTTCTGCATCCCCACGTGCCACAATTACCGCATCACATACATCGCCATCTAAATAAAAGAATTACTACTTTTGTTTCTAAGGAAAAGAGTATGATATACCTCTCAATTTTGTCATTTAGAACTGATATATCACTCGTTGTAAAAGTGACTCATATATGCCCTTACCGTTATACAAACGGCTCACATATATTCCATTGCCGTTACAAAATGACATGATATATACCCTTCATTTAACGGAGTAAAAAAAAATTAGTTTTAATTTTATATTGTTACTTACTTCGAATTTTTTTTTAAAATTATTTGGGGAAGAAATGATCTTCTTGAAAGATATCAAATAACACACTGGATAATTTTTAATTTTTTTCTATACTAAAATATTTTTTTTGACTTCTTTATTAAGAATTATTTTTTTGAGTTTCTTAATTCTTTTATTTTGTTTTTTTTTTTTTTTCTTTAATTTCCTTAAGTTTAAAGAAAAAATGTAAACTATTTTTTGTGTGTATTGTAATTTAATTTCGTATTCCGAGAAAAATTTGGTCATCTACAATAATTTTTACAAGAAGATAGTGAAACATAAATAAATTTGATTCTCAAATAATAATTATAAATTAGTCATGAAAACAAAAAACGTTAAAAAAATATGTTTTGGACCAGTTAATTAACTTTACTCATATGAGAATTTATAATATTCAATTTTAGAAAAAATAAATAAAAATTTAAGATTAAAATTAGTATTTTTCATTTCCGTTTAGCGGAAAAAGGGCCTATGTGAGCCATTTGTTTACAAATAGCGTAAATATGAGCCACTTTTATATACCGAGAGGTATATCAAATCTCTCTAAATAACAAATTTTGAGGAGTATATCATACCTCTTTTTGTGGGCGTCTTTTCTCCCTTATTTCTATCACATCAAAATACTTGTTACGAATTCTATAAGTACACTCCTCCATTCGCGTTAAAGAAGTAATAGTAATATTTTGTACTTTACTTTTAATTATCATAAGTCATTCACTTAGTAAAATATTTCACATTAAAGATAAAATAGATACAAAACAAATGATTTATTCCTTAATTTTAAAAATTAGACAAATAAATAAATATTTACTTGATTTTTTAAATTTAAATGATGAAAATACTGTAACAAAAATGTAAAGTAGAAACGTTAAATAGTATTCTCTCCTTTTTTAACCTACTTAAATTGATATCCCCAATTGTTTTTTCTTTTAATAAACATAATAATCAATTAAGAGTGTGTTTGATATAAAGAAAAATATTTTTTTAAAAAAATAATTTTTTAATTTTCTCACGTTTGATTAGGTTATATACTTTTCAAATGAATTCATTTTCCTTAAATTTAAAGAAAAGAATTTCCTTAAAAAATCAAGGAAAATATTTTCCAAAACTCTCTCCAACTTTAAAATTATAATTATTTTTTAAAAAAATCAATTTATTTTATCCCTACTCTTTAAAGCATCCCCTCCCCCTCCGGCTCTCCCCCCAAAAAAATATAAACTTATTTTTTTAAAAAAATTTTAACTTCAAATTTTTATTTTTCATCCCTACGCTCGACTCTCCCCGATTAGCCACCTACCCTACTCAAAAAATATTAATTTAAGTTAATTTTAGAGATTTTTTTTTTAATTTTAAAATTATTTTCTACACTCTAACATAATTAAAACATACTTTTCAAAAAGAAAAATATTCATAAGTTATTTTTCAATAAATATATTTTCTAGAAAAATGAAAAACATTTTAGTTCGTCTAAACCCACCCTAAGTGTGACATGACATTTTATGAATCAACAAATAGTAGTACAAAATAAGAGATCCTCACCTAGTGATTCTGTCAAAATATAAGCCACACAATAGAGAGGGGCTTGCCATCCTCTGGTGTGCTTAATTTTGAGCTTCAAATTTTAACACGTGTACTGCTTTCTTTTCTTTTCTTTCCATCACTTATAGGGGCCGCCAACAAATTAGTTCTATTTTACCCAAAAAAGAATAATATTTAAAAAATCAATAGCTTTCCACATTATCAATCAATTATGCAACGATCTTGAAAAATTATGACTTCTCATGGCAAATATATGAGACAACTTGATATATTAATTGTTTATTTTTAATAAAAAGTTATTCGTCTACGTGGATGAAAAAAGATACCATTGTAGGACGCACAAAGTAACAGAAATATATAGATATGTTTAAGGAGCCAATGATGTTCTGTATGCTGTAGGTTTGAGTGGTTACAATTCCTAGATATGTTTTCAGGAAGCAATGACTTCTGTATGGCTGTAGAGTTTGAGTGTGGCGTATTTCAATTTTTTGATTAAACTTAACACGATGTTTCGTTTTTTAGTTTTTGGTATGTTTTGGAGTGCCAGTTTAATTTTAATTATTAACATTTATATCTATATAAAATTCTAGTTTATATCTATATAAGATATTATATTTCTTGAAAAAATATCTCAAAATATATTAGATCAAAATATGATCTCCTACAAGAAAATCAAGGGAGCAAATAGATTTGTTCCATATTTATTTATCAATAAAATATTAGATTATATTTGTGATTAATTTATTCTTATATGTTTAAAGTTTGTTGCTACAATTAATGACTTATTTTTTATATGTTTAAAATTTATTTTAAATAAAATTTAAATTTTTTTTCACGAGGTATATTTAAAATAAAAAAAATTAAAAATATTTTAGTATATTTTGTAGATTTTATTTAACAAATACTTTTTTTAGGATCTTTCTTTTAAAACAAAGGAAATAATTTTAGCATGACTTTACACAAAAAACGAAAAAGAAAAAAACGAGGTAAGAATATGAAAATTTTAGAAATAATAATAAATTTAACTTCTTATGGGGTCCATGTACAGAGGTAACCTGAGCTAGTTTTTCTTTTAATTTTATTTATATTTATATATAATATAAAATAAAAAGAATGAACGATTAAGAATTTAAAAATCCCAAGTAGTTTATGACCACAGAAAACCAAAAAAAATAAATAAAAATCAAATAGTTGGGAATCTAGGGGTGAATTAAAGAATGGTATGACTTATGTATAATAACAGAAGGGGGTCGTGTGTGGGTGGATCGTATTATATAAAATAAATGGAAAGTTGGTTTGGAGAGTTTTGGGTTGGTCTTGTGTGGTAATAGCTCCATCAGATAAAACCTAAACCTAACTGAATGAAATATTGACAATGTCATCATTACAAAAAAAATAATGCTCAAAAAATCAAATATTAAATTTAATTCCTTTGTTTTCAAATTAAGATAAATGATCGCATCATATAATTTATTTTTATTGGATCATAAATAAAACTTGAAAATATTACAATATCTTAATAATTATTAAGTTAAAAGCTTATTTATTTTATAAAGGTGTTTTTAATTTTTTTTAGTTGACGTATAAATTAAATAACATTAGAAAATAATAGAGATTTTGATCGCAAAATAGTGTCCCTACAAATTTAATGAGGAAAACTAAATTATAACATGCAATATTCTTCTATAAAATAAATAATATGAAATTAAATAATAAAACCTGTTTCAAAAAATTGAGAAGTTAATATAATATTATCGAAATAGTATCGCCTTGAATATGATAATTTGATGTAATAAGATGGTTTCTCACTGTAAATATATAATAACCGTAACTGTCGTACAAATGCTTGTAATTTGACGACAACAAAACCAAAAAAAATTCTGATTCTTCTTATGAGTAAACAACAATCACAGTTTAAAGATTTTAAAATATTCAATAAAATAGCAACAGGGGGAATGAAAAGACAAAAATAAAAATATAATATGAATTCCTGTTTTTATACAAAAAGTTTATTATAGTGAATGTCTAATTGTGTGGAGTCCTCGTAGGATATGGGTGGGACGAACCTTACTTAGGGACCCATACGGTTTTTTTTTCCTATACATAAAGATTTTTTTCTTCTTCATTGGTTATAAGATTTGTGAAAAGTCAGAAATCCTGAATGTAACTTTCAAGTGAAGAAAAATCTTTTCTCTTCCTTTACTTTGATTTTTCGTGTTCTTAATTTTCATATCGTTTTCATAACACGACGTTATCAGACTACGATTTTTTCTAATTCTTAAAGAATGATGCGACGACGAAAAGTGCAAAAGCGATCTTGCCTAAGTTATGCAATTAAGGTTTCTTAATATCTTTCAGGTATGATTTTATCCTTTATTTTATAATTATTTATGTAAAACGATCTGGAGTAACATCTACAAAGTAAAAGTTATTTAAGAGCCTGGGTTGTCGACTTTTATAACGTTTATTTGTAAACCCGATTGGGACGAGAATTCCTAATTATTTTACTACTTAATAACACACAATTTATGAAAGATATGTTTTTCAATCTCTACATGAGATAGTGAATCTTTTTAACTAGTATCTATTCACTTGCTAAGTGTTTTTGTGTGTAATTATATATATAATCTACTAGTTATGATCATCAAAAGTGATAGATTGCAATGATTTTTTCAAGAGGCTTTATGTGAGCCCACTCATTGTGTGTAAGACAATGAATTTAATTGTCTATATCGTAACCAAGAGGGTAAGAAAGAACACATCAGAAAGTCGTTGTGAATGCTTGGTGATGAAAGATGTTGGATTCAAGTCCGTCTGATTTATGACATAAGAATTGGGTTTTAAGTTCTCAGCAACTAATATCGAGATATTGTATTAATGACTAAGCGAAATAATTATGTTTTTGATAAAATGTTTGTCATAAATATAATCCTCGTTGAAAGCAGATCTATTCCCCAAAGTGAAAATGAGCCAGTGCATAAATGTCTAAAAAGAAGACCTTGATTAAATGATGCACATGAACATGGATGAGGTACTAATTTATCAAAATTTGATGGTACTTAGATGATTGTGTCCATTCATGATGAATGATAGCCTTTTGGATAAATGGTAAAACTACAGATCCTTTCTTTAAGAGTGAAATGAAGTGATAAGCCACCAATGCCTAGACGTGAAGTTTCCTTTGTACTGCTTGTTACAGGGCAAAGTTTAATTGTGAGACCTTCTAACGAAGTTGAGATTGAATTCTTTGCGTTTCTAGGAACGTATACAGATTTATTTGGTGTGACCTATCCATCCACCCATATGTGGGGCTGCTTTGTTTAGTATTTTAAAATGGCTCCTAAATAAATGTTTCTTCTTATGTTCTCATGTTTTCCTATTATTATCTCGCAACTTGATGTTTGGCAAACATTTTTGGCACACATTATACTATTAACATGCACAATTTTACATTCATATTGTGTATTGATGATGGGATCACGCTCACCCTAAAAGGTTAAAGTTATCGAGAAAAATAAAATCTAAAAATTCGCTTGGGGGTAAATAATACTTAAAAACATTTACCTCATATAGAAATACAATTAGAAATGTACTAAGCGAAGGCCACATGAATAGTAAACTTGAGTTTACGATTACCTAATAATTTAGTTATTTTTGACATTATATATTTGGTCATATCCAAAAGATATGCATACTGATTCATGACCTACCATATTGACACACTAAGAAGAATCTTCAAGAATGCTTTTTGTTGTTGTGCTATGTAAAAGTTGATTGTGGATCACTAAAATTGAGTTAACTCTCTAAATTATGAAAAGTCGAAAATGTGAAATATGGGTCCGTGTTCACCTATCAAGTGACACGAAACAAAGATGGTTCTATTAAAATAATCACATGTTGTGTTTGTTGTCCAACCAATAGTTTGACTTCACAAAATTATTTGTTGCAAAATAATGAGTTAAAGAGAACACTTTCTTCAAATATTTACTCAAGACAATTTCTGATATATTATAAATACTCCAGATGAAGATGTGACACTAAATTGTCTCAAATAGTCAAAATCATTGTTTTATGAAAATAAGCTTCATTTCATATCTGATATGAAACGTATTGCATACACCGTAATTTTACGCATCAGACCATAATTAATGATCAAATTCTTCCAATTTGATTGATGTTGGGGGATTAAATAATTTTTCATCTAATGTATTTGATATGTGGTATATAATCAATAAGATACATTGATCACAAAGATAGAATTCTTCCAAAAGATTGAGAAATATGTTAGTTTGTCTAACATAAGGGGGAGACACTAGAGCAACAGAAGATTGTAAATAACTCCTATGAATGTTCCTTAAGGATAAAAGTCTATACATGCATGAAGCATGATAGACTACTCAATTCTAAATAGATAATCCTTGAAAAAAGGAAGAGGATCAAAGAATCAAAATTATCTAATAAGATACATGTTGCTCTTGAAGATCTTACACCACAATAACACTTTTTTATAGAAACCTTATGAGAGGGATAGCTACCAAAAAATAATGAAGTGGATGAGATCTCAATAAGTTTTTTGTCTTTGTGATCATGAAAAAATTGGTAATATCATCATTGACAATATCTTTGATACAATAGTGCGCAATAGTGTCAACGATTATGGGATATTAATTCTAAACACATCTTTAAGCATGCTTGTGTTTGAATAATTAATCAAGTGAAAGTGGCATGATGCATCTTGGTAAGCGTTAAACCTTATTTGACTTGGAATCTAGGCATGAGAAAGATTTCATACACAATATTGAATGTTGTTACGTGAACAAAAGAGATAAAAAATATCGATGAGTTTCAAATCTAAAGCATATACAATTTTTTGGAAAAAATATTTATCGTCCTCATAGGAGTAAATTGGAATCAAAATGCCTAGAGCGATACAAGTATTATTATGCAAGTTGATGACCTTAGATTAAATTCTTGAAGAGTTTTTTAAAAGGAAATAGATTATTTTCTTAAAGAAGTTTAAAACTAAGGACTTGAAGAATCTTTGACCCTGAATGTGAAGATTATAAAAGCAATATCAGAAAGCATATTTCGTCAATGTTTTTCTACACTCATACGCTCCCAAACTTGTGATTATCAACATGTAAGAGTCTTTTGTTCAAGTAATATTATATTGTTGTTTTATTCACCAAGTCTCTACCACTACAAACTTAAGAAGATGGTGCAAGCTTGAAAAACGAAGATTCTATCTTTGAATTGAAATGTTGTCATTAGGGGGAGTTAATACCGATGTGTACTCCTTTTTCCTCACACAAGGTTTTGGTCCTCACTGGGTTTTCCTTATAAGGTTTTAATGATGCTCCATAATTCGTATTTATTAGATAATGTGTACTCCTTATTTCCTCTTCACTAGTTTTTTTACTACTTAGGTTTTTTATTACTAGTAAGGATTTTACGAGGCCCATAATCTACCGACCTTTCAGGGGGAGTGTTTTCAAAAACAATTTAATATTATAGTTAATGTCTAATTGTGGGAGTCCTTGTAGGATATGGTTACTAATATACCGTGGTTTTCACGGTATTTTAA
Organism: Solanum habrochaites; assembly: GCA_027704765.1. NCBI lineage: Eukaryota > Viridiplantae > Streptophyta > Magnoliopsida > Solanales > Solanaceae > Solanum > Solanum habrochaites. The sequence continues at coordinate 12,205,106 of JAKWJA010002495.1, read as the reverse complement.
TACTTTTTCCTTAATTTTAGTGTGTCCAAAAGTCTTTTTGTAACTAATTTTTTGTGTAAGTTTCTCTTTATATTTGCAGGAAAATCTAATCTAAAAGATGAATACAAGGGTTTTTTTTGAGGCCAAACAATGCAAAAAGTACACCTCGAGCGTGACGGTCGTCGTGTCCTGTGACGGTCCGTAAGTGACATTGTAGTGCATCTGCTGAAGTAAGATGAGAAAAAAAAAAGTGGACCAAGTGGTGGGGTTACGGAGTGCGTGCAACCCTCGTAGCCATGACGGTCCGTCCTGCTGGTTTGCGTCATGAGATCATATAAGTAGTCCCCAGTACCCCATTTTTCAGAGAGGTTCCTGAGGCCCCGTCGTTACGGTACTACGATCCCTCGCGAGGTCCGTCGATCCAGCTGCCGTTTTTGATAGATTTTCCAGCATAGAGTCCTATTTTAATTAGGTTTTTTTATTTTTTTTTTATAAATATTTTGAAAAATCTCATTTTTTTGGGGTTGGACTCTCTTGTTATTTGGACTCCTTTATTGACACTTGATTTATTTTTTTATGACTCTTTGTTAACTCCTTGATTATTTTTAGAGACTCTTTGTTCAGACTCTTTGTTATTTGATCTTCTTGTAAGATCGACGTGTTGGTGATTATTATTTACACTTTTCTTTGTGAGAATCTTTAGTCTTTAAATTAATTTGAGTAATTGATTGTTTGGTGAATTTTTGTGATTAATCAGTGAACTTCTTTCTGGATTTTATTCTTTCTCATTGAAGTAATGCAATGATTTCCTTCATATTTATATTTTGAATATTGTTGGATTATGACTATGGGTACTAAACTTCCATACTAGGGTTGTGGTGAACCATAGGCAAATAACTAGGTAAAACTAACTAAAATAACATTCTAGATAGTGCTTGCATTGAATTGCTATTCCTTGTCCGTCTTTAAAGTCTTTTTGACGGATTGACCAACGTTAGAACTCGCCTTAAAATGTTTACTGCCAGACCAAGGCGGGTCAGCTACTAGGAAAAGAATTTATCAACATAGTCATTTAGTTGGTATACTATCAATGAAAGTGGCTTTATTTTTGATTTGGGTACGTTAGAAATAACCCGTTTGTCAAATATCGATACTTGCAAATATTAAGGTAGGTAGGTTGATGTATTAGCAACTCACGTAGCCGAACCCAGTTGTGCGGACGGCTAGAAATCTTTCTGATGCCGGCGTGCCAGGGATTTTTAGAATACAAATAACTTATCACTCACTTTGCAATGCAGATACTAGGAAAGAATTGGGATTATAGTTGAATTTATCAGTTATGGACATGTGGGGAACACGTAAATCCTTCCTTACTTTTATTAATTGATTAAACTCTAGCATTCTGGAAGCTGTTAGTTTTTGTCCTCCTTTTAATTTAGATAGTTATTTTCATGCATTTAGAAGTAACCCCCCACCCCCCCCCCCCCTTTATTGTCTTGCTTTTCGCAAAGAATCATTTAACTAAATAATATTAATCTAGATTGAAGTAAGTTCCTGAAACTATTTCCCCTGTTCCTTTTCCCTCGTGAACGATCCCAACCTCATTAGTTGGGTTTATTACTAATCGCTTGGGGGGGGGGGGCTTCTTCTTTGAGAAGTAAGTTTGAGCTTATAGTTACGAATCCTAACTTTGTGAGATCACTTAAAGGTTTTTCCCTATAAGTAAGTGTAGTGCTTTCATTGTAAAGAAGATTTGGTGAAAGATCATGAATCCCTGAATATACTTCAAAGATGAATAAAAATCTTCTTTTCTCCACTGTATAATTCGTCTTCTAATTTCATATAGTTTTTTCATAAAAAATGCATATTAATCGCCATGATATAACTGAAAAATAAATAGATTAACACATTAAGAAAAATACCACAAGTTTCTAAATACTATCATATTTTTCAATTAGTAGTGGTCACCCACATTAAAAGGTAAAACATTATATTGTTTTCTATCCAAAAATTTGTTTTCAAATATAATAGTACATGAGATTTTTCAAACAACATGTATATATAATACATATTTAGAACAAAAAAAAGGCACAATACTTGCTTTAGTGGCCTTATAATCGAGTTGATCCTAATAAAAGAATTAATAGTAAAAAAATAAATACTACAACACTATCTGTATGATTCTTCGAGTGTGTTTGTTATGGAAGAAAAATTGGAAATGTTTTTATTTTTTTTTAATATTTGATTGATAAAAATATTTTAATTTTTTTTCTAGGAAAACGAATCCTGAAGAAACAAGGGAAAATGACTATCTCTAAGAAAGTAGGAAATCATGCTTCTATCTAAAAGTGACCATTTCCAAATTTCATTTATCTCGTGAAAAAATTTAGGAATCACCTAAGTTGTAAGGCTAAAGTTAGACTTCTAAAGTCCCCGATATTTTTTCCGCAATTTGCATAATCCCCTTAAAAACAATTGAACCCAGCAGCCAGATACTAGAGGTTGGTTCCGGAGACAGTTATAAAAATCATCTAACGCTTATATGGCTTGATTATGGTAAAGATAAGTGTAAAATGTTTAATTATGTCGTATAACCTCCTGCTCATCACCAAATAGACCCATCATCAATCTTTTCAAACTGTAACAACTTCATAAAATTTTTAAAATTCAAATTATTTCATCTTCTCTTATGTAATCTGAAATTAGACAAAGATGGCAAAGATCCGCGACCGAGATGGTGGATCGACGCCACGATCCCAAATAATGAAGATAGGCCCGTGTGGGGAGAATGTTCAAAATGTGGGGTAAGTGTGAGGGTGGAGTTTTAGAATCCATACTAAATGTGATGAAATTGAATACATATTTCTGTTTGAAGCGTTCGAATCCATCGGTGCAAATAAGAGGGAGTTGGAGCTCAATGAGATTAAAAAAAACTTGGAAATCAGATCTCATAGATAATGATAACTTTAAGTCCACTGAAAATAAGCAATCGAAATGGAGTAACTATTATTTGGAGGTTGAGACAAAACTGAGTATTTTGTCAATGTATCTCCACGATGCAATTATTGCACAGACAAAATGAATTAGGAGATATATTGCTTTGATGCTACATCAGGTGAAATTATGTGTGTTAAAAGTTCAGAAAATGATATCAAAGCTCTTTCTATGGTTGAATAAAAATTGGTGATTCATATTATATTCAAGAATTAGAAGTAACAAATCACATAAATGATTCAAATAATACAGAGGTGAAGTAAAAACAAAGGTATAAAAACAAGACAATGCTCATATCTATTATGACGAGATATAAAATAGACCACAACTTCAATTTCAAAGTAAAGAGATATGATTAAAAAAAAGCATGTGATTAGTTGTTTTATATTGTGAATTATTATTTTTCTATTTTTTGATACATAAATTGTGATACATTACTATGTCTAAAGGTATTCAGTGAGTTGGTAATTGTTATATGTAGTATTTTAAATATATCAAGGTCATTTTTTTGTTTTTACGTGAATATGTAATTAATGATACACTAGTAGAAAATGAAGTGCATGTATTGTAAAATTGTATCTGTGAATTATGATGTGGTCACTATTTTATATCTCATTCAAGTGATTTTTTAGATATAATTGAATCATCATAATCGGATACGTAACTATCTGTGATTAGTATAAAATGTATCATCATAATATATTTTATATGATACATATAGCAATACAATCAACAATTGAGATGAATTAAATACGTTTTGAATACCAAATGTGTGTATCACACGTTTGTATAAATGTGTCATGATATTATTGTGTATTGTACATATATATAATGTAACAATCAAGATGTATCAAGTCCTTGTTGTGATCAAGAAAAAATGTAGATGATACGTTAATATATACTAGTCTTGAAATTTTATGAATGGTTGTATCAATGATTATTTGTAATGTATATGGTACATTTAGTAAGCTGGTTACAAAATTAAGCAGTTATGTATTAGTTTGTTTTTTAAATTACTCGATAGACTGGTGTGTGTGGAGACAGCTATAGTGTGAATTAAGTCCCGAATCAATCTTCCAATTACAATGAGGTAACTGTTTGGTTCTCATTCATAAATTCTAGCTTTAGTGCTCCCTCACTCTCTCCCGGAAAGTATTGTCCTAATAAAGCTCCAAGAAAACTACTCCAAGTCAGTCGAGGAGTTACATCTGCGACATCCTTTAATTTTCTTTCCTCTGAGTGAACAAAATGCGATCCACATCCTTAAGCTGCTAGATAGCCAACTAAACCCTATCATTACCAGCTACTTGAAGCACCCCAAAGATTTTGTCAACCTCATAAATAAAGTTCTTTGGGTCCTGACCAATCTGCGACCTCAGAAACTTAGGCGGATTCATCTAAACAAAATCTCGAACCCTGGATGTTGCTAACCCACTATTAGCATTTTTTGGAAATAGAGGATGCTGATTGACCACGCTCAGAGCCAAAAGCTGAATCACATTTCAAAATTCTGCGTTATTAGTGACCTCATGGTCCCTGGACTAAGTAGGAGGGGAACTACATTAGCAATTGCTTTCATTAAACATTCCTTGCCATAATCTTCTTACACATACAGTACTTGCTCCAAATGCATAACAACAAATCTCAAGTGAGACTCCTATCCAATACCTCCACACCGATACGAATACCAAAAAGTGAAAGCCTTTCCTTAAAAACTTTCGTAGCCTCTCTTTCTATCGATGTTTGGCACTTCACTCCAAGAAAAAAAATGCTTTACTTAGTAATTTTTTCAAACATCTGAGGATTTTTGAATTAAGGTGTTCTGATCGAAGTCTTTTTCAAGCCTATAGCTACCCCCTCTGCATAATACACGAGAACCTAGGATCAGAGTTAAACCCAAAGCTAAACTTGTTTTATTTTCTCTATCACTAGCATTTGTGAACATATTGAGAATAACATATACTATGTGGAATCTAAATAGTAGATCATTAAAAGTAGGGAATACCCAAAATTGATCTAATTCTATAAAATGTACTACCAGTTTAGTGATACTGAACAATCACTCCAAAAGCTATAGTTGAGTCTAATACTATATCTGAAAAAGCCTCTACTGACTAGAACATCACCCACCTAACTCTAGCAAAACTAAAATGAAAGATTGAATGATAGAAACATGTCTATTGTCTTAGAAGTATGAGGACTCACCACAGTAGTTGTTGAATACAAAGCAGGAATCGATCTATCAGTGATCTGGATGCTAAGTACCTAAACCTACATTATGAAAGAATGTAGCGCGTAATATTTGTCAGTACTTGAATATATTGAGTATACACGATATGGATAATAGTTGAACAATCATATAATTGAACAAAGCATAACTGAGCAATGATATAGTCTAACCAAAATGTAAATGCTGAAATATAACAGAAAGCTGAATTAAATACAATGACCAAGTACTAATCATGAACAAAACATGTTGAGATTGAATACTGAGGTATAAACTGAAAACCTAATAAAAAATGTACTACAATATGACTGTGGGAGATACTATTAACCAATATAAAACCACATGATCCTAGCATGGAGTTGGATATATATGCCCATCTAGAGGATCCAATATACCTTTTCAGGGGTATAAAGGCAATGACTGACGTGATCACCAAATTTGATGCCCACAGGAGGGACTTATAAACCTATGGGGGCATGTAGTTCCGGGACTATGAGGGTACGATGAACCCTAGTCTAACTTGGTGCTAAGATGACTCCCATCTAGAAATGTGTATGATACAACATAGCTATGTTCTGCACATGCAAACTTGAGGATGCAACATTTAGGATCTGACAATGTAACATTCATAAACTAGAGCATGTTTATCCTCTTAACTGATGTAGCAACTGTAATTCATGAACTAAGTGAATCTACACAACTAGGGTTCTGAGTTTAATGCAAGGAACTAATAAAACTTACCAAGATAACATGATAATTCGATTACGAATACTACAGTAGCTAAATTATAACAATTACCAAAGGTTTTAGAAACCTTAAGTTTAAACAAAATCTGGAGGATCAAGAATCTAACTGATTTCTAGGTACCTAGTGGACGAAAGACACACACTAGTGAAATCCCACATACATGGTGATGAAATTCATGAAGAAATCCTTTAGATTTTGGTCTGAACTGAAGAAAATCTCTTGTTTGTTCTTGAGGGGTTAGTTGACTCCTTCTCCTCTTTTGCTCTATGTTTTGGTATTTTTTTTGGAAAACAAATGATTTGGGTAAGTTCTACATAAATTAATAGAATTAAACTAAGTATAACGACGTAGTTAATGCATTAAATGACGTATATTGAATGTCTAAAGCATTGAAAAATACCAAAACTACCCCACTTAAAATTTAAAGAAGTTAGACCACGACGATACTGATGGATTGTCAAAGGAACCACAATCCATCGTATGGTCGTAGTTGGTGGTCTGAGCTACTGGTTTCTGGCACCCACCTACTGTTCACTTAAAGGACCTCGTGAAGGACCCGGACCGTGAGGATCCCCGTGGCTTCACTTAGGGATATGGTTCTGCTGTCTCAAGAACAACCTTCCCACGATCCATCATCAAGACCACGGCCCATGGAGGTATTCATGGTTTGATGCCTAAGCTTGAGAGGTTCTTTCTTGATTCCATGAGCCTTCCCACGGCTCGTGTGGTGGAACATGGCCCGTGAAGAGCTCCGTGTTCCACCACTTCTGCATTGGGTGTGAACTATAAGCAGGTCAATGGATCGTTTCCTTCTGATTAGGTCTGCTAAGTATGAGATGTTACATTTAACTACAAGGGCAATTGGACAAGGCAAAGTCTTAAGTTTGAAACAATGAAAAAAAATACAAAAATAAGTACAAAGCGAAAATTGTTGATCACTAACATGAAATAAAATATCTAACTATGCACGAATTTGCCCAAATTGATAGTGTGTAACACTTGCGTCTAGCAAATAAGGTCGGCAAGCTCGATTAAAGAAGGCGATGCATCGAGTTATAACAAACAGTGGCGGATCCAGATGCCTTAATTGAAAGAGAGGCTATGGTTCAGATCTATTTTTTCTATTTTTGAAAATGAGGATAGAGTAAGGTATTTAGATTTTTTTAGGATTGCCAATTAGATGTGACCGAAAGGAGGTACTACACATAAGTGTTTTCAGATCGAAAGAAGATGACTTAGCCTATTTATGTATGTACGTCAGTATATAGAAGCCTAATCACCATTCACCATTATGTTATGTTGATTTTCAATACCAGTACCACTATATTGTTTGTTTACTCTTGATTTTGTTCTAATTTTAGTTTAAATGTAATAATTGATAACAAAAGCTTTATGTTAAGTTTGTGTTAAAATCCACCCAATTTTTCTAACTAGTACAAACGAGCTGATTTAGAGCCTAAATGTATTAATAAAGATATCTCAACGATATACCATTACCTGTGGAATTAGACCCCAAATATTCGTTGGGTTTGTGTTATTGAGGAAGACCACTCACTCTTTTAATTGATTTTGTAGCGTGATTTGAGTCTTATAAAAAATGGTTCCTTTTCTTGGAGTGGTGGTCGAGAATTCTCATTGTGATATTAGATTTTAATTTGGTCTATTTTTAGTAGATTTGTTGTTTGGTGCTGTTATTGGATGAATTGCGGGTGGACAATATAAGTGACCATGTGCGTGACAATGACAGTCACTATGGTAAAAAACAACAATATGGGTGATCTCAATGACAAGTCCTTTAATGTCATTCAAACCAAGGGAGCAATCCTGATACCTCCTACAAACGGGAGGACAATGTTTCACATCATCGGATCTATTATACAAATTGCTCCAAATGAAATGAATTTTGGGGGGTCTAGGTCATGAGGAACTCCATTATCATCTTAATAATTTCAAATGTAACACTTCAAAATTCCATTACTTGATCTAGAGCCTCATATGATGAACTAAACTCTAAAACACTGTTTCTAAGCCTAAAATAATGTATTGAAACTGCAACACTTCAAAAATCCAAGACGAGTCTTAAATCCTTACATACTGTTTAAGGACTATTTTAATGAATATAGATCATTTAGGAAGTTTAGGAACTAAAACTTCCAAGAACGTCCATGACGTTCGAAAACTAGTTCTAGTGAGGACTAGCGTGCCTAAGCCTATTTGACGAGCTTTTAAGAGTTGAAAATCTAAGAAAATTGGTGGAAGGGTATTTAATAGGTGGTAAAATTAATTTATGGTCGAAATGTCCGGGTAGGACTCCCCAAGGACCAACCAAGGGCCCTTGAGGAGGAAACTTGCACGTTGCTGTCAACATTGTCCGGGCAATGTATAACCACGAGACATAGTCAATGATCTGTGTGTGGATCGACGGGGCATCGTTGCCAACCATCGACCAACACTTATACCTTTTGTGTAAGAACCCTAATTTCATAGTATCTGATAAGAACGATGGATGTGCAGCACGGAAGGGCACAGTGACCGTTGACTCACTGATGGACCGTCGATCGGGGTCTTGTCTGTGAGGGTTGAATTTCCTGCACATTTTAAATGAGTTTCATTTAATTAGTTAAGGGTTTAGGTGGTTAATTAGGGGTTTAAGGGAGTCTAATTATGCTAATTAAACCCCATATAAAGACCCCAACCCTCATTAGACTAAACATAACTCACAAAACAAACCCCCTTCCTTCTCTCTTCTTTCTGTCTCTATTGGAAGACCATTGAAGTCTAGCTAGGGGAAGGATATGGGGGCTGTAAAGGGAACAATTCACCATCAAATATTCATCAAACGTTGAGGTATGTGATCTAATTCACCTTTGAGACCTCTTTCCTCAAAGGGTTCCTTCAAAATATTTTCAAAAGTTGGGTTTTCATGTGGCTTCTTCTCAATCTCGAAAATTAGGTTATGAATTAATTTGTTATGTTTTATATTGGATAATATGAATAGATTAATATGTATTCTAACTTAATTGTGATATATCTTGATGGTTCGGTATTGTTTGTAGATAACGATCTTTAACCTTAACCCTAGGTTCGATATTGATATAAATTAGGTTGAAGTTGGTTCAATTGACTTGGTTATTGGTTGAATTGCTATTAAATGATGTTGTCAAATTAATCATGAACAAATTAGAGCGATTTTTTGTCTTTCATGCTAGTTCTTGAGAAGATGAATTGGGTTAGGAAGTGAATTGACCTATGTATCTTATTATATGTTATGATCTAGTATTGAATTGTATTGTAGTGATTCTTCTAGTGGTGTGATCATGTTGATTATTGATTTATGATGATGTAAACCTAAATTAGATTGAATTTAGAGTTTATGGTAAAACCTTAATGATGAACTATGAAGGAGACTTGGTAAGTTTTATGATATCTATCCATTACTTCAAATTGTGGTTAATTATGATTTAAGTCATGATGTGATATTGGAGTATGCTTTTTATTAGGATTGATAGGGTGGTGTGATGCAGAATTGAAATGTCTTGACTATGTTGTGAGGTTGATTAAGGTGTATGTGTGATAAGGATGGTGATGACTATCAATGTACCTTATTATCATATGAGATGCTAATGTGTTAACCTCACTTATATGAATTGTAATGAAAGGATACTCATGCAATTCTTATTGAGCTATTAATGATGATGATTATACAAGTTTTAGACCCTATGACCTAAAATAAGCTATGATTGATAATTAAAAGACTTAAAGACATTTCAAAAAGGGACTCTAGCTTAGCACCGAGTGAACTAGAGTGAGGAGTGTCCCTTCCCACATAGGAAAGGTAGGAGCACTAAAGTACTCTTTATATTGGAGACTACAATGCATGTATCATAAAGAGGGTCCCAACTATATGTCCTAATTATTGAACTATGTTTCTCCAATAGGAATACTAGCTAGTGGATCCACGTAGTTGCTATGTTTTATGCTTTGGTATTACCTTGGCAAGTAGTCCGCCTTCCTTCGGTGTAGGGTTTTATGACACTGAATTCCACACTAGCTCATGTGGTCTATGTCGGTTAGGGCAAGATGTTCCAAAAAGATAAAATGGACTAAAGGATTGAACTCTAACTAGGATAACCTAAGGGGTCTAGATTAGTCTAGGTAGGGGTATGAGACTCTACCTAAGCATTGCACTAGTTAGCCTTAAGGGAGTCTTAGGAGGATGTTTTTATGTATATTTATGCTTATAGTGATATATGATATGTATATGATGAACTTGCATATTAGTTCACTTATGAATATGTGTTGGTCTATATTGTTAAAGTAAGATGAAATGTATATCTAAATGTCATGTTATGTGAATAAGGGTGTTATCATGATTCTTGTTGCGTTACTTGATTGAGTAAGGTTATGGGTCTTTGCTTGGTCATTGCACTTGTTGAGTTGATAGGGGTTAATGAGTAATTGTCTTGCTTTGTTATAATGAAATATACTCTTATTCATGCTTATTGTTAATATGACTTGATGGTAGAGTTACTTGAGTATGTATCTACTTATATGGTATGAATAGTTGACTTGACTAGACTTGATGTTACAGTATTGTGATGAACATTGCCTATGACTTAATAAATATCAAATATTTATTGTTATGGTCTTATTGAATGTGCATAAGGGGTTTTAAAGGAAAAAAGCATACTTATTGAAATGTACTTTTCTTAGCATGTTTTACAAGTATATGTGCATATGGTCTACTTAGTACAAGTGACGTACTAAACCCATTTCTTCCTATCCCCCCAACATTTTAGGTTCCGTTCATTGAATTTTTTTTGGAAGGCGACTTGAAGAAGACTTGGATCCTTTGATTATCCAAGTAGGGTAGTTCCTCATTGTCCAAGGGCGATGCCAATATCATGCTTATGTTTTTGTTTTAGCAGTAAGACTCTTACTTTTATCTCCTTTCATTTGAGTACGGATTCTATAAATTCCACGTGTCGCTCTCTTTGCATTGATGTATGGGCTACGCCAAAATTGCTAATCGTGTTAGATGGTTATGCGATTAGACAATCTTTGAAAACTATATTCTATATGCAATAAAAGTAGAAGGCTATTCAACCTTCCTATACGAAGGGTCTATGTTTAATCAATATATATATTATGTGTGTGTAAAGTTCTATGTAAACCTACAAGTAGAAGTAATAAAAAGTTTTAAAATTTCTGGTAAATTTGACTTATGAATATGATGATGTAAGATAAGAGGATAGTCTAGTCCTCAAAGAGAATGACATTGTTTACGTCTAGGGGGTAAACTCAGATGTGACAGAAACCAATTAGGAAGTATTAGAGCCCAAACGTCAAGGGACGATCATGACGTCCAGAAAATAGTGTCATTGAACTAGTAAACATGCTTAGGTTTTGTGAAGGCTTGGAAGTGTTGTACTGAGTCTAAAACTTATAAAAATACTTTAAATAGGTAAAATGGTGTATATAACGTCAAAATGTCCAGGTACGATCCCCCAAGGACTGCAGTAGGGGTCCTTGAATGGACCCCACCCTTGTCCAAGCAAGCTGCCAAAGGCAGCAACTATTTGCATTAAGGAGAAATGAGTTCGCATCGTGGACATTGTTCACCATGGACCAAAAGTCTTGGTATGCATCACATGAATTTCACCGATTCTACTGTTTCAAAAAGTAAATTTGGAAATCTTGCGGGAATAGTTTCGCGACGCGGACTTGTTTTCCCACCAAAAAATTTGAAATTAGAATTCAAGTTTTACTTCACAAAAGGGTTAGCTTAAGTGAGGGGTCTTTTTGATATTTTAGGGAAGGGTTATATATTGATTTTAAATCAGTTTTACCTAATATTTACTCACCCAAATCAAATACCCAAATCAAAACCCAAAAGCTCTCACCTCTCTCTACTTTTGCTTTCTATTCAACCTTCATTGAAGGAACCAAGAAGCTTGAAGAAGATGACCTAATCCCCCAAGTTTTCTACTCCAATTGTGACTAAAGCCTTCATAAGGTATGGATTATTTCACTCTTGGATTCCTTTCCCCAAGAGGTCCATTTAAAGTTGATTTTTAAATCACCCAATTCGAAGGGTTTTTTCTTTACAAATAGGGTTTCTTCTAAACTTGAAGTTGATGATTAATTAAGATGCATTGTGATTACATATGGTTGATCAATTGTAGATTGTTGAGTAATTGATGTTGATTAATGGGATTTTCGTGTAGTTCATGTCCTTTCCCAAATTTCCCCAAATGTTGGATCTTGCTTATGAATTTATGTGAATCGATGAATGTATTGATTGTTAGACTTGTTTTAACTATTCTATTTAATTTATAGACTGTCTAAGGTCATGTATTGTTGGAATTGGATCTATTTCTTGAAGATTCATGGATGAACCCTTTACCCTAACCCTAGTTATGAATTGCACTTGTAGATGATTAGGGTTGTTGAAATTGATTATGTTATTGTTTAATTCACTATATTAAGATGATTATGAATAGATCATTGGTTAATTTTTATGAATTGAGGGTATGATTTTGAAGAAGGTTTCGGAGGCTAATTGGTAAGACCTGTATGATCTTGAGTTCTTTACTTCAATGATGATCGTTTACACTTAACAATGGTATTCAATTGAAGTATTATATGTGATTAGATTAAGAAGATGATGGTATGATGATTATGGTGAAATATCTTGAATATGTGAGTTGTCAGATCATGTTAAGGGTATGTTTATACAAGGTTGAATATCACTTGTGTGCCTTACTATGATATGATTATGATGTGTGGTCTCACAAATGAAGGGTTGCTATAAAAGGACATTCTCATGCAATACCTAATGAGCTAATGATATGATATACAAAGGGTTAGTCTCTTATGACCTATATTAAGCTATGATGATTAAGAATGACTTAAAGACATTTCAAAGAGGGACTTTAGCTTAGCATCGAGTGAACTTGACAATGAGGGGTCTTGACTCCCCGTTGAAAGGAGATTCACCAAATGTTCTCATGAGATGAGGACTCCAATTGCTAATGGGCATGTACAGGGTTCAAGACATATCTCCTAGTTCCTTAACTATGTTGCCTCCATAGGAATACTAGCTAGTGGATCATCCTAGAATGCTATGTTCATGTTTTAGTCCTACCTTGGCAAATAGACCACCTTCTTTTGGTGTAGGGTTTCATTACACCAAATTTCATATTTATCTCATATGGTCTATTGTCGGTTAAGAAGATTGTTCCCGAAAGTAAAATGAATGTAATAAAGTGAACACTAACCAGGGTGACTTAAGGGGTTATACTTAGTGTATGTAGGGGTATGGGACTCTACTTATACATTGCACAAGTTGGCCTTGAGGGAAGTCCTTGGAGGTATTTCTTATGTATTTATGATATAAATGTTATGTATATGGTGACTTTACATGTTAATGATCCTATATGATGTTAGTTTGATTGATGAACATGGTATTGGTCTATGTTGATGTATATGATTATGAATATGCATAATATGAATATATGAAATGTAGACATTGCTTATGGTCCTTTACATGGTTTACTTGATTATGTGGGCTTATGGGGCTTCACATAAGCATTGCACTTGTAGGCTTGGGAAGGGGTTGTGAGTAAGGGTCTTATATGATGTGATGTTATGAACTCTTGTACATGAATTGTTGCTAGGACATTATGTTAGAGTTATGCTTATATGATCTTAATATGATGCCATTTATGTTGATATGACCTTATGTTGATAATATCCATGTTGACTTGACTTTCTAATGGTATTGGTCTTGTGTTGACTATGAACTTGTCTTTAGTAATGTTATGTCTATTGGCTTGTGTATGTTCTTAATTGTGTAGAAAGGCTTTGGAAAGTGACTAGCATGGTTTTGAACTAAATGTCCTTTTAAGCATGATTTCAAATGGCTTATGTGCATATATACATACTTAGTACAAGTGGTTGTACTAACCCATATTCTTTATGATTCTACAAATATGTAGGTTCTGGTCTTTGAGGTATCAAGGTCGCTTTGAAAGAAGACTTGGACTTTTCTCCAAGTTTTGGTAGGTTCTCTAGTCGATGATGGTGCCACGTATTCTACCTTAGTAGTATTTCTATATTCTAAAGACATTCTTTTCTTTCCTACTATTGATGATATTGTTGTAAGCTCTATGTGGAAAATATGAATTTTTATAAGGGATGTGCCCGAATGTTCTTCTTTGTATTATGTGGTTTAATGTGAGACAATTTTATTATACTAAACTTACGTATTGGTTATGTTGACTAAACGGGAAGCCTATGTAAGCTTCATATGAGAGGAGTTGACTAAACGGGAAGCCTATGTAAGCTTCATATGAGAGGAGTCTACGTAAACTCCATATATAGTATGTGAGAGGTCTATGTATACCTCAATATTTAAAAAGTTTTAAATTTTCTGCATTTTAACCTATGATATGTTATAACGAATATTGAGAGGATTGTCTAAGTCCCCTCCAAGGATGAAGATGCCGGTTACGTCTGTAGGGTGCTCCCCGGTCCTGACAAACTTGGTATCAGAACATCAGGTTGAAGTAATCTTAAGATTGATGTATCACTAAACCACGTCTATGTAGAATCTTGTTCGTGGGTGTGAAGGGCACCACATTTATGAATGAATGTCTATATGACGCTTAGAAATTCTCACTTATTGGTAATCTTGAAAGTTGTGCCTTAAGAGTAGTAACTCTATGTGTCCCTTTTACTTCTAATCCTTTTTTTGTGAATATAGGAGATTATTACGAGAAGCGAAGCCGCAAGGAGAGTGAAGGAAGATTTGGTTAATGCGGGAGTTCCTCCCCAAGAGAACCAAGTCCCTTCATAAGGAGATCAAGTGCCTTCACAAGACTAAGCTCCGTTCATTCATCCTCCTAAGACGGATAGAGGATAAGGTCGATTTTTCTAAGCTTGGATCAAGCTATGACTACTCGAGCTCAAGTGGTATCCAATCAAGCTCAATCTATGATGGCTCAAGCAAATCGGGAGGTAGGACCCCCTATTCAACAAAATGCTAGTACCATGGCTTCCCGCTTGTGGGACTTCACAAGGATGAACCGTCTGATGTTCTACGAGTCTAAGGTGAATGAATATCCCCAAGACTTTCTTGATGAGGTCTATAAGTCCTCTATGTTATGGATGTGAGTTCAAATGAGAAGGTCGAGCTAGCCTCTTTTCAACTCAAGGATGTAGCTCAAACTTGGTATGCCCAATAAAGAGATAATAGGGCTTTGAGAGTGGGTCCTATAACTTGGGAGGTGTTTAGAAGGGCTTTCCTTGTTAGGTTCTTTCAAAGGAAAAAAGGGAGGCTAAGGTGGAAGAATTCATCAACCTTCGTCAAGGATATATGAGTGTGCAAGATTAATCCTTGAAGTTCACTAAATTGTCCAAGTATTCTCCTTCCTTGGTATCCAATCCTAGGGATGAGATGAGTTGCTTTTGTGACAGGAGTGTCTGACGACTTACTTGAAAAGTGTTGTTCGGCGATGCTACATGACAATATGGATATTGATGGTTCATTCTCAATAAGTTGAGGAGACTAGACTCAAGAGGAAGAATAGGGAGTTTAAGAGGGCCTAGTCTTATGAGGGAGGTACTTCAAAGGGTAGGCTTGAAATTCAAGACAAGCCTAGGCTCAATAAGAGGGTTTTCAATCAAGTTATTTCCAATTTACCTATGCCTAACAAGTATAGGGTGTCTAACCCTAAGTTCGAAAAGGGAAGAAATGGAAATTCACCTAGTGAGAAACCTACTTGTGCCAAGTGTAGTAAGAAACATAATGGTGAATGCAGGTGGGGACGGGAAATTGCTTTTGTTGTGGAAAAGAAGGCCATAAGGTTAGGGAATTGTCCTAATGTGAGGAGTCAAGAGAAGGGAAGTTGTCAAGATCAAGAAAGCAGTCCTAGTTCCGATGCTCCAAAGGGGAACCACTTTTATGCTCTCTTCTCTAGGGATGAGCAAGAGGAATATCCCGATGTGGTCACCGGTATGTTACAAATCTTCTCTATTGATATTTATAATTTAATTGACCCTGGGGCTACTTTATCATTTGTAACTCCTCTAATAGCTAAAAAGTTTGACGTTCTACCTAATGTTTTGATTGAACCATTTTCGATTACAACCCCTATGGATGACTCCGTTGTGGCTAGAAGAGCCTTTAGGAGTTGTCCTGTATCTTTGCCCAATAGAGTTACTTGATAGGATTTTCGTAGAACTTGATATGGTTGATTTTGATGTCATTTTGGGAATATATTGGTTGCATGTTTGTTTTGCTTTCATTGATTGTTGAACAAGGGTAGTTAAGTTCAACTTTCCTAATGACCCCGTCTTAGAGTGGAAGGGGGATAACTCAATCCCTAGAGGTTGTATCATTTCTTGTCTAAAAGCTTGTAAAATGATCTCTAAGGGGTGTCTTTCCCTTATTGTGATGGTTAAGGATCTTGAGTCTAACATTCCTCCTTTAGAGTCGGTACCCGTAGTGAAGGATTTTCCGGAAGTCTTTCCCGATGACTTGCCCAGGATTCCTCCCGAATGAGAAATTGATTTTGGTATTGACTTGTTACCGGATACGAATCATATTTCAATCCCTCATTACCGGATGACTCCGGAAGAGTTGAAAGAGCTAAAGCTTCAACTCAAAGACTTGACAAGGGTTTGAAGGCATTACTTGATATATTTATCGATCACAAAAATTTGTTATATGTGTTCAAGCAAAAGTTTCTAAATCTTTGCCAAAGGAGGTGGCTTGAGTTGTTAAAGTATTATGACATGAGTGTCCTTTATTACCCCAGAAAGGTGAATGTGATGGCAGGTGGTGTTAGTCGGTTGATAATGGGTAGTGTTGCTCATGTTGAGGATGATAAAAAGGAGTTGGTTTGAGATGTTCATAGATTCTGTTTTTTACCACTCCACCCCCTACCACTTTTCTTTCTTTTATGGATGAACATCTTTTACTCATATAACTACCCAATAAAACCTCTTCACGAGCGCCACGATAACAAGTAAAACCCCAAGTTAGGCGATTCAAAATTTGGACAACCTTCAAATATTGATTGCAGTCCTTCATATGTCATGTTATTTGTACATAATGAAAGGTATCACAATTCATACATATTTTTGATAATCCTTAGAGCTTTATCGTTGTCTTGTGATGCTGGAGATCCCACCAAATCAAATGAAGTGTTATTTAATATAATAAAGTTGAGCAGTAGGTACTAATTACCAATATTTTCTGCATCATCTTCGGTAAAACTTTCACCTTCAGTAATTGATATGTCTCAATTCTTCTAATAATAGGAAGTTCTTGGCAGCTATAGTGAAACCTCTAGCAAAAATACCATACCACCTTACAAATTGGAGACTTCTGAGTTGATCGCATCAGTTAGAAAAATTATCAAAGTGAATAGAAAAGGCTAAAAGAGACAATTATAGAATCCTAAAAAAATATAATGTTAAATCATAGTGCAAATTTAAGGATTATATTTTTGAGCACCGAAAAGAAGAGGTGTATTAATTATCAGTAGACCCAAGCTCAATAAAAACAAATATGTTACAATTTTATAATAACTTTCATATCACTACATTAATCTACTTAAAGAGATAATTAAAAAACATGTGCCATTAATATAACGAATAAGAAAAAAATATTGGATGAAATATTTTCTAAACGATCAAATTAATATTTTATTAAACTTAATGATGAATGAAATATTCCACATTGATTGATGGAGGAGAGATATTGAATACTTATTATAAATTGAACGAAGTTGAAATATAAATAGTGGTTGGCGTTGAGTTAGCTTAATTTTTATTCAACATATATAGAGAAAAATAATGATTATTAGATCTGACAAAAGTACAATGGGCAAATAAGAAATTAAGAATTCCTCAAATAATACATATAGAAAAACTCCATACTCGATCGATTTGGTACGCCAATCAATGTAAATACTGACAAAAAGTAAGATAAATCTAAAATTTTTAGGATATTTAAATATCACTATTATATGAGAAATGGGCAAAACATAACTAAAGAGAATTATAAGTTCATATTGAACCATACTTCATTTCTTTCTTCTTTTTTGCCTTTTGTTCCATTGTTAATGCAAATACATTACCTTTGGAACAAGTTTTAGGTGAATTGATGAAGATCATATTAGGGAAATATATTTACAAAGATAATGTATATCAAAATCTTAGCTCCGCAAAATATTCTCCAATTGACACGTAAAGAAAACTTGAATTGTGTGTAATTTCTTTTGCTTTTGCTTTTGCTCTTTGTTACTAAATACTATGCGAGCCCCTTAAGTTATTTTATTTACGGTTTTGCGATTCATTCATATATAATTGATCACTTATTTTATACTTTTTTTCGTTTTGATTTGCTTATCATATTTTTATTTTTTAACATGTTAAGTATTTTAAAGTTGTTTTCTAATTTAAAATGCAACACCAAATTAAATTTTAAATTTTAAATTATCACAACCAAACATTCATTTCCAGATAAACTAGAGTTTATTTTGAATTTTGAGAGAAAATGTGAATCATAATTTTTATTCAAACAATAACTTAGAATTCAAATAAAATGATGACCGTAAAAACGTATTTTTTAAAGTAAGCAAAAAGAATACGGAGTTTCTAAAATAAATTTTCTTTGTTCTTTGAATTTTTAAGGGAAATTTACAATCGACATATAGTAGAATCCATTTGTTTATGTATATGTCAACTTTATTACAAATATATTTTTATTTTTACTTTTCACTTTTTAGCATATCAATAAATTCAAAAAACTTTCATATTTTATCCTCAATTACTTACTTATTTCAAATCATTATTAAGATTTATAATTAAATATCAATTGATATGACTATTATTGTAAAATACTCGTAGTGAATGAGGAAAAATAAAAATAAATGAATTAAATTATAAATTCCATGTATAGCCATGCTTGCCAATTAAATGACATATTCAGTCGAGCCCCTTTAATTTGTTTTATGTGAAAATGTGGTAAACAATACAATTACACTTTCCAAGTAAATGAGAAATATTCAAGTCGGCCCCAATTTTGTTGCTATGTAAAAATTGAATCATCCGCAGGTATAAATAGGAAGCACAAGCAGACGTATTAACAGTCTAGTATTTGCTTATTCCTCTTTCAGTTATAATAGAAAATAGAAATATATATAATTAATACACTACTAGTATTGATGTACATGCATTTCAAATGAATGTCAAACCATGAAGTACACACTCTCTTTTCGATTCAGTTATAATTGGAGTAGTAAAATCATCTACTTCCCTTCTTTTCTCTCGTTCTTGCGGTTTGATTTTTATTTGTCTTTTCTGTCGATCTCAACAATTCACTTGTAGTAGTTTTCCTAATATAAGGAGGACTCTATTATAGTTTCTAGTATTACTTTTAATGGAGTGGTAGAAAGAGATATTGGAAAAAATTTGATATACTTTATGGTTTGACATTCACCAGCAACAATACTAGTATTGGTGCATGTGGATTACACATGAATATAGTGGATTATACATGAATGTAAAACCATGAAGCACATCATATAAGTCGAATGTATGTAATCAACATTATCAAAACAATGAGTAAATTAAGCCGAATAGATAAAAATATTTTTTCCTCTAATCACTAGTAGAATTATAAGATCAACAATTTGTTACCTACATCGTTTTCTTAAAACATCTTCAAGAGTGACAAAATAACGAGTAGAAGTCCAAGTAGGCAATTCAAAATTTTGAGAACCTTCATAAATTGCTTGCAGTCCCTCCCTCACATGTCATGTTATTTTGACAAGATGAAAGGTCTCACAATTTAGACATATTTTTGGCAATCGCTAGAGCTTTATCTTTGTCTTTTGATGCTGGAGAACCCACTAAATCAAATCAAGTGTCATTTAGTATAAGAAACATGAGCAGTGGGTAAGAACTACAAAACTTTCTTCATCATCATTAGTAATTAATGTGTAATAAATTTCTCCTTTCCTCTAACAATTGAAAGTTGTTGGAAAATATAGCTAAACCTCTAACAAATTACATAACACCTGACAAGTAGGAAATGTCTTAGTTGATTATATCTGTTAGAAGGAGCACCAAACTTAATAGGAAAAGGCAAAAGAGATAACTATAGCACCCTAAAAATTATGTTGTTAAATCATACTAAAGATTTAAAAATTATATATTTTAACACAAAAAAGAAACGGTTTATGAAATTATCAATAGGCTCAAGCTCTATAAAACAAACATGTTATAATTTTATTATAAATTTTACATCACTGCATTAATCTACTTGATGAAATAGGTAAATAACATGTGTTATAATATACTTAACAAGAAAAAATATTTGATGAAATATTTTCCAGATGATCAAATTAATATTTTGTTAACTGGTTATGAAGATTATATCTCACATCGATGAAGGATGAGACATTTAATTTCTTTAATATGGCTTGGACAAGTCGAAATCAATGAATTAACGGTTGGACTTGAGTGTAGCCCAATATTCGTTCAACATATTATCTCATACGCGATTGATATGGTACACCAGCCAATCAAAAACTAATGAAAAGTAATAGATGCCTATAAATTTTAGGTGATTTGAATATCACTATTATTTAAAAAAAGGAGAAAATCATAACTAAATTGAATTATATGTTCATGTTGGATCATATTTAATTTCCTTCTTCGTTTTTGCCTTTTTTTCCTTTTTAATGTAGATACTCACACCCCTCTTTTTAGCAGAAGCGGCTCGTAATAAGAGTTTTTACAATTAAGTGACGTAATTAATTAGGGGATTAGGGATTATTATTTAGTTTTTCAGAGTCGACACTTGGAATGGAGTTAAGGTCCAGTCACAAGTAACCTTTATTTAATCCCTAATTCAAAAGGAAATACTCTTGTTTAGTAAGTGCCGAACAGTTTCGGGTAAGGAATCTATTGACAGAGGGGAAGTATTAGGAATCCTCGAGTACGTGGTTTAGCACCAGTCACATTATGGACTTTTATGACTCTTAAATTAATTTTTGGAATAGTATATTATTAAGAACAATATGTATTTACCTCATTCTTTGATTATATTAAAATATTTACACTGCACTATTTTATAAAAATGTGAAGTTTTTACACATTTTTATTAAGTATGTTATGTTATTTTTCATGCTTCTTTCAACTTATCTGAACTTCTTAATTTTCTATTTTATTTCTTTTGTATAATAATTTTTCATGTTTTTTGTTTGTTTAACTTTCCTTTGTTTTTTTTGATTTTATTTTACATTGATTCTTCGTTTGCTTTTCTTGCCCGTTTTAATAGGTTTGTTTTTTTAATGATAATACAAATATTTTATATATTTTTAACACTATACTTTTTGTATCTTTCAATTTTTAAAGTTTTTTTTTACTCTTTCGTAGTACATTTTTACATTCTTTTATTATATATATATATTTTTGATTTTGTTATTCTTTTTCTAATTAGAACGTCCTCTTCCCAGTTTCTTCTTTATTATTTTTCCCATCTTCTCCTTTGGTCATCAATATTATATATATATATAACCAACACTACTCTAATATATAGATATATATATATATATATATATATATATCTATATATATATAAGTAGGTAGGTATGGTAATGGTTACATTGTTTTGTTTTGTTTTTCATTTCTTTTATTGAAAGAGAAAAAATAGAAGCATATTATAACAATTCAAAATAAGTATTTTTGCAATATAATATCATAGTTTCTTTAGACGATTATAACGTTGCATTAAACTAAATGCCCCCCCAAAATCAACGCTATCTCACACATTTTCTCATTTAATTAACATCAAATATTTTAGCTAATCTAGTATATTAGCACAAACAAAGAGATTAGGTTTTAACAATTAAATTTATATGCACAAAATGCAACACTAAAAATTATAAGGGGAAATAAATAACAAATAAATAAATATGAGGCATACTTCGGAATTAACTTTAAAGATTATATGGCACATTACAATCATTTAATAATTTTTCCATGTTTCATTTAACAAATATATCAAAATAAGTCTTTTTTTTCTAAAATAATAAATATATTACACTATGATAAATAGGAGCAGAACGATTTCACCAGATACTCGCCATAAGATTAAAATACGATACTATACACAATTTGGTCTAATTTTAACAATTATACGAATTTACCGTTGAAAGGTTGAACCAACCTGAACTTGATTAAATTCATAACTGAAATACATACCACATAATATGAATAAATATTATAAATGAATATTGAATAATACCTTTGCGAAAATCAAATTCAAGGAATGATAAATCCAAACAAGGAAACCAGAACTTGAAACCACGAAAGTGAACACTCCAAAAGTCAACCTTTGTTTGTGATTTTAAAAAGTAAAAGATGAGAGTGTATTTTTACGTGTGGTTGCCTTCCTTTTTCTGAATTTCTCCTTTTTTATTAATTTTTTTCTTTTTCTTTCTGATCTTCCCCCTTTTTTTATATGTTTTCTGTTATCTGGTAGGGTGTACGTGTGGTGTGCTTGGTAAAGGGGTTGGTTAATGGGATTTTTTTTAGCGTAAATATATATAAAATGATAAAACATATAATTACATAATGTTTTGAGTAAATAAATAAATAAAAGCTAAATGGATAATATATATATATATTATATAGATATATATTATAATATATATTATTTTTTTT
Source organism: Solanum habrochaites (assembly GCA_027704765.1). Taxonomy (NCBI): domain Eukaryota; kingdom Viridiplantae; phylum Streptophyta; class Magnoliopsida; order Solanales; family Solanaceae; genus Solanum; species Solanum habrochaites. The sequence continues at coordinate 12,182,413 of JAKWJA010002495.1, read as the reverse complement.
AACATCAAAATAAAATTTTTTATAATAAAAATTAATTTATGTTGTTTATTTTAATCTTTAAAAAATTAATGAATATAATAAAAAGTAAAAATATATTTAATTTGATTGATTAAAATTATTATGCATCTAAATATTTGTGTTAAACTTAAATTCGGTCAAAAATTACGTGTATACGGATACATTACCCTACCACAATATTTTCGTTAATGTACGAGGGTTATATTAAAGAATGAAAATTTTAGAGATAATGTATATCAAAATCTTGGATCCGCTTAATATGTGCTTTTCCATTTGACACGTAAAGGACACTTGAATCGTCTACAATTTCTTTTGCTTTTGCTATTTGCGAGCCCCTTAAATTTCTTTTACAATTTTGTGATTCATTTATGACTCTCTTTTTTAATTTTAATTTATTTATGTATTTTTCTTTTTAACATGTAAGGTTTGTTGTTTCGGAAATACTTAATAAGTCAATAATACTATAAGATCTCTTATAAGCTTTATTGACTACTAATAAATTTTGAACAAGAAACATTATATATATATATGTATATATTATTCTATATATATTCTATATATATAATATAACCCAGAATGAAAACAAATTGAATATTTTTAAAGAGGAAGGAAGCTAATAATGCAAAGGCACATTGAGAAAATGAGAGAAAACAAAATTTATAAGCATATCTAATAAATGTGTATACCAAAATTAAAAAGAAAAAATAGAAGGTAACAAATATTGATCAAATTAAAATGGAAATAAAATCAAACTAAATATGCTAGATTTTTAACCCTGATAAGATAATTACAATTTTGCTCTTATATGAAGATGAATTTTTTAAATCGTCCTTGGTCATCCACAATTTTCACTTTTCTATATTGTACTAGTTACGATAGTCGTGCAGTGCACGGTCCCAATAATTTTTTGTAGCAACTGGGTTATACACATTTTTTCAAAGTATTTGAAATAATTTTAAAATTGTTTTCTAATTTTGAAATATAATTCCAAATTAAATTTTAAATTTTAGAACGAAAAATCAATTTTAAGATAAAGTAAAATTTATTTTGAAACACACTCTACCTCCTATGATAGAATCTTTCAAACTCACCATTTCTTAGTCTACCAATAAGGGGAAACTCTTTATTAATATCTTATAAGGTGCATGCTTATTGTAACATAGCTTGTCGAAATATCATCTCTGTTACTTAATTACTAAATCTCTGCATATTATTCTCTTAACTTAATGGGCACTCCTTACAACTACTGCTCATAATCTCATAGCTCATGCTACCTTTTGGGTGAAAATACTATCCAATCTCTTAACATACTTTCTCAAAAGGATCTCAGCTGAAACAAGGCTTAGAGAAAAGAGTACAACTTGCCTTTAGCTCAAACGGATGTTTCATAAGAATATGAGTGCATTTGCTCGAATTAACACTTAAATCACTCATGAGCTTCTCTTTAGCCTCTCTAGAGTCTTATGACTTCCTCAAGACTCTTGCTAAGAATAATTTATCCATAAGGATCTTCAACTTTACTTTTCAACCACCTTTAGTATAAAGGGTAGTCGAATGAACATGAGAAACACCATGAGTATGAATGAATATCTATGGCTTAGCTCTGTTGCACGATTCATACTATGAAAGAAGGGAAACTTTTTTTAAATGTGTGTAGTCCATCATTTATAGAAGTAGAATCCTCACAATCATAAATAAGGTCCTTGTTTTATGGGAAAATATTTGAAAGGAATTTATTTTATTTTAAAGGATATTTTCGACATTTTAGGAGTCGCCACTTAATTTTTCAGAAAAATTAAGAAAACTTGTTTCCAAATAATTTAAACAGGAAATAGTTTGAAAACTTTAAAGAGGGTTCAGGGATTCCTATTATCGCCTTAGGAAGGGTTTGAAGACACCTAAGTCGTTCCTCTTAGTGCGGTTTTTCGGCAATTAACCACTTGACTATTTTTTAAAGATTTGCGAATTTTAAAGTCGAACTTATTAAAGATTTTATCTAGACAAACTTAACGAATTTTGAAATATTTATTGTTTTAAGATTTAATTTTAGTTTTAAGGTTTGATAAAATAGAGAGGCATTTCGATGGGGTTTGGAGTTTTTCCAACCCTAACTAATGGCATTTAAACAAAACGTAAGCAAGTAGCAAAGAGAGAGAGAGAGAAAGAGAGAGAGAGAAAGAGAGAGAGAGATTTTTGGGTCCAATTTCGTGTCCTGTTCGCCTTGACCGAAATTTGGACCCACCTGCTTTGGGTTTTTTGACCCATCTCTTGTTTGGGTTTTTAACCCATTTCTTTTGTATCTGTCCTAATCTAAACAAACAATAACGCAAAGTAAATACAATAAAGTAAAAGACAACAAGGACTTATGCCCAAAACAACAAAATACAAATATGTAGAAACAAAAATAAGATAAATCTCATGGCCGGTTTCTTCATCTGCTCTAGGATTCTATCCTTCCCTTCGAAATCTGTATTTGTCACATTTTGAGGTGATGGTTGACTCCACGGGAGAGGTTCAGCCTTTACGGCTTCCTTGAAACGCAAAGGGAAGACGAGAGTTCGCAATGAACTCGGACAAATTTGCATGCGATGTAAAATAAAAATAAAAATAAAAAGGTAAGTATCAAATTATAAGGAATAAGGATGACATGATGAATCATATAAAACACCACATAACAACGAGTTCCATCATCGACTAAAAAAACTACGAATGATTTCAGGTTAAACTAAACACTCACTCTACTCTATCAGAAAGTGCACATATGCAACATAAACAAGGCACATGGGAAAATGAAATAAAGAGAGAGAAAACTTATGAGAATTTTAACTGTGCAAGCCATAAGAATATGCAGCTTGGAAAGCTGCTTAAATAAGAATTTTAACTGTCAAGGAAAACTCACACGCTAAACTAATTTCATTTTGATATGCATAATCCCATGAACTTAAGCAATCAATATAAACAAATATTCGACTCCAAGCAAATATGAACACCCTTTTTGTGAATCAGATTTTGCAGCCAGCACAAATAGGAAGTTTAAAGAAAGAGATTTATCAAGGAAAACAATATATGCGAAAATAACTTGCTACTTTATCTCTAAATGAGTTAAGATTTATCTAAGCAAAACGCAACACTCAAGATATCATTTCACTTTTAAACAAACCCGATGATAAGATGAGATAAACCAAAGAAACACAAAGCAAATTCATGCTCTACCCTCTGTCTTCAAGGGTATTAGATGACGAGTGACTCGCATGAATAAATCCTTTGATACGTTAATCGACTAGGCTGACCTCATTCGAACCAAACAGATTTCTTAATACAGCAGTAACGAACCAAGCAAAGAGCAAAATTATCCGACGAACAAGACGACAACTAATCCTAGTATGCACCTTCATAACCAAACATCTCCACAAGAACCAACATCTGTATCGATCAAAACGACACATCACGCTGCCTATAACAATCTAACAGTGCTGAAACAAAAATACTCAACCGAAGAAGAACCTAAAATCAAACAGATAGGCCAAGATAGATTCGAAATATAGAGACCCGTAAGCATTCCTTGCGTTGTATCCACTGTTTGAAAACAAAACGCAAAGATACCATCTAAACTTTGTTGGAAACAGATAAGTGTCATCAGAAGAGTTCAAGATAGCTATGGAAATGAGGAGAAATCATCAACATTCAAGAAACATCATATTTGGAAAGATTGAGCAGATTCCTTCAGCAGCCATGAAACGAAAAGCAAGAATAATAACAACTTAACAATCAAGGGTAGCGACTTCATGGACGAAACATTACACTAAACTAAGGGATACAGGAAGCTTTTGAAAAAAAAGGAATTACCTTTTCGAAGGCAAGAACGGGAACGTCGTCGAGCAAGGAAATGGCAAACTTCAACTAACCCACGAACCCCCGAACAGTTCAAGGAAAACGAATCGATTGGACAAAGATACAGAATCACGATTCAACCTCTTTGACGTCTCGTTCTTGACTGTTCAACGCAGATGTGTGCTTAATAAGAAAATTCACTCCTCTTGGCCTTTCACTCTCCTTTTGTAGTTAGACTGCTCCAAAGATAAAGGAAAGCTTTCAAGAAATTTCCGGAAAAAAAATCTCCCTCAAAAGCCAGAAAACCGAGATATTTATAGGAGAAAAACAAAATTCTAGGGTTTTCTCCATTTTAGCTTTTCAAACCCGTTTTTCTCGACCCATCCCCATTTGAAAACTCAACCTTATCCAGAAGAAAAGGAATATTCCTCGATTCCAAATCGTTCGAACGGTTTTGAGGCGATGTGGAGGGTGGAGATCAATCGTGTGTCCTTGCACTATTACGTGGAGTGATCCTGCGCTACAAGGAGGAAGGCGTCTGCTGCGTCGCTGCCCTGACAGCTCCCTCTGTCGAATCCGGCTAGTACAGTACCATCAAGAGGAAAGGAGATGAGGATGCGAGCGAAAGGTTCACGCACGACACGCGTTGCCAAACACCTTGCGCGCTAGGGAGACGAGGAGCGCGTGAGAGATGAGGGAAAGAGCGTGGGTTCTGAGTTTCTGTTTGGGGGGGGGGGGGGGGGGCGTCTGTTCTGTTTTTTTTTTTTTTTTTTTTGGAAATATCTGGCGTCTATTCTTGGGGATTTCAGCTTGAGGAAAAGGGGGAAGAAGGAAGGGGATGGGCCAGGTCAATTGAAGAGAGAGAGAGTGGGCTGAATTAGGAAAGGTGTTGGGCCATTGGGATTATTTGGGGAAGAATTGGACCTGGGGTTTGATTTATGGGCTGGGAACGGGTAAGTGGGCCGTCTGGGAATTAAATGGGGCGGAATTTAAGAAGTGGGCTGGTAAGTTGGAAAAAGGCCCAAGATTGATTCTTTAGAATGAATTAAAGGGGAAAATGAGTTAAATTAATAAATAGCCAATTGATTTAAAATAAAATAAATTTGGTGTAAATTTATTAACGAGAGTTATTTATTTAGTATCTATTTTTAAAAATAGTGACTCAAAAATCATAATTTTACAACTAAGATAGAATGATATAAAATGAAATATTTGGATGATTTTCGAAATAACCTAAAATTCTCAATGATATACTAACTATGTAAACATGATATTATAATCTTTCGCAAAGTTATAAAACTAATTAATTAAATTGTTTGGACAACTTTACGAAAATGCTCGAAAATTAATTATAGACGCAGGTCCAAAATTGGGTGTCAACAACTGTCCTCATTTTACTTGGTTTGATTGCAAGCAATTCGAGGAAAATGACAATTGACCCAAACCAATTTTTACCAAACCCATTCATTTTTAAAGGAAGCTTGGACAAAGGGGTTAGGAATTATGGCTGAACCCTGCAAACGATGTTCCTACAATATTCTCAGGCCATATGGGAATTAGGGCCACTTTGATAGTTCGATAAGTTGATTTACCGCATGATTTTGAAAAATCAAAGCCACTCCGATACCAACTTATGAAGGTTCAAAATGCTCGAGAATAGAATTCGAGAGCGAATGTGGATACAACCGAGGTTTACATAGAATCTACCTACATATCCTTTAAACCTTAGGAAATCAGGGCTGATGTGTAGTTCGACTCGATCAATGGAAAAGGAAATCTATCATGCTAGATAACCTTCGGTTTTGGAAAAGTGACAATTAACGAGTTATTATGAAAGGAGGCTTGTAAACTATTAGCCCTGAATTGGCGCGTTCACACCCATAATTAAGAACTTACACGGGACTAATTTCTAAAGCTCTTGGCGTATTGTCACTCAGATTGGAAAACTTGCTTCGGAGTAAATTGACTTCTGGATGCGAGGACCGAACTGACGAACCAAAGAAAAAACCCGCATGCTTCGATAGGGGTGGTTCCCCCCAATTGTGGTGGAAGTCGCTCCTTGCTTGCGTCCTAAGAGTTGGACATTCCTCTTTGGGACTGTTGTCCTAGTTCGCTGCTAAGAAAAAGTCCAGTTGTGTGCATCCTTTTTGATGGTCATCTGCACAGTGGTTTTTTTTTGGAGAATTCATCCTTTTGGATTTGTCTCGACAAGAATGAGATAACTCTCAGCTTAAAACGCACAATTAGTATGGGAGACAGTGTCTTTACCATGTCGACCCTTATTGTTCCTTCAATTTCGACACGACTCGATCGGTTGACGTCTCCAGCAAATAGAAGCTCACGCCTTATGTTAGTAATATAATCTTCAATGTACTTTGTGACTTTGAGTCGAAATAAATAAAATAAAAGTGATGGGATTTATTGATTGTTCTTGTGTCTTCATCTTCGATGCTCTTCTTGATGTTTACTTTTTTTATCAAAAATAAAAGAATGCAGTTGAGGCGATGGTATAAACGTGACTCTTGGGATAACAACAATTCCTTTCTTATCCCGCGTATGTTTTCTTGCGGGGAATGAAATCTTCCGCAATACGTAAATTCCTGCGAGGTATGAAATCTTCTCGCCAATTTGCATAACTTTCAGCGAGGCATGAACACTATTCTCGCGATGTGGTAAATCTTTAACGAGGCATGGGACTCTTCTGTGATCGTAAATTCGGCGATGGTAGAAACTTTCTCGCGATGAGGGTCTAAATTCAGCGAGGGTGTTAAAATCTTCTCCGCGATGTATAGATTTGAGAGGCATTGAAATCTTCTGTTGCGCATAAATTGGTGACCGCGTTGCATGATTTCAACGGGTATAGGTCTTCTCGTGATGCATAAAATTCAGCGAGGGTTAGGGAGTCTCTCTCGCGATGTATAAAATTTGACCAAGGCATGGAATCGTTCGTCATGCATAAATCCAGCGAGGCTATGAAGTATTTCTTCGCGATTTGATTTCTGCTATGGCTGATTTCCGCAATGCATGATTTTCAGCAATGGCATGGAATTTCAGTGATGCATGGACTTTCACAATGTATGATTCTCACATCACCAAACATGAGTTTCCCGTAATCATGACTTCCCGCGATGCATGAATTTTTGCAATCATGATCTCGCATGCATGATTTTCCGTAATGCATGACTGCCGCGATGCATGACTTTCCGCAATGCATGATTCTCCGCGATGCAGGTTTTCCACAATGAATGATTTTAAACTCGTATGCATGAATATTTATATCGTCTGTGTTGATGATACGGCAAGACGACCTCCAAATAATGTATCGACTTGCTCGCTTAATAAAATAATAATAAATAACTTCATCTCTTCCGGGGTAGTGCATTATCTTGATTGACAATAATTATCTGCTTTGATAATCGATAATGCCAAATAGCGTCCTTTACGGAGATCGTGAAACCTTCATTGAGTTCCTGTTTGATTCACCTTGAATCTGGCCAGGACACCTTTGTAAATTAATATTGTGGGTAATGACTTTGAAATAAACAAACCACATTCCCAAGTTCATGCATACAAAACGATATGAACTGATTCCTGCTCTCGTAAACTCATGGTTTTGGAGATAGTTTTCTCTCTTGGGAGCTCTACATATTCATTCGTCGGGAGAATTTGGCCCCCCAGATTCAAAACAAGCTATAAACCTGATCCACAGAAAATGTCGTTTTTAAAACATACTGATCTGTGTCGATGCCTTCAGTTTTTTTCCTCATGCTTGATATATCCGGTTTGATTCCCAATTTCCCGATTCTTGGATAGATAAAAAAAAAATATTCTTATCCAAAACAATCAAGATATAAAAGGGACAATTTTAGAGGAATAAGAAATCTTTAGACATAATAGATTGATTTAAAGTCACTGCAAAAGTCAGTCATATCAGTAGTAAACGAGCTCCTGTGAATCTGACCTCGTTGAGAGTTTCTAGAGGCACTTGGGACCTTGTAGGGAAGATTTTAACGAAATTTGAGGCCATCTCAAAATTTCGGTCCCGGTTTATACTTGCTTTATCTTTTACTGTAATGGAACATATCGCGGGATTTTTGAGATCTTCTCAAATTCTGTCCCAGTTGTAGATTCTCGGAATGTCTTAGTTTGACTTGTTGAAGAAGAAAATTTATGGAGACTTTTGTGAGTTACCCTCTCAAAAATTCTGTTCCCAGTTCATTGCAAGAACGGATCAGAAAACTTAGGTTAAATATCGACCGACTTGTGGGCGCCTACGTATCCCGTTGAGACAGAATCAGGTCAAACGTAGTGTCCCATTAAAGCTTACAAGAATATAAAAAATTACAAAAGAAATTGACCGTTGGCCGGACAAAGGGCCGCCTAAGCTAATCTCATTCTTGAAGGGAGATTCAGGCGAACGTTAGTTAGATCTAAAGAAATAATGAAAGGGGATGATGGATAAAATTGGGGGTGGCGAAGCGAATAGGCCGCCTAACGTATATCAGTTCTCGAGAAGAATTCAGGTTAGACGTAGTTTGTTACAGAGGGATAATAATTCAAAGTTGAACAAATACAATGGCAAACAGAAGATTACAAGTAAATAAAACAGAAAAAATGCAAAAATAAACTCACGATAGTAATCTCTTGACATCTCTAATTGATAGGTTTGGGCCATACAGTGCCTCCATCTCTGGCAGGACCAAAGAACTCCAGATAATAATTTACGAACCATGTAAGGGACCCCTGCCAGTTTGGCGAGAACTTCCTTGTACTCGTCATGATGAGGAAAAATACGCTTAAGAAACCACTGACCCCCCCAAAGACAAAACTTTTCAAAAGTTCTGGCTATTACTCTTTGTAAAAACCGCGAGTCATTCTCTTGTATATACAACTGGCCGTGGAAACGGCGACCATTCTCTTCCACAATCAAGATAAGTTGATCAATCGTTATTAACCCATGCGGCGTTACTTATTCAGCTTCTTGGATGATCCTCAACGAAGGTATCTCGACATTCAAACAGGTACGACTGCCTCTGCTTCCAGCTACTGCAAGTATGGAGTAGCCCCAGTCGATGTTATGGGACCGTCGTTCGATAACTAGTAGAGCATATGGAAACATTCATAGCCACCTCGCTGTTGTCAAATCCATTTCCTCAAAAATCTTTTTGATATTTTGTTGGCGGTCTCTACAGCTCCGTTCATTGGGGCGATAAGCCAGTTGACTTTGGATAATAATCTTAAATTGTTCACATATTCTTTCATCAAATGACTATTGAGGGATTTGCACCGTTATTACGGTAATGATGGATTCTGGAACTCCAAATTTGCATATCAAATTGCTTGCGGACAAAATCGGCCACACTTTCTTGGTTACAGACTTGTAAGAGGCTGCTTCTACCCACTTGTGAAATAATCAATGGCAACCAAAATATGAATTTCTGGTGTCCATTGGACGCGGCGGATCTATAGGACCGATGAAATCCATCCCAAGCACAAACGGCCAAGGCGAAACTCATAGACGTTAAGTCATGACGGGGCACCCGTGTCAAAGTTGCGTTGGTGCACTTGAAATTTGTGGCAATTTTTGCACGAATTTGCACAGTCTATTCTCCATAGTCATCCAGAGAAAATAACGGCTTCGAAGAACCTTTCTTGCCAAAGTAAGCACCTTCATATTGGTACGGCAAAACTCCAGAATGTAATGTTTCAATAGCCTCACAGCTGCGACAGCATCCACACATCTTAAAAGACCCAAATCTGGAGTTCACTCCTATACAGGACTTCTCCATTTAGGAAGAAATTGGAGCCATACAGACGTATCGACTCTTTCTGATTAATTGAGCTCTTATGGATTATGTCCCAGACTCCCAAGTACCTATTCATGTCAAAAATACCAACGCAAACCGTCTGGATTATTGATTCAACATGGGTAGGAACAATGGACTGGATTTCCTTCCAACCTATATCCAGTGGTTCGATGTATTCAGTATCCGATGTTTGCTCATCGAAGCGATGGTGGGATAAGAGCATTCAGCTAATTCATTCTGTCATTCTGGGGAGTGTGTCGAACTCGATGAGTGCGAAAAACTTTTACACAAATTTTGCACGTACTGTACGAAGGTTGATTTTCGGGGTTCTTCAAAACCCAGTCACCTTGAACCGGAGAATCAAAAGATTTGGCACTCCCAAAACCAGTAACTCGTAAACATTCATGTCCATGCGACATTTTCAAACCAAGAATGCAAGGATTCATATTCAGCCATGTGTTTGTGCATGAATCGTAGTTTACCTGCCAAGGATAGTGTGTCCAGATTATGATCTAAGAATGCTCCAACACCTTTACCTTGGTGGATTTGCCGCTCCATCGAAGAATATATCCAGCCTGGATAAGCGGAAGAGATATCTGCACCCACAAATGAAACTTCTTCATCGTGAAAGTAAGTCTGAAGTGGTTCATATCTTCGTTCAAACAGGATTTTCGCAAGAGGTCAGCCAAGGCCCTTGCGCCTTTATGCCTTCTGAGTCACATACACGATATCGACTTACTCAACAAACATTTGCCATTTAGCGATTTCCAGTCGGCATCGCTTTTCTGGAAAATGTACGTAAACGGTACCATTCTGGAAATGAGGATATGTGTCTATGTGAAGAGAAGTAGGTCTCAAAATTCTCTGGCCAAGCCAAGTCACGAGCGCCCAAGCCATGTTTTTACAGCAAAGTGTAAAGAGACTCGGCGGAGTAAATTTCTTGCTTATGTAGTAGATGCTTTTTCCTTCTTTCCTGTCTCGTCGTGTGACAAGTACACATACAAAGGCACTATCCGAAATAGAAAATACAGCAACAAAGGACTCCCTTCTCGTGGCGGCAACCAACCACCGTTGGATTGACAAGTCGCTCTTTGATAACATCGAAAAGCCGTTTGCACTCCTCAGTCCACTTAGTCGCGGCATCTCTCTTCAACAACTTGAAAATAGGCGCAATACCCATGTTGATTTGACTATTAAATCAGCTTATATAGTTTAACATCCCTAAGAAGAAACTCAGTCACCTCTTTTCTGTTTTCGGCGGAGGAACTCTTGAAATTGGTTTAATATTAGGAGGGGTCAGCCTCAATACCCCTTCTGCTGACATAAATCCAACAAACTTCTCAGCCTGGGACACTCCAAAAAGCGCAATTTGGGGTATTCAAGTTGTTACCGACGCAAACATTCAAAGAATTCCTCAGGTGTGTGTCAAAATGAGTTCCGAACTCTCACAGAATTTGAGATAAAGTCGTCCAGTACACTTCAATTCCTATGAATCATGTCATGGAAAATAGTCGTCAGGCTCTCATGTAAGTGGCACCAGGCAGTTTTTGAGTTTCCCGAACGACTCACCCTTAGTGACTATACACCCAAGCCAGTGTGATTGGAAAGCCATTTTTCTACTCCGTCTTCATCCATCAGAGTTTTGTGATAACATCGTAATGTCAGCAAATGACTGATCTCATGTGGCACAATTGTCAATCCAAATATGGGATATTCGGGTAATGGAAAATTCTTCCTTCAGACTTAGCTTGTTGAGGTCTCTCTAAAGTCACACAAATCCTGATTTTCCCACCTCTTGGCGACCGGGACGACATTGGCTAACCGAGGTTGGAATGCGTCACTTCACCAATCGCGACTCTAATTTTGTCTTGTGAGTTCTCTGCCTTCTTAATCTTCAAACTTAGTTATGGCTTTGGAAATTTTTGAGTCTTTTGTTCACCGGCTCGCAAACCCTGGGTGTAGGTAGCTTAGAGACACGACATCGGTACTCAAACACTGCATATCAACGACTGGCCAACAAGAGCACATCACTGATTCGGCAAGAAAATGAACCAGGCTCTCTTTTAAGTTTCATTAGGTTAGGAGGCTGATCTTAACTTCTGTGACACATTCCGAATCTCCAATTCACTGTTTACAGTTTCATCTAGATGGTTTATGCATGATTCTCGAACTGTCCAAAATCCTTGCAAACATTATCTGGTCCCCATTTTCTTCTCGTAGTAGTCATCTTGTCGTCCTCCGTGTCTCATTTGGTTCATTTAGCTCTGACAGACATGACATGAAAATTGCAGGTCTGTTAGGTCTGTAACTTATGTTACTGAAATCATAAACAGACCAAAATTAGGAAAGTAAGTATACAAGGAAAACTAAAAAACAAAGTTATAAAAATAAGGACGGCTTTCATTTAAACAAAAGGCAAACTGTGGTCATGGTATAGGGCATGTGCCATTTTAAATATCACAACGAAAATTCAAAATTAGAACAATTAATAAATATCACAACGAAAAATTCAAAAATCGAACCATAAATAAAAAATGCGGAAATGGTGGGGTTCGGGACTTTTACCGGACAACAACGATTTTAGTATGCATTAAAAAGACTCCTTTCTACCAAGAGTTAGGGATATCAGGGATTGGCGGGAATTCCAATTCTGCAGCATTCCCCGGATTTTAAATTCAGCATCACGAATGCCGCTGGCTCGACCTCCATCCTTGATGATATTGATGAGAGCATTATCTCGTTGAAAAGGTCACCAAATTCATTTCCCCGGGCAGGTCTTCAAGGTCAGCATAGTCACGGACTGGAAAGGATTGAGACAAATACGGGATCGGTTAGCCCAACTCTTGATCCTTTTTCTTCTTTCTTCAATGTCATTCTGTGGGGTGTACCCCAAACCTATTTTGAGTCCTTTAGCAAGGACTAGAAAGGTTCAATAATACCTTGCGAATTTTCCCAATCGAAACCTGGCGAACCCAGTTGCCCACAGGCATTACGCGGGCAAATCATTCTGTACACGAATTCAACATGGGGGCCTGCGGGGCCCAAATCATCGGTGGCTTTACCAAACTCCACCGTGTAAAAATCCGAACCTTGCGGCGTTCTCGTCAAAAGACCGCGGCACCTGCTTGCATGAGTGGCTTGTTCACCATGAACAAACTAGCTCTCATTTTTCCCATTACCAGCTTCATCTCATTTTATGAAGAGTGGAGAGGACGTCAACATGTGAGATGAACGGATTCCCATGAAGAAGGTTATAGCTGGTATCGATATCCAACAATTGGAACTTAGCGTGAACTAGCGGGGTCCATTTGGAAGGGTCAGGTTTAATGCCGCCTAAGGGTTCTTGGCACACCATGAAACGCTCCTTACCTTAACATGGTTCTGTCCAAATTTCTGAGGCAAAACCTCAGAGGTTTCAATGTGACAAGGGGCCATTTGTTCAAACCAGATCCATCATCTACCAAAACACGATTGACGACCTTTTCCGCGGCATAGTCACAGTGAAGTGTAGAGCTTTGTAGGGATCTCCTTCGGCTGGCAATTCATTTGTCGCGCAGAAGCTGTTTGCGGTTTGTTTACTGAATGACTTGATGAATCATGGACAGCTACGTTATCGCTGCTTGTACTGAGGGCACGGAGTTCATCAGAGATTTCTCAAAGCCATATGGGGGACACCAGGAACTCATCAGTAGGGCCCACAGGAGGATCTGAGACGGAGGTCTCCAAGTGTTTGACAATGGAGTAATCCTTTAGGCATTCTCCTCCCGAACTCCTCGGCTTCTTCTTCCATTATTGTCTTTTGGCACTGGTCTTGCTTGTCCCCGAGGAGACAGATCATCACGGAGGTAGCTCTTGCCAGCCTAGTATGCCTTGGGCCACGGCCGTTTCTATGACAAACTTGGCTTTTTGGCGAGAGTTTGAAGGGCATTTTGAGGGCCCAACCAATGGCAACAAACCTCATAGGTGTCAGAATAAGAATCTCCCTTTTTCCCTTGAGCTTAAGAAGCGAATCCTTTCCAAAGTCTTCCTGTGCAACTGCGTAATCCTCTTGGTTCCCATCTCTTCGTCTTTTTCTATCATATAATGTTTCCTCCCATGATTAGGCAACCTATTCGTATTTGGGGGGAAACGAGTTCGGCGCCGCAGGCTGGAGGGAGACACTCCTGGGCGATAGATACTGGATCTTGTGCTTAAGCTATAAAGTCTTCTGTGTACATGTCACGCTGTTGGAATGTAAGCACATCTCTGTCTCGGTTGTAGACAGTTAGAATTGACATCCACTGGCTTGGGCCCCACAGGGTGGATGTATCCGGTCGCGGATAATCTTTTGAACAGCTTGGTCCGGCTTTCTTCCAGCGGGGTAAAGTTTTTTGAGGGCCTCTTCTCAAACTTTGGACGAGAAGGATCATACCCGCTTTGCTGAGGGGGAGGAACTTGTTGATAATTGTGAGCATTTGGGCGAGGAGCTTGGGTTCTAGGGTAGGGATTTGTCTGGTAATTTGGCACTGGATCTTGGTAATTCGGGAGGGGGCTTTGATATGTTGGAGCTTGGACTTGATATGTGGGGGAAGGTGCTCGATAGATTGACTGTACGTTAGCGCAGCTGGGAACGATATTCTGGTAAGGGGGAGGAATTTGATAAGATGGGGGTAATGTTGGGTACACGGAGAGAAAATTTTGGGAGATTGGTGGTGATTTGATCTTGACAAAATTTGGGCTTGGATAAGTGGGGGAAGCATTGTAGTTTGCCAGAATGATAATTGTGACGAGGCTTGGTGAGACTTTGGTGGAGGCTTGGAGCGGGTCTTGAGACACGACGAGTTCGTGGGGACTTTTCTTCCCCGTATGAAACAGCGGGAAAACCTCCCACTTTCTTCTCCTCATCAATCGGAAGATCCAGGAACGAAGCGGGATACTCGGGCTATCTTCCCCGACTTCAGCCGTTTCGATAGTATCACAAACTTGCTATTTAGGCGAATTTGGCTCCGTTACAAAATAATTATGTCATAGTACTCGGGCTCTGCACCCCTACGAAACACTTCTACAATATCTTTAAGTCATTGGAGCCTTCACCCTCTCTGCGCACTCTTTTCCCATCTGTAGGAAAATCCGATAGCTTCCGTCGATTTCTGCTTCATTTTCTCTAAGGAGTTATCGATCAGGGACTATCTAAAAATTGTACGCAAATAATCGATGAAGTCTTTAGCTAGCGCCACTCCAATGGGCCCATTTCCTGGTTCGTTTGTGATGTAAACCATTCCAGGGGCCTCACCGCACAGACTCCGACTGAAACAAAACCTCATCAGTTAAGCCTCATCTATGCCCATTCCAACGAGTGGTCGAAAGAGTACGCTCCTCAAATGCGCATGGGGTTGCCATACACTCCGAAGTTATCAAACTTGGGATTTTAAACTATTGGGAAGGTCACGTCTGGGTGGATACAAATTCTGCGTAGCTCAATCCCGGCGACGTTGGGAATGCATTGCACTCTGTTCATTGCCTGTATATCCTCCTTTATGTCCCTTGCTATTCCCATTGCCTTCCATCTCTCTCGCTCCTGTAGAGTATTACTCAGACCGTGCACATCATGGCTCGGCCGGGAATGGGAACTTGAATGTGGTTTCTTTTTGGGAGGGGTGGAGCTATGGAAGGGATCGGGCCGTTTGTGCAGTTTTGTGGGTTAGTTTGAGGATGTGTGTGTTGGGTTAGGGGATACGGTTTTGAGGTGAAGGCGTCGGATTTTGATTTTGACTTTTGGGGTGGTGGGGCTGTTTGAGTATTCTTGGGGTTGTGTGGGCATTTGCGTCGGGGTTCGTTGGAAGACGGGAGGGTGTTGATTAAGATACGGAAGCATACTGGGGGTTTTTGGGTTGTTAAATCTATCACGCGGATTTCACTGGTTTCGACAGCTGGTCTGAGTTGGATTAAACTTGGACGAGGGGAAGAAGTTATATCGGAGGTCTTGCGTCAATAAAATTAGGTCCAAATCGGGGGTGGAGGCGTTGTCCTGCCTCCGCTGCATCTCGAATCTTATCTCGACTATCTGTTGCATCAGTGCGCTATA
This sequence comes from Solanum habrochaites, assembly GCA_027704765.1. Classification (NCBI taxonomy): domain Eukaryota; kingdom Viridiplantae; phylum Streptophyta; class Magnoliopsida; order Solanales; family Solanaceae; genus Solanum; species Solanum habrochaites. The sequence goes on along the minus strand of JAKWJA010002495.1, from coordinate 12,166,693 downwards.
AGTTCATTTGTTTGCCACGGTGGGCGAAGCCACCCAAACAACATCTATGAGACTAAACTCATCATTATTTTCTCCATAGACGTGTTTCATCTGTATGGTTGGTCAGGGGAAGGAATCTATAGTACTTCAATCTGGTAGTAGGGATGGATCTGCCATCTTTATCGACACAGATCCGCTTAAAGGAACTGAGAAGTGACACAACTCAAAGCGAAAATTGTTTAGTGCATATTAGGGAGTACAAAAAGCATAATACACACAAAAGCAGATAATTACCACAAGCACTGTGTTTGAGGATATCTCAACACAAGGATGAGGACGGAAATATATTTTGAACAAAAAGGAAAGTGGTTTGGTAAAGCTAATCTCGGGAAGGCTGAATCACATTGAGTTATGGTCTCTTGCAGCTGCTTTTCGATGTCCATTTAATCTTATCTTCATATCTTCGTAACCGGATGGGAATGAAAAATTTCCTAGAGACGGGGCCGGGCCGAGAAAGAAAAGGCTTGCATACGTATCTAAAAGGAGAAGAATTCAGGCTCCAACGTAGTTCGAGTTAGGATGAAAAGTTTTATTCATTCTTTCATTGTGAGACAAGGGAAATGGAAAGACAACGCATTGAAAATTCCTAGAAGATGATGATAGCATTTCAGTGATTATCCCCTTGTTGGTGGCGTCGCCCCGATTCCTTTTAGAGAATCGGAAATGGAGGCGGTAAACGATTTCCTCTCATCGTCCTCCTCAATTAATTCATTTTCGGGGGCCATTGTTATTGTTACTTGGTCAGGGCGAGGGTATTTTCCGCCCTTTAAGTTGTACGGTCGTCAATTCATCATCGAGCTTGACGCGCTTTTGGAAACAGTAAGACAGTCCCAACAGCTAGCTGTGCTTCCTCGCCTTTCCTTCGTGCACTCGCCCAACGAAGCAAGTTTTCAACTTTTCCTCAGCTTTCGGTTTCCATCTCAACCTCTTTATTTCTTTTATCTGCGACGCCAAGTCCTCAGCCAAGTGTCCACGGCTGAAGATTTGTAGACCTCGCTCCGTGGTCATATCGACTTTGAGTCCTTCCTCCTTAACCCTTGGAATCTCGAGTGACGCGTGTCGATCCTTCTTCGCAACTCTCTCAGTGAGCTCCTTCTGGACATTCTTGCTGTGTCATAACTGGTGATTCACCGTTCTTGAGCCGATAGAGCGGTGTATTTTAGATGTGTGGTATGGGAGATGGGTTTTTGAGTGAGAGGACGTGGGATTGGGAATTTGTTCGGACATTGTAATAGTGGCCTTCCGTAGATCTTTGGCTTTCTTGGCTAGGAGTGGTTTACAGATTATCCTACATTCAAAAGAAACATAACACATAAGCATTTAAATACACAATATATCGCGTCCTTAAACATACGTGGGGACCTTTTGTGCCAAGGTTAGGCCCTGAAGCATTCGAATATGTAGTGTGAATGTTAAAACAAATAAACAATGCCCCAAAATATATTTAATAATGAATAAAAATGTGCGAAAAAGGGAAAACAAATATAAAGACAAAACCACGCAGGGGCTATTCAAAAGTGCAACAAAATCAAGGCCCACGCAGGGGCCTAAAAGAAACGTAATACAAGTAAAAACCCAAGCAGGGGTGATGTCACTATGTGCTCCGGATGATCCTGCTCGGTTTCTTTTGGATTTGTGTTGTTGAAAAACACTATACCTAGCATGCAGTAGAAACCCTTCACCCAGAAGTCCATTGTCTTCCAGGATCTCGTATCGCATCCTATCGATTTGTCTGCTGATCCATTGTCAAAATCGCAGACCCTGCCTCAGTCTTTCGACGCTCACGAGTTGCCCTCTCAACAGCGTCCTGATTCTCTACCCACACTAGAGTAGACTTCATTGGCCTTCTTCCTTTATCTCTCGCATTCGGCACTGCTTTGGCTTCTCGGTCCGGCACACTGCGAAAGCTACGCGGATATTTGTATTGTCCCTCTTCAGCCACTCTGTTGTAAACTTCGTCATATCCAGGCAAAATCGTCAGGCGGCGATAGTTGTCTTTACACATGCGGCTTGCGTTCTTCCATGCCCTGAGCAATTTTCCGAAGCGTGATGCACTCTGTCATCTCAAATGTCATTAAACATAAGCGCCGTAGTCGCTTCTCTGGGCTAAGGTCTGTTTTCTTTCGAATGTCGCAGGAATTCAAAATGACGCCTAGGGTGATCCCCAAAATGCCTGGTAGAGGGAGAAGGACACACTGCGAACTCTCACGACAATCCTTGGATATATAAACACGGTCGAGCATCATTGGATGTCCTCTTCTCTCAATTCAGAGAAAAATTTGGCCATCTCCTTTGTTCTCCAATGTCCATGTTGCCCCCGAAATAGTAAACCGTTGACGTCTGGAGAGTGTTCTTGTTGCGAGGGTTTTTATTCCCGAGTCCCAAGCAAAAAAAAAACCCTTCGCCAAGTGGCTGAGGAATCCACATGGAGGGAGGAGCAGAGATACACCCTTGGGAAATATCGTCTCTTCTTTGCCCTTACCCAGGCCCGATACATTGTCAATAAATGACTGGAGCTACGGGGTAGTATTTTGTTGTTCCTTGATTTTCGTATCCTTTGAACAACGTGTGGGCGAGCGTTATGACTTTGATGTAGATGCTCAAACTCGGACCGTGCGGGAAAACCATTGTTTCCAACAATACCACAAACTCGGACCGTGCGGGAAAACCATTGTTTCCAACAATACCACGGCAAACGCTAGGGGACGGACCTCGTTCCACTCTTTATAGGAGATTTTAAACTCCTGATTGTACGCGGCGTAGAAACTCGCGTGTACGAATCTGATATAGAGATATCTGAACATCACGTGGGAATCCTGACACCAATAAGCGAAGTCCTTTCTTAGTCCAAACCAATCCGCAATATTCTCTACGGAAGGTTTGTTGGGAATGAAAATATCCTCTTGTTTTCGGGCTCTCCTCTCTATCCCAGTGCCCACGGTGTCTATACAATCCCTTATCTCTTCCAACGTCGGGTAATTTCGGCTGTTCTGAAATGAAAGACTATCTTCTGACGGTCCCAATACCCCGTAAGCACCTCGATTAGTTCTGACCAACCATTCATATTGATCAGCTCGGTTAAGGCACCTACGTACTTGTTAAGGGTTCGCCTATGATCCCCGTCCAAATCGTTGTACCACATCGTAAGATGAGATGGCGCTGACACGACCATATCGAACATAGGGAAGCGATCCATATCTGTAAAATAGAAACCCATTAGATTTTCCCCCACCCCCAAATTGGTTTTCACATATACATGTATAGAATGTCACACAATATGATGCGTCCTTGCAGGTCGAAGACCGTAGACGCCAATTTTGGCAGTTTTTCTACTAAAATGGACTTCATACGCTTCGGTATTAAGCGTCTTAGGCTGATGCCGTAACTGCGGTTTTGGTTTCGCTCTATCTAGGATTCTAGAGTGTTTCAAATTGACGGTTACCGAGTAGGGAACAAACATCGGGGGGAGTTACCACACCAACGGTAGGCATGACCGCCCATCCGACTATTTGTTTGGATCTTCCCAAATATTCTTGGGGTGTATCTGAAAAAGTGCGTAAGCCGCGTCGTAACTTCCGTTCCTAATGCAAAACTATGTGCCGTTTGCGGAGGAATATGCTCATGAAATGCAACCTTTCGAAAAACTTAAAAAAAAAATCAAAAAACATTTAATCGCAAGTAGTCAAATAAAGTTAATCTTAGGGTTAGAATCATCCGTTTCCCCAGCGGAGTCGCCATTCTGTTTTATCAGAAAATATTCGAAAGGAGTTTATTTTATTTTAAAGGATATTTTCGTCATTTTAGGAGTCGCCACTTAATTTTTAAGAAAAATTAAGAAAACATTTTTCCAAATAATTTAAACAGGAAATCGTTTGAAAACTTTAAAGGGGGTTCGGAGAAACCTATTAACGCCTTAGGAAGGGTTTGAAGGCACCTAAGTCGTTCCGCTTAGTGCAGTTTTCCGGTAATTAACCACTTGACTATTTTTTAAAGATTTGCGAATTTTAAAGTCGAACTTATTAAAGTTTTTATCTAGACAAACTTTATGAATTTTGAAATATTTATTGTTTTAATATTTAATTTTAGTTTTAAGGTTTGATAAAAAATAGAGAGACATTTCGATGGGGTTTGGAGTTTTTCCAACCCTAACTAACGGCATTTAAACAAAAGGTAAGCAAGTAGCAAAAAGAGAGTGAAAGAGAGAGAGATTTTTGCATCCAATTTCGGGTCCTGTTCGCCTTGACCGAAATTTGGACCCACCTGCTTTGGGTTTTTTGACCCATCTCTTGTTTGGGTTTTTAACCCATTTCTTCTGTACCTGTCCTTATCTAAACAAACAATAACGCAAAGTAAATACAATAAAGTAAAAGACAACAAGGGCTTATGCCCAAAATAACAAAATACAAATATGTAGAAACAAAAATAGGATAAATCTCATGGACGACTTCTTCATCTGCTCTAGGATTCTATCCTTCCCTTTGAAATCTGTATTTGTCACATTTTGAGATGCTGGTTGACTCCACGTGAGAGGTTCAGCCTTTACGGCTTCCTTGAAACGCAAAGGGAAGACGAGAGTTCGCAATGAACTCGGACAAATTTGCATGCGATGTAAAATAAAAATAAAAAGGTAAGTATCAAATTAAAAGAAATAAGGACGACATGATGAATCATATTAGACACCACATAACAACGAGTTCCTTCATCGACTAAAAAAACTACGAATAAATTCAGGTTAAACTAAACACTCACTCTACTCTATCAGAATGTGCACATATGCAACATAAACAAGGCACATGGGAAAATGAAATAAAGAGAGAGCAAACTTATGAGAATTTTAATTGTGCAAGCCATAAGAATATGCAGCTTGGAAAGCTGCTTAAATAAGAATTTTAACTGTCAAGGAAAACTCACACGCCAAACTAATTTAATTTTGATATGCATAATCCCATGAACTTAAGCAATCAATATAAACCAATATTCGACTCCAAGATATTATGTACACCCTTTTTGTGAATTGAATTTTGCATCCAGCACAAATAGGAAGTTTAAAGAAAGAGATTTATCCAAGAACAATATATGCGAAATAACTGCTACTTATCTCTAAAATGAGGTAAGATTTACTAAACAAACGCAAAAATTCACTCGACTTTTTTCTCTCTTCCCCTCTTCTTACCACTCAAGATATCATTTCACTTTTAAACAAACCCGACGATAAGATGAGATAAACCAAAGAAACACAAAGCAAATTCATGCTCTACCCTCTGTCTTCAAGGGTATTAGATGACGAGTGACTCGCATGAATAAATCCTTTGATACGTTAATCAACTAGGATGACCTCATTCGAACCAAACAGATTTCTTAATACAGCAGTAACGAACCAAGCAAAGAGCAAAATTATCCGACGAACAAGACGACAACTAATCCTAGTATGCACCTTCATAACCAAACATCTCCATAAGAACCAACATATGTATCGATCAAAACGACACATCACGCTGCCTATAACAATCTAACAGTGCTGAAACAAAAATACTCAACCGAAGAAGAACCTAAAATCAAACAGATAGGCCAAGACAGAGTCGAAATAGAGAGACCCGTAAGCATTCATTGCGTTGTATCCACTGTTTGAAAACAGAATGCAAAGATACCATCTAAACTTTGTTGGAAATAGATAACTGTCATCAGAAGAGTTCAAGATAGCTATGGAAATGAGGAGAAATCATCAACATTCAAGAAACATCATATTTGGAAAGATTGAGAAGATTCCTTCAGCAGCCATGAAACGAAAATCAAGAATAATAACAACACAACAATCAAGGGTGCCGACTTCATGGACGAAACATTACACTAAACTAAGGGATACAGGAAGCTTTTGAAAAAAAAAGAATTACCTTTTCGAAGGCAACGAACGAGAACGTCGTCGAGCAAGGAAATGGCAAACTTCAACCAACCCACGAACAGTTCAAGGAAAACGAATCGATTGGACGAAGAGAAAGAATCACGATTTTGACCTCTTTGACGTCTCGTTCTTGACTGTTCAACGCAGATGTGTGCTTAACAAGAAAATTCACTCCTCTTGGCCTTTCACTCTCCTTTTATAGTTAGACTGCTCCGAAGATAAAGGAAAGCTTTCAAGAAATTTCCGGAAAAAAAATCTCCCTCGAAAACCAGAAAACTGAGATATTTATAGGAGAAAAACAAAATTCTAGGGTTTTCTCCATTTTAGCTTTTCGAAACCCATTTTTCCCGGCCCATCCCCATTTGAAAACTCAACCTTATCCATAAAAAAAGGAATATTCCTCGATTCCAAACCGTTCGAATGGCTTTGAGTGACTGTGGAGGTGAGATCATGTGTGTGTCCTTGCACTATTATGTGGAGTGATCCTGCGCTTAAAGGACGGAAGGCGTATGCTGCGTTGCCTGAGTCAGCTTCCCTGACAAACTCCTCGTCGAATAAGGCTGGTTTAAAGTTACCATCAAGGAGGAAGGAAAGGAGATGAGGACGCGAGTGAACGGTCACGGCACGACACGCGGTTGCCAAACACCTTGCGCGATTGGGAGAGCGAGGAGGCGCGTGGGAGATAGGAGGAAAAGAGCATGGGTTTTTGAGTTTCTGTTGGGGGGGGGGGCGTCTGTTCTTGGGGATTTCAGCGTGAGGAAAAGGGGGAAGAAGGAAGGGGATGGGCCGGGTCAATTGAAGAGAGATAGTGGGCTGAATTAGGAAAGGTGTTGGGCCATTGGGATTATTTGGGGAAGAATTGGACTTGGGGTTTGATTGATGGGCTGGGAACGGGTAAGTGGGCCGTCTGGGAATTAAATGGAGCGGAATTTAAGAAGTGGGCTGGTAAGTTGGAAAAAGGCCCAAGATTGATTCTTTAGAATGAATTACAGGGAAATGAGTAAATTAATAAAATAGCCTAATTATTTAAAATAAACGAATTGGTGAAATTTTATAACGCGCTTATTTATTTAGTAATAGTAATTTAAAAATAGTAGTGACTCAAATAATCAGAATGTTAATAAGCTAGAATGAGTATTAAAATGCAATATTTTGGGATGATTTCGAAAAATAAACAGAAATTATAACAATTATATACAAACTATGTAACAACATTATTTATTATAGTTTTTAGCAAAATTTATAAACATTAAATATCTTGTTGAACACTTACGAAGACTCGAAAATTAATTTATCACGACGCGAGTCAAAATTTGGGTGTCAACAGTCCTACTTGACACGACTTCATAGAAATCCTAAGACACACTTGAACTTTGTGCTCTGATACCAAGTTTGTCGCGATTCCAGCCTCATTTTACGTGGACGATCTCGGAACCATTTTGGTTCACATTGCAAAACACTAATCTTAGGATGACCTACAAGGAAAAGACTACTTACTATACATACAAAACATAAAAACTGAATAAAATTCATTGAACTCAATTACAAATCTTTAACACAAATGAAATATTCAACTAGCCAAAAATAGACAACTCCATTCTTTAATACATTTAATAAAATAAATGAAACGGATTCAAACTCTACTGTCTATCTATGAAGCATCTAACTGACAAAGATGGAAGTCGAGACAAGAACTGTGATATCCTAACATATATATAACTGAAAGTACAAGTGGAACCCTCCGGAAACAAGTAGGTTCACCAGCTAACTTGAACACCATGTGGTATCAACGAAATTTCTATTGATGACCCTGAATACTTGTATCTGCATCATAAAATGATGCAGGCCAAATGACTCAATACAGGAATGTATGAGCATGTAAGGGAAATTCTATACCATAAACATAGACTTGAATTTGATAAAAGAGAAACATACTTACCTCTTCTAAACTCACTCAACTCAACTCAAGAATAAGATACTCAACTCAAAGTTAAGATATGATACTCAAGATACTCAAGGATAAACAACAGTAAAAGATGCAATATATATGAAAAGCTTTTAAAATAGTAGATGGAAACTCAATGTATTGAAGAATAAAATGATAACACGGTTTGTATATATAAATATACAATATAACTCTGTGGGACTTATCCTAACCGACAACCATTACTATGAGCTATGTGATGATACAATATCTTGCCCACGTTGTCAAAACTGTCCTATACTTTGTTGGGGTATAAAACCTCTCATCTAAGTGGATCCACTAGTCTATGTTAAAAATCATTAATGAATCGTCTAAAAGTATGACCTTTTCTACCCACATTGACTACATGGTTTATGGATACTTGAGTTATCTGAACTCATCTCCATATCAGTGCTTAATACAATTCCCAAAAATATACTCAAATCATAGGACTCTTCCTCTGGTTTGAGATAATTGCTCAAACTACCCTCTTAAAAGAGGTAAATACTCTTGAAATAACTTCCGAATTCATAACTCATTTAGAAATCTCATTTTCTCTTTTATCAATGTAAAAATTGGTGTCTCTAGGAATACATAGTCCGCCTATGATCATACTTGAAAACTCTTTCTCAAGAATATCTCAAAATTATATTATAATATGATCATTTATGACTCGAGAAGTTATACAACATAAACATTGATGGTATATGTAATACTATACTACTCAAACAATTGATGACATACTCGATTGTCATACTAATAATGCTTTAGACACTCTTTTCTCAAAACTCATCTTTAATTTCTCAAAACTAAATTTAAGAACTCAATTGTTGGCTTTAAAAGATTTTCAAAATTTATAACTTAAATCATAGGGTTCATGCGGAAATATGAACATGAACGACTCAACTCAAGAATGTTAATGATACCTCTCATCTCAAGACTACTCAACTCATAGGGTTCATGCAAAATTATGGGTATGAACTACTCAACTCAAGGACCTTCAAGGGTAGCATGTAGTAGCCCCATGATTAGGAATAAAATTCCAAAAGGATTAGGAACTCAATACTCAAGACTTCGAACTGGAAGATACTATTTCTCTCAAATATTCTCAATTGATGGATTTTATGCTGAATTTATGGGCATGAACAACTCGACTCAAGGGTCTAAATAAACTACGAACTATGTATACAAATTTATCAATTTGTATCCACTTCTCAAACTCAAGTTTACAACTACAGTGTTGCTTTGAAAAACTTTTCAAGATTTATAACTCAAAATAGGGTTTATGCTGAATTATAGACATGAATAATTAAACTCAAGTATCTCAGTAAAATTATAGAAAGTCAATAATTAGGAATAAGACTTTTTAAAAAAACTATGAACTCAAGAATTAAAATCTAGTTATCTCAACAATACTGAAATAAGATGTAGGAAACGAGTATGAACTAGTCCAACACTATGATATCCTCACACACTTTAAAAGAAACAAGTTTCTTTAAGAATATTGAAGAATCTTGAAGAAGAACTTGATTAGAAGCCTTGAAATCCTAGCTTGAAGTTAAACAATCAAGAAAACCTTTCTTAAGATTCTTGAATTAATTTCTTGAAATTTCTATGTCCAAGATTTTCTATTTTCATTAGTGATTAATAATTGTATAGAGCAACTTGAGTTAGAAAGAATGAAATTCTTGAAGAAAACTTACCTTGAATAAGAATCTTAAAAGATATTGAAATAATTTTGAATGAATTCTTCTACTTTGATTTTTCCTTAGGGTTTTGCCTTGGGTTTCAGAGAGAAAAGAATAAAAATATGATTGTTTTGAGACTTCATTAGTGAAGAAATTTATTTAGAGTTTTCTAGGAGGTAAAAAAAAAAAGAAACACTTTTTAATGTTTTTCCATCGAGTAATTCATAACAACATTATATAGGTTACTAAAATAGTCATAACTCTTTACTCAAAAATTGAATTGACTCGAAATTGGTGACGTTAAAAAGTAGATTCAAATACCTATAATTTAATCGGTTATGACTCACGTGAATCATTATCTTCTAAGATATATGATTGTTTGAAGTTGACTTAAGTAGAATCTTATTTGAAAACTTAATCAATAAGGAAACTTCAAAAACACTTATCAAGAAATTAAATTGCTCAACTTTTATGGATAAATTTGCCAAAAAAAATTCATTATTGGAGTGCAGGTGAGTGAACTCAACAGTATGAAAGTGTACATACTTCTTAGGAATCAAACCCATGACGGAAATCTGCAACAAAATCTAAGAACCTCGACGAACACCTTGATCCTTTCATCTTTTCTCTTCTTTATTCTTCTTATACTCTCAACTAAGACCCTACATATATATTATGATTATAAAACTTAATAGGATCAGACCCGTTAATCTTACTAAAAACGAATTAAATCTACTTGGGTAATGAAAATACCAAAATACCCCTTACTATTTTCGGGTAACTTTCCTTAACTGGATAGCTTGATTTCAAAAAGATATGTCTCACTCATCAGACCTCGAAATTTAGAGAACTCGTTGGCGTTGAAAGATAATTCAAATACCTTTAATTTGATAACTTATGGGCCACCCAACTCATCCTATACAGAAAGTTATGATCGTTTGAAGTTGACCCAAAATGTAGAAGAACTTGTGAATGAATTGAATGAACTCTCTTTGGTTTTTCTTGGAACGCAAGGTGATACATTTAGTGACCTTAACACTCAAAAAAAATTAAATTCTCTGGTAAAATCCTACTTACAACGAAGGATGGTTCGAGTATCCGTTTGAAAAAATTGCTGGGGTATTACAATAAGCAAGCACCACAAGCATACATATCGACAGTTTGGTGCTTGCTAAAGTCATAACTTTTCAAAAATGTCGCAATCCTTCAAAAAGTCACAAATCTTCTGAAAAGTAACAACCATTCGAAAAAGTCACAACTTTTTAAAAATGTCACAATCCTTTAGAAATATCACAATCTTTCAATGTGAAAAGATGTATTCTTTTAATATATTTGATATTATCATATAAATAAAAATGTAATATGTTCTTTATTGAGTTTTTAAGAAGATATATAGTAAGAAATGAAAACTTAGAAATTTTACAGTTTATTACACCTTTATCAGAAAACATATAACTCTTTAGAAAAGTCATGTGTTTGTTACACCTTTATCAGAAAAAATATAACTCTTTAGAAAAGTCACAACTCTTCAGAAAGATCACAACTTACTAAAAAAAGTCACAACTCTTTGAAAAATCACAATCTTTGAAATAATTGCAACTAAAAATAATAACCCCTTGAAAAGATCACAACTAAATTAAAATATTGGTTGGAGATTAACATATTCAAAGGATAACCCTGGACTTCTAGGAAGCATCTTCTTGATGCATTTGGACCAAAATATTTGATGTTGAGGTAATTAATTATCATGTTTTTTTGGAGTTTCGACAGTTGAATCTGAATTCAAGAAAAAAAATAAGTTTGTTTCATTTGTTCAATTTAAATAACTTATAACATTTTCGTTCAATTTTTTTTATGTGCATATATTACTAGCTCATTATATTGCGAATGTAGAAGGATTAAGCTAACCGATGAAATTCATGGACATTAACTGATAAGATTAGATAGTTGTATATATGATTCTATATATTCTTCGTTTATGTAGAATAGATTGATGCTCGTAATTCCATTTAGGTGCATCTTTCTGATTACGTTATGTTGTTATTAATGAAATGCACTTCCTTTATAGTGCTTACTCATTGTATTAGCTATATGGAGGAGTGACAAACGAGCGAGTCGAGGCGAATATGAATCGAACGAAAATGAGTTAAATAAAATGGATAATTCGTTGGCTCGACTCATTTATTATGGATAAAATGAATGGTTACCATATTATAGTAGGATAATGGTTTTACAAAAAAAATATTATTGGTTATAGATTTTCCGTATTGAGTTATTGGTCAAACTCATAACCCATTAAGCCGATATTAATTTACTATTATAGACTTCATAAATATTAAATATGAATAGTTTAACATAACTAGACACTATATCAATACTCTACACATAACATGCATGCTTCACACATTACAATATTTCTACTTCACATTAGAAATTCCATATTATGTTTTGGTTGTAACACATAATTGTTGTCTTCGTGCTACATCTACTCTGATTGATGCAATTTCTTATTATACTTCTTGTTTCATTATATCAAAGCATTTACAGGTGACTTGGTTGTCTCATTGTATCGCGCCAAATTGTTAGAGAATGGAGAAATCATATATTTATTTTATTAGCAGTTTCTTAATAAGTAAACGCAAATTTGAACAGTCAATGACCAAAAACTGATTTACCTATCTTACTGATTTGGTATTGGTTCAATGTATTTAAAAATCAAAAGCTAATAAACCGAACTAATAATATATAAAATTGAACCGATAGATGCACACCTCTACCCCTATCCCAAAATATTGAAAAAAATTTATTATAAAAGATTTTTTAAAAAAAATTGAAGTTTCTCTACTTCCCCCCCCCCCACCCCCCCCCCCCACCCACCAACCTACCACCCTACCCCTACTAGCCCCCTACCACTTTTCTTTCTTTTATCAATGAACATTTTTATCCATATAACTACCACTAAAACCACTTTGACAGTGACATAATAACAAGTAGAACCCCAAGTTACGATTTAAAATTTGGACAACATTCAAATATTGTGTCCAGTCCCTTCATATGTCATATTATTTATACAGAACGAGAGGTATCACAATTCAGACATATTTTTGGAAATTGTTAGAGCTTTATCGTAATGACACTTCATTTGATTTATTGGGATCTCCAGCATCAGAAGATACCTCTAGCAAAAATACCATAATACCTGACAAATCGGAGATGTCAAAGTTAATTGCGTCGATTCGAAAGAGTATCAAATTGAATAGAAAAAGGTAAAAGAGACAATATATTGTTAAATCATAGTTCAGATTTAAGAATTATACTTTTAAACACCAAAAAGAAGAGGTATATGAATTATCAGTAGACCAAAGCTCAATAAAAAACAAAAATGTTTCCATTTTTATTATAAATTTTATATCACTGCATAATCTACTTAAAGAGATAAGTAAATAACATGTGTTAGTAAAATACTGAATCAGAAAAAAGTATTGGGTGAAATATTTTTTTAAACGTTCAAATTAATATTTTGTTAACTGATCCACATCGATGAGGGATTAGATATCTGAATCCTTTAATATGGCTTGAGCGAGTCTAAATCATTGATTTGTCGGTTAAACTTGAGTTTAGCCCAATGTTAATTCAACATATAACGAGATTAAAAGAAAATGAATTTTAGGCTTGATTGAAGTCTAATGGGTAAATCATAAATTGAAAATTTCTCAAATAATATTAAAAGAAAAATATCTTCATACTCGATCGATGTGGTACACCAACCAATACCAATACTGATAGAAAGTACTCGACCGATGTGGTACACCAACCAATACCAATACTGATAGAAAGTAATATATACCTAGGAATTTAAAGAGATTTAAGTATCACTATTTTATAAAAAATGAGCAAAGTATAACCGATGAGAATTATATGTTCATATTGAACAATACTCAATTTCCTTCTTCATTTTTTGCCTTTTTTCTTTGTTAATGTAATACATTACCTTCGGCACAACTTTTTGGTCAATGGATGAGGATCACACATGATATACCGTGGTTTCACGGTATAATTAATACTTTTTCCTTAAGTTTAGTGTGTCCGAAAGCCTTTTTGTGCTAATTTTGATATAAGTTTCTCTTTGTTTTGCAGGAAATCATGTCACAAAGCGGAATGCGGAGCGGATTTGAGCGAAAAAATGCAGAAGAGACCACCTACGGATGCTTAGACGCGTCCGTCGTCCCTGGTGACGGTCCGTAGGTGGCAGCGTAGGCAGTGCTGAAGGAAGATGGGGAAGTTGCACCCACGTGGGGATTACGAAGCTTGTGTGAGGTCCGTCATGGATTGAAGCGTCCGTCTACAAGTTCGTCGTGGAGTAGAGAAGTGACCCAGTACCCAGATTTAGAGAGTTGAAGTATTTTTTTTGAACCGAAGACACTCGACGGACCGTTGTGGCCTATGACGGTCCATCCTAATTGCGTCTGAGGGGAATGAAGAGAGCAAGCAGAAGAATTGCACAAGTATGGGACGACGGAGGTCCACGACAAATCGTTCTGACATAAGACGGTCCGTCGCGTGGCTCCGTCGACCCGCCGCCGTTTTGGCAGATTTCCAGCAATTAGAAATTCCTGGTGTAATTAGGTTTTGGTTTTTTTTTTATAAATAGTTCGAAAAAAACCTCATTTTTGCGGTTGGACAGCAGATAGTTGCTCATATTATTAGATTCTTTGTTAGTGTTGACTTTGATTATCATTGATTGATTGTTGGTGATTTGTGGTGATTAATCAAGAAACCTTTTGGATGTTATTCTTCTCATGAAGTAAGTAGTAAGTACATGAAGTCTATTTGATATATTTGAATATTGTGTTGATGCTATATGATGCAACTAAACTACATAATAGGGTTGTGGGAACATAGGTAAATAATGAGATAACCCTAGCTTAAAATAACAATTCTAGAATAGTTGTCTGCATGTATTAATTAAATTCTTTTGCTTAGAAGTCTTTTTGAAGGTGATCAAGTTAGAACTCGCCTTAATGCTACTTTGCCGGACCCAGAGGAGATAATAGGAAAAGAATATTAACATAGATTTAGTGTATGCTATCTAATAGCTAGTATTTATTTGGGACGAGTTATCGGTAATAAACTTAGTCAAATATCGAATACGATGCTTAATATGAGGTAAAGATAAGGGTTAGGAAAGCAAAATGGTAGCGGACAAGGTGCGGAGTGAGATTTCAGATTTGAGGAACCAAGGGAATTTAGAAACATACGTATCACTTTGCATGCAAGATAACTAGGAAAGGAATTGTTATATTAGTGAATTATCAAGGTATGAACCCTATGGGAACACGTAAACCCTAGTTACTTTGATTAATTGATTTATAATCAACTTTCAAAATTGTTAAATGTCTTTTCATAATTTGTAAGGGAAGTACTTCTTAAACTCATTTCGAGATATAAACCCCAGCTTTGTCATGTTGTTTACTTTCTAAGGAAGTCTTCAACCGAACAATCGTAAAACAAGTTGACGTTAAGTAATAGGACTCTTTTCCGCGTGGGAACGATTCCCAACCTCAAGTTGGGTATTACTTGACACTTACCGCTTACTTCGTATCTTAAGAAGTAAGTTTGAGCGTATCAACACACACAATTATCTGCTTTAATGATACTAAATCAATTTATATACGCACATACTATTTATGTATCAATTAAGTAAAATTATAAGTCTTATTAATACTAATAGAGTATAGGATTGTCATGACCAAATCTACACCCTGGAAGTGGCCGACTCAAGACTCATTGTTGGTTTCTAAGTGAACCCTCATCCTAACTAATTACAAGTGGAAGACCAACTTAAGCATCCAAGAGCTTACAACTGAAAAAAAATTTCCTTAAGCTCAACTTTAAAAAGCTTTAACTCAAAAGAAAACTCTAAATAGTAAAATATATTCAACTCGCCATAAATTAGACAACCTAAGTCTTTAAAACGTTTAATAAAATAAATGCACAGACTTCTCAACAATACTGACTATCTATGAAACCTCTAACTGATAAATATGGAAGTCAGGACAAGACTCACGACATCCCAAGAACTGATATAAATGAAAGGTAAATGAAATCCTCCGAAATCAAGGAGGCTCCCCATAGCTAACTCGAATTCTCGGATGTATCAAAGAAGCTTTTATTGATGATCGCAAATATGTGTGTCTGCATCAGGAGAAGATGTAGGCCAAATGACTCATTACGTGGAATGTACAAGCATGTAAGGAAATTCTAAAGCATAAAATAAGCTTGAATTTGATAAAAATTGAAACATACTTACCTCTTGTAAAACTTATTCAACTCAAGGAATACTCAACTCAAAGATTAGATACTCAACTCAAAGATATGATACTCAACTCTAGGTACTAACTTTGGATAATCAACTCAATAAAGCAACAATACACATGCAATATATGTAAAGTTTTATAAAACAATGAAAGAAACTTAAAGAAATTGCAATAAAAAATCAAATTAAGTTATATAATAATGTAAGATAGTTTTGGCGGGAGATTCTCTAACTGACCACCATCACTATGAGCCTAAGTGATGGTTCAATATTTTAACTCACGTCGCTAGAGTTCATTAATACCTTGCACAATATAGAAACTGAATCTATAGTGGATCACACTAGTCTATGCTAACGAAAGACAGAAATAATCTCAAAAGTTTATGATAATTTTCTACCCATGATGTCTACATGGTTTATGGAGACTTGGGTTAATATGAACTCACATCCCCATATCGGTGCTCAATACTACTCCAAAGATATACTTAGCTCATATTTTTTTGAAACAACTTCTTTCTTTGCTGTGAGATAATTACTCAAAACTTAGCTTAAAAGCTCTCTTGGAAATCAATTTCCTTTCTTGTTCAAAACTCTTTTGAAAATCTCAGTTTTCCCTTATCTTAATTGTGAAAACATTTACTCTTTGGAAATATATAGTTTCGATATACTCTTTTGAAGAAATGGACTCAACTCGAAACTACGTCTTAAAACAAAGTTGAAACATTTGTAAAAGATTTTTTAAATGCTGAATTATGGACGTGAACACTCAATGCAAGGTTTTGAATAATCATAGATATGAATAAGTACTTTGAACTCAAGAACTTCAATAGTACTACTCATTTCAAGATTTCTCAACTCAGAGGGTTCGTGCAGAATTATGGACATGAACTACTCAACTCAAGGACTCAAAGATACTTCTCATCTCAAGATTGTTCGACTTATAAGGTTCATGAGGAAAACATGTAATAGTCCCATGATTAGAAATATAATCTCAAAGGAGATTAGGAACTCAATAATCAATACTTAGAACTTGAAGATACTCCTCCTCTAAATGATACTCAATTTATAGAGTCCATAAGGAACGTATGGGCATGAATGACTCGACTCGAAGGTATAACTAACTACATGGAACTCATGTATAAAATCTTCTTATTCTCCTACTTACTTCACTAAAACTTGGTTCAAATCAATAGTTGATCTCAAAGAATTCACAATTGAACTTAAAGATTTTCTTGAACTTTACTCTTAACTGTCCCTTGAATGTGAATTATGAATTCAAGAGCTATGGTACATTATATGAATGATATAGGTGATATTGTACTAATTAATACATTCTCCTAACTCTCATGCTCACATAATTGAGTATTGAAACAAGTTGTTAGAAGTTGTAGAAGG
Organism: Solanum habrochaites; assembly: GCA_027704765.1. Taxonomy (NCBI): domain Eukaryota; kingdom Viridiplantae; phylum Streptophyta; class Magnoliopsida; order Solanales; family Solanaceae; genus Solanum; species Solanum habrochaites. The sequence goes on along the minus strand of JAKWJA010002495.1, from coordinate 12,149,393 downwards.
TTCCTCAAAAGATTCAAAGGAACTCTCTCAAAAGATCCAAAAGAACTCTCAAAACTTAATCTTAATTTTACCTTGAATTTGAATTACTAATTCAAGGTTATGATTAATGTTATGAATTATTTCAAAGTATTCAGAAGTTTCTTAAAGTGTTTTGAATCAAAAGGAGTGAAGATACACATTAAATGAGCTCAAACAGACAACCGACGAAAAAGAAGTGGGGGTGGACCATCTGGCGCATTTCGGGCGCCAACCTCTAACTTCAGAGACTGCATATGGGTGCACCGAAGGCGCGCTTACCTAGCCCCTTGGGTACATTTGGGGTGCGCCACGCCAACCTCTCCCCAGGCAAAGTTTCAACGAATTTCGCCTCTCATTTTCTAACCTTATATAACTTTTAATCGATTTCTTTTCTCAAGTTTTCCTTAGATTCAATTACCCAACCTAAGTTCACACTAATACACCAAAAACACTCTAAACAATCACTTTCATCTCAAGATATCATCAAAACCCCAACAAGACAAGATTTATAATGAACCTCAAGAACACCTATCAAGAACTTAAATCCTTCAAGTTTTTGAGAATGAAATTCAGCTGAAAATAATATGTTTGGTGTGTGGGTGAAAAAACCCAATACTATGGAATCTTAAATACCTCTTAGGTATAAAATCCATGGCGACGATCCGAAAAAACACCCAAGAACTTTGACGAACGCTTCGATCCTTTCTCTTTTCTCATCTTTTCTTTTCTTTTCTTTCTCTTTCTCTTTTGTCTTGTTTTCTGTTCTTGAACACTCAACTACAACCCTAGGCGTATATTAGGATTATAAAATTGAACCTAATAGTATTAGATCCTTAATACCTTAATAAAATTGAATTAAATCAGATTGGGTTAGGAAAAGACTAAAATACCCTTCACCATTTTCGGTAACTTTCCTTAATTGGACAAAATAACTTCAAAAGGTCATATTTCATTCATCCGAACTCAAGACTTAGCAAACTTGGTGTCGTAGGAAAGATAATAAAAAGATATTCCCTATGGTATCTTTTAGCACACCTAAATCATCCTTTTCTAGGAGTTATGGTTGTTTGAAGTTGACCCAAAGCTCATACTTAGCTTAACTAACAAAATTTCAAATTTTTGTTATTTCCAACTTAGTTCTTTTTAGAACTGAAGGTGATACATCTAGTTACCTGAACTTAATACTAAAAAATTTTTAAATTCCTTGGCAGAAACTTACATACTGCGAAGGATGTTTTGAGTCTTAGTTTGCAAAATTTTCTGGTGTGTTACAATATCTCCCCCTTGGGATCATTCGAATGACGACTGAATTTGGATATAGAATGAGTTACTCTAACTAAGGTTTGCGCCTAATGGTCTGGTCTTACTATATTTAATATTAAATCAAATCCTTAGGTTGAAGTTCTATACCTCTCTAAAGGGAATCTTATCCTAAGACTATTAGTATTTACCACCACACTAGGCTCATGTCAAGAACCACCTAATGTTTAACAACACCACATTCAAGCTTAGTACTCTAACAATTCCATTACTGAAAGGACCTCTAAAAAGATATTCCCCAAACTCTTTGGAACTCATTACTACTTTACTCCCAAACACTTGACATGATTTCTCATCTTATCATCTACCCCTTAGGTTTGAAGCTAACACTTGAAAGCTATGGACCTATTCCACATTGGCCACTCAATTATGTTATCTAGGCACACATGTAAAATCATCACTTCATTGGAATCTCATCTGGTAATATATCATCTCGGCACACCTCTTAATGCTCTTGTTACCATTGTGACTTAGCCACACTTCACTGCCCTTATCTAAATGTTACGGTCTCTCACTTGAACCACTCATATATATTGCACTAATCACCTCAATTCCACACCTACTCTATATCAAGTCTTCTAGATCAGATCTCAAGACTAACATCATCACCTTCATGTTGCCATTCTTTTGATCATGACACTCATCTCAAATTCAAGCTTAATGTTTATTGCTAAGCACAAATATCAATATGATTGCTCGCTTACTATACTATTCCTCAATATTACTAGGGAAATTTATAAAAACTTTTCCACTAAGACCTCATGACTTATAGTCAATCCTAACCTCTCAGTCTGCAAACTCGAATTACCATCACATTCCACTTCACAACGTAAGTACTACTTACTCACTTACTGCACATTATCTCTCAAATAACTATATCATCCTCTGAATACCATGAGGTTCTCATTTCAAATTTCATAAGCCTAGATTAGATCTACCACTTTATGAATACGCTTTCTCTTCTATATATTCACCACTTAAACCTGGTCATTACTAACACGATAACATATCATCATAACCCCTTTATAGTTAAGGTATACTCTTAACTCATATTGATTTGGAAAACTTACTCTATCTCCTATACTGAGATCTTCACAACTCTTCACTACTTGGTCTACCCATAAGGGAAAACTCTTCATCAATAACTTACTAGGTTCATGACCATACAAACATAGTTTTCCAAAACACCATCTCCATTACATTGATAACGAAACCTCTACATACTTCCCTCTAACTGTGGGCACTTTCTTATACTACTATTCATAGAGTCATAACTCATACTATCTCTTCGGGTGAAAATACTACCTAAGCTCTAAGCATACTTCCTCAAAGGATCTCAGCTGAAACAAGCCTTAGGGAAGAGTGTACACCTCGCTTATAGCTCAAACACATGATTCATATGATGATGAGTGCATTCCTTCAAAATTTAACTCTTAACTTACTCTTGGGCTTTTCTTAAGCCCCTTTGGAGTCTCATGACTTCCTCAAAACACTTTCTAAGAACAACTTATTGATAAATGACTGACTTTTTCATTCAACCACCTCTAGTATGATGGGTAATCAAATGAATGAATCTCATAAATGCACGAGTTAGAATGAATCTCTATGACATAACTCTATTACATTATTAAGAGTATGAAAGAAGGAAAGCTTGTCACGGCCCAAAAATGGACGTGATGACATTCACCTTATTCCACCAAGACAAGTCAGGCTAAAACTCAACTATTACAATAATATGCGTAAATTCCATAATAAACTCAAAAATACCCCCATAATCTGGTTGTCACGCGTAAAAACCTCTATGATATTACAATTGAATCAAAAGAAAAATTCAAGTCTCATATGACATTGTATCTAGAGTAAAACAAGATCATAAACAAAAGTAACAACGTCTATTGAAATGAAAAATAACTACCTCAAAAATCTCCAAGAAGCCTCAGAAAAAAAGAGAATATATCACAATGGTCTGGGTTAGTAACCTAAAAAAATTGTAGAAGCAAGGGGTGAGTACAAACACAACGTAATTAAGAAGTAAACCTCTAAACACAGGCTGAGGAAACACAATATGGGTACTCCTAAGACCCTATACGAACCTCCACAACTATAACTTGCATAAAATCAGTTCAATCTGACAATTCATAGCTGACAAAGAACACAACTCAACAACAACATTCTAACACATTACATATTCTCAATAACTACTCCATATTCATAAATCACAAGTTCCACAACTATCACTTGCATAAAATAAGCTCAACCCAATAGTTCCCTATTTAAAAAACACACAACTCCATAACAACACTCTAACAATCTTATATCCTCAACAAAAAACTCCTTATTCATCAATCACAACTTCCACAAAAAGACATTCACAATATCAGCAACAGACAAGATCAAGTTCAACAATGATAAAGATGCGTAATGCAATGAAATGCAATGTCAAGTATAATGATGCATGTCTACCTAATGATACACACTCGCTGTCTCTCAATTAAGATCCATGAGGGATATATCTGTCCAAGCATCTATTGTAGCATGCGATACGATCCTCGATAAAAGTAACCATATCGGCGTGCAATATGTCCTTCGAAATATAATATACATCACGGCATGCGATATGTCCCTCGAAATGGTACATCCTCTTTAATTTCTCATTCTTTCGTCACAACCATGTCTCAGAAAAATGCAAATGCATGTTCACAAAAATAACGAGGAGATGACCATTTTCATAACATTGAACAATTCACAACAACATCAACAATGATCAACAAGCATTTCAAATCATACTCAATTATCAACGCATACAAGCAATTAATCACATTGCCTTTTATTACCTATTTTTTTATCATTAAAATTAATCAATGTGGACAAGTTAACCCATCACTAACTCCTATTGCTCCCAAACATATACCACATGAAAATACACACATTCCATAATCAAATAAGAATTTACTCCATACTTGAGCGTTTCCCTTTTGTTGAACTTCCAATTCAAAGCAATCTATTCACATTAATAATCACAATAAGATTCCAAAACTAACAACACCCATATTACTATAGTTTTATCCTAGACCCAAAACTTACCAAAACCTAAAATCAAGTTCCTAAATTTTTTTATGCCAATTATCATGTCAAACCTCATATCTCCAATTTCGAAGTCTAAGGTTAAAGTTTCAATTCGCCAATACCATAAATATAATGATATTTATATAATTTAGTACACCATATATTTATTTACATATATCAATTTTTAATTATATACTCCAATATTACCAAAACTTTAACTACTTTTTATACGATAATCCTAAAAGAAAAAAATCAAATTTATGGTGAAGTTACAAATCAATAATTTGAACTTGAGAATCATATCCCTCTAATCATAATTCAATGATGAATAATTATTATCCTATCCTAACCACACCTCCCTTGCCATAACAATCAGCCGCCCATTCACCCATATATTTTCATTCATTGAATTGTAAAACAAAGGAATTAATTTCTTCAATTCCTCATTATAACAACATAAATTTCCTAATGTTCATTAATTAACATAGCCAAATTTTCATAATCAATGTTAGCAGGAAAGAAATTGTACCTCAAGTTCTAAGGAACTCAACAATGGCTCTTCGTAGTAAATTTGTATCATCAAGCTTTGTGGTAGACAAAATTATGGTAACAATATCTCGCTTTGTTTATAGATCTGACCATTAATCACCAACTAAACTAAATTATTCAAAAATTACCTATTTAATAAATAACCACGAACTAAATAACTATTGTTATTAAAATAGTTTAACATTTTCAAGTCAACTACACCGAGTAATCATAAATGACTCGAGACAACTATTAGGAGGGGTAAAATGACAAGTTTATAAAAATTATTCAAAATGACCTTACGGGTCATTAAGAAACTTTTCTTAAATGTTTGTAAACCTCATTTATAGGATTGGGGCTCTCAAAACTATAAACAAGATCCTACTTGACACGGCTTCATAGACACCTTAGGACTCTTGAACTATGTACTCTAATACCAAGTTTGTCACGATCTAAGTCTACACTCTGGAAGTGGCCCGCACTTAAAAATCATTTATGGTTCCTTAGAGAACCCTTATCATGGCTTGATACAAGTGGAATACTAACTTAAGCATGCAAAAACTTAGACCTAAAATAGAATTTCAACAAACTCAACTTTACAAAACTTCAACTCAAAAGAAAAGTCAGAATATTAAAATATATTCAACTAACCATAAAATAGGCAACTTAAGTCTTTAAAACATTTAGTAAAATAATGAACATACTCTCAACAATATTGACTATCTATGAAGTCTCTAAGTGATAAACATGGAAGTCGGGACAAGACCCACGACATCTTAACTACTGATATAACTGAAAGGTAAATAAAATCATCCGAAAGCAAGGAGGCCCATGTATCTAACTCGAACTCTCAGATGTATCAATGAAGCTCCTATTGATGATTCTGAATATTTGTGTCTATATCATAAGATGATGCAGGCCAAATGGCTCAGTACATTGAATATACAAGCAATTTAGGGAATTCTAAAGTATAACATAAGCTTGAACTTGATAAAAGTAGAAACATACTTACCTCTTTTCAAACTTACTCAACTTACGGAATACTCAAGGATAAGATACTCAACTCAAAGTTATGATAATCAACTCTGGGTACTCAACTTTTAATATGCAACTCAATATAAAGCAACATTTTACATGCAATTTGTGGAAAGCTTTATAAAACAGTAAAATCAACTTAGTTCGTTAAAGAAAATGCAATAACAAACTCAGCTTTCCATATATAAAAAAAGTAATATAGTTTTTGTGGGAGATTCTCTAACCGACAACCCTGACTATGAGCTTAACTAATGGTACAACGTTTTACCTCACGTTGCCAAGGATCATCCTATAACTTGCCATCGATATAGAACCTGAACTACTAAGTGGATCCACTAGTCTATACTAAAAAGAACTAAGGAATCATCTAAAAAGTATGATCCGTTTCTACCCATGATGTCTAAATAGTTTATGGAGACTAGAGTTAATATGAACTCGCACCCCCATATCAGTCTCAATGCTACTTTTAAAATGTACTTAGATCATATGTTGTTAAAATAACTTCTTTTTTTGCTTTGCATAATTAATCAAAACTTAGCTTAAAAGCTCTTTTGGACATCATAGTTTCCATTTTACTAAAAAACTAGCTCAAAGGCTCTTTTGGAAATCTTAGTTTCTTTTGTTATTTAGAATTCTTTTGGAAACCTTAGTCTTCCCTCTTCTTAAATGTGAAAATATTTACTCTTATACATAGTCCCGGTAAACTCTTTTGAAGAAAGAAAATCAACTCAAAACTCAAGTCTTAAAACAAAGTTGAAACATTTGTAAAAAACTTCTTAAAATAAGGTTCATGCCGAATTATAGATATGAACACTCAATTCAATGTTTTCAATAAGAATAGATAGGACTCAATAATTGGATCTCAAGAACTTCAATGGAACTACTCATTTAAATTTCTCAACTCAGAGGGTTCATGCGAAATTATGGGCATGAACTACTCAACTGAAGGACTCAAAGATAGTGCTCATCTCAAGATTGTTCCACTTATAAGGTTAATGCGGGATTATGGGCATGAACTACTCAACTCAAGGGCTTCATGGGTAACATGCAATAGTCCCATTAAAAATATAATCTCAAAGGAGATTAGAAACTCAATACTCAAGACTTAGAACTTGAAGACACTACTCCTCTCAATGATACTCAATTTATAGAGTCCATGCGGAATGTATGGGCATGAACGACTCGAACCGAAGGTTTATGTAACTACATGGAACTCATGTATACATATCTTCTCATTCTTTTACTTACCACATAAAAACTTAGTTCAAATCAATTTTTGATCTCAAAGGATTCACAATTGAACTCACAGACTTTCTTGAACTTTACTCTTAACTCTCTCTGTGTGAATTATGAATTCAAAAGTTAAGGTTCATGATATGAAGAATCTAGGTGATACTGTAAATTCATGAATACATCCTCCTCACTCTCATGCTCACTTACTTGAGTCTTGAAACTAGAAGTTGTAGAAGGTTCCTCAAAAGGACTCAAAGAAACTCTCTCAAAAAGGTTCCAAATAACTCTCAAAACTTAATCTTAACTATACCTTGAATTTGTATTATTAATTCAAGGTTATAATAGCATAAGCACAACAGGATTATCATAAGCATAATAATTCATCATAAGTTATGCATAAGTTTACACTATCTACCATTTGTCCTTCTTATCGAAGTAAACTACATCACAATCCACCTCCAAGTATACTTGTGCAAGGCCATGGTAGCATCCCATACTACTACCTAGTTAAGTAATTCTTTTTGGTCATGCTCGATCATAGTTCACTCTCATAATTAAGACCCAATTTCCTAATGACATAAGAGTATATACCCTTGGATAACCTCAAGGCACACTTGTGCAATTCATATGAGGCATCCCATACTACCTCATACACTAAGCATATATTTGAAGTCATCCTAGTCATGCTCGCCCTCCTTTGGCCTCATTATTAACTTAACTCTCTTAACTAAGAATATCTCATCTGTAGTCAACTATAACTAGGAAAGGCAACTCGAGTCCATTCTACCTCAAGCCTCCTATTTAGTGACCTTAAGTCATACTTTGTGCAATGAACTCATAGCACCCCAAGATACTATTCATGCTAAGTATTAATTTTAGGTCCTCTTTACTATTTCTTCTTACTTTGGAACCTAGTTCCTCTCTTTAACTTTAAAACCCTATGAGGTACCGTATCTCAAGCACATCTTAGTTCATTATTAAGTTGAACCCTAGGAGATACTTCATTAAGTATGTATAGGTTCCTTATTCTCATGAATCCTATGAGATACTTCTTATCGTATGTCTTGATCCATCTATAATCATGAATACTTCGAGATACCACCTTGGGTATGTCTAAGTTCATCACACACCTTCAACCCTATGAGTTACTTGGGGAGTCGTACCTGGAAATTTCGACCCTAAACATGGCCATCTATACACTAGGTGCCCTTCTATTATTTTATTCGTCAAATGACACACTGAAACTCATGAAACATTCTAAGGAACACTAACACCCACATAAGACTAGTTCCCAAACGTCTTGATCGTCTCTTGATGTTTCACCTCTAAACCCTTCAAACCAACTACTACAAGTTGTGCCACATCATATAAATGATTTATTGACTCTTAAAACACATGAGAGGCTCTAGTTAACCTTATTTCATTTTGGGGTCATAACAAAAAGTAGTTTAAATTGTTTCGAATCAAAAGGAGTGGAGATACACTTTAAATAAGCTCAAATGGGACAACCAATGGAAAAGAAGTGGGGGAAGGCGACGCTAGCGCGTTCCGGGCGCGGGTCGCCAGCCCCTAACTTCAAAGAATGCATATTGGCACACTGCAGGCGCACTACCCTAGCCCCTTGGGTGCATCTGGAGCGCACCGCACCAGCCTCTCCCCAGGCAAATTTTCGACGAATTTTACTTCTCATTTTCTGACCCTAAATCACTTTTAATTGATTTCTTTTCTCATGTTTTCCTTAGATTCAATTATCCAATCTAAGTACACACTAATACACTCAAAACAACACTTTAAACGATCATTTTTATCTCAAGAAATCATCAAAACCCCAACAATACAAGAATTATAATGAACCTCAAGACCTTAAATCCTTCAAATTTTTGAGAATGAAATTAAACTGAAAATAACATGTTTGGGGTGTGGGTGAACAAACCTACTAGGAAAGTTTACATATATCTTATGGATCAAAAACATGGTGAAAATCCGCAACAACTCTCAAAAATTTTGACGAACGCTTCAATCCTTTCTCTTTTCTACTCTTTTGTCATCTTCTTTTCCCTTCTTTTCTCTTCTGAACGCTTAACTAAAACTGTAGGCGTATATTAGGATTATAAACCTGAACCTAATAGGATTAGACCCTTGAACCTTAATAAAAACAAATTAAATATGATTGGGTAATGAAAGAACAAAATACCCCTCACCATTTTCGGCTAACATTCCTTAACTGGACAACCTAACTTTGTAATTATTTTGCTTTTATGGGTTATTTACTTAGTTTCCCCTAACGAAACCAACCTTGAATTTTTTTTTTGTTTGTAACTTACATAAATCCATAGTTTTAATATGAAAATACAATTCATCCCTAATAAGTTTCTAATTACATTAATCCCTTACAAATAAAAAAATTTGGATTCAATAATTGAAGCCTGGATACATTAATATGTAGTTCGGATACATTAAATATTGTCTTGGATAGATTAGTATGTAACTCAAATGCGTAATGTGTAGCTTAGATATATTAATATGTAGCTCCAATACATTAAATACAAGTTCGGATACATTAAATACTGGTTCAGAAACATTAATATGAAGCTCGGATATATTAAAAAATAAGAAATTTCGTAGATTTTTAAAAGTAATAGGAGATAATGAAAATAAGTGGAAAAAAAAGGTGTGTATTCCTGTAACTTCTCCATTTTTTTTTATTAAAAAAAAGTAACTTAATATTGCAAAATCACATAAAAAGATGAAGAGAACTGGAAATATGTAAAAAATATTTAATAAATGTATGCCAAAATTGAAAAATAAATAAGAAGGTAACAAATAAAACACAAATTGAAATGGAAAGAAAATCAAATTGAATGCTTCCAGATTTTTTTTAACAATGATTAGATAATTATTGTTTTGTCCTTAATGAAGATGAATTTTTAAAATTGTCATTAGTCATCAACAATTTTCGCTTTCCTACCTAGTACTAGTTACGATAGATTGCGCTGCATACTGGCCACTAAATTTTTAGAGCAATTGATATTTTCAGATAAAGTAAAAATTTATTTTGAATTGTGAAGAAAACGTAAATTGTAATTTTTGTTCAAACAAATAACTTAGAAGTTAAAAAAAATGAGCAACCACATAGGTATTTTTTAAAAAAAATTATGTCAACCAAAATAGTACGAAGTTGCTACACAATATTTTGTTTGTCCTTTGAGTTTTCATAGAATCTTATCATTGACATACAGTAGAATGCATCGTACGTACATGTTCACTATATTACAAATATATTTTTATTTTTACTTCTCACTTTTGGCGTAAATTTTTTTCTCCATACTTTATTCTCAACGTTAATACTTATTTCAAATATTTTTCAAAAGATTTATAATTATAAATCAATTAAATATGACTATTATTCTAAAATACTCATACGAACAAATAAAAATAAACTAAATAAATTACAAATATACACAGCCCACACATGCATGTAAAATGACATATTCAAGTGGATATCATTTCTTTTCTATGTAAAAATGTGGTAAGCAATACAATTACACTTTCCAAGTAAATGGGAAATATTCAAATGGACCCCAATTTTGTTGTTACGTAAAAATTGAATCATTCAGAGGAATAAGCACGCAACACAAGGGAACATGTTAAAAGTCTGGTGTTGCTAAAGTTTTAATTTTTTGAAAAAGTCATTCTTCGAACAAGTCACAACTCTTTGAAAAAGCTATAATCCTTCAAAAAACTAACAAGCCTTTGGAAAAGTCACAACCCTTTGGATAAGTCACAATCTTCAAAATGTTAAAAAGTGTTTTTATTAAATATATTATATATTATCATGTAAATAAATATAGAATGTGTACTAAATTGATTTTTTAAGAAGAAGAATAATAAGAATAGAAAATTTATAGTTTTAAAATGTAAGGGAACTCCTCTATTATGCCAACAGGGTTACCGGAACTGTGTTTTGTTGTACCTTATAGATGAAGACGCAACGTCGAAAATGACAAACTCATTAGAGAAATCACAACCTTTTAAAACAGTCACAACTCATCAAAATCCTTTCAAAATAGTCACGGCTAAAAACATAGCAACATTTTAAAAAAATAACAACTCATCGAAATTCACAACATTATAAAAAAATCACAACTCTTAAAAAAAGTTTCATCCTTTAATGTGAATTGTGTATCCTTGGAAATTTAAAATGCTTACAAGCATGGTGAATATTGGGATTAAAATATTCAATAGATAATCCTCGACTTATCGGATGCATCTATTGATGCATTTGGACCAAAATATTTGATGTTGAGATAGTTAATTATCATAATTTTTTGAGTTTCGGCAGTTGAATTTGACTTCAAGAAAAAATATGTAATTTTGTTGTATTTGTTCAATTTATATGACCTAATATTTTTGCTCGATGTTTATGTGTATATGCAGCTAGCTCAAAGAAAATGCCTCGCAAAAGTGGCCGAGCATCATAAGATCATTCCCCATGATATTGGATATTGCCCATTATATTGTGAAGTTGGTAAACGAGCGAGTCAAATCGAATATGAATCGGTTGAAAACGAGTTAAAAATGGATAAAGTAATTGACTCGGGTCATATTTTTAATTGGGTAAAAATTAGTTGCCCAATGAATAATATGGGTACCCATATTATAGTATGAATCTTATTTAAAGCTTTAAAAATAAATCTTTTTAATATTTCTTTATCACTCCCCACTACCAGACGCCCCCCCCCCCCCCCATCCCCAGAAAAAATTGTTTGTTTTATTTAAATAATAATGCTTTTTTTTTTTACCCCCTCACCCCCACCCCTTGTCCCACATTCAGAAAACGGAAGTGATGACAGTACTCATCTATTCCCATCAAGACAAGTGATCTTCAACCCAATTAAAAGAAAGAAAATGAGGAAAACAATAAAACAAGAATAAGACAAAGACGGAAAACGTATTAATTCTAAAACAATATAATACACAAAACTTAATTGTCACGTGTAAAAGACACAATGAAAATACATAATTCAAAGATAAATATAAGTCTTAATCTTGGTTTCTCAAATAGAGCAAAGCTTAAAAGAAAAAGGAAAAGAGGCCCACCTATGACAAGAAGCTACCTCTCAAATCTTTCAACAAGCCTTGACGGTAAGAAAAAAAGAAGATTGTCACATGAGTCCGGACTCAGAATCTAAAAAAGTGAAGAAGCAAAGGGGTGAGTACCAACAACACAATACCTAACAAGCAACCAACTAAACAAAAAAACTAGCTAGAAATCGAATATCCTTTACACTTCAACTGAACCTCTCAAATTACAACCTGCATAGAAATAATCCCAACCTAGAAATCTACAATACACGACTCACAAGGCCCAATAAACACAGTTCAATCTTCACAATTCAAAAATCAACCAATCAAATAAGTCAATTACAACGTCAAGTAGTTATGTTACACGTTACAAGTACAACAATCACAATCAACAAGTAAGTAACACATAAGCATTAAATACATCAGGCCACACTAATCAATCTCTTGTTGGAACCATTTGTCATCGGCAAAATATTACCATCCTGAACCATTTCGCATTGGCTTTGTATCACATCACTAGCCAGAATGATTTACAATCAAATTTATATCACATCAATAGTCAGAATCATTTCTCATTGTCTTTATATCACATCACTAGCAGAAACCATTTTCATATTTGTCTTATTTTTAAAATGATTTTCCTTTATATCACTAGCTAGATTAATCATTTCCCTTCAGCTTTATGAACACTCACCGACAAATACCTTGACATCATTATTTATCATATGTCTTATTAAGGTGTTCACAATTAGTGCACACAATCAATATCACGCCACACAGAAGAGAGAACAATTCATACAATTTAAGTCCAAATTATGTTTTCAAGCATTTTTATCAATCAATCAACAATGGTCACAATAAGACAATCCATATCATCATATTCGTCATATAGGCCCTTTCATTTCAACCCTTTATTATTCATTTCAATATTACAACTAGACAATTTGAAACGTCACCTCATCCCCATTACTCGCAACATACAATCAGTAAAGAAAGCATATAAATTCAACTAGAATACAAGATTTAGGAAGCCACTTGCCTTAAATCAATCAACAATTCTCTAATAATTGAGTTTTCCCCTTCTGAATCACTCCCAACGCCTTACAATTTATGCATAATCAAGTATTCATTATCACTTTTCGAAAACAACAATACCCACAACATTTCCCTTGAAAGATAGGTTAATCAAAACATGCCCAATTCCAAAATTAAAGTTTGAATTCAAAATTTAATACTTGAAAACATTACTCAAGGCTTTAAGAACTCATTAAGGAAAATTATTTTAAAAATAGTACTTATAATATGTTCACAAACTCCATTTTAGTTAAGAATTGCGTATCTTGAAAAACCTCATCATTCACCAATCATTACCACATATATGATGTTAAAATTCATAATTTATCAATCGAAAATTGAAGTTTAGGATCAAGAACACTTACCCAACTGATCTAGCATAGAAAATCCTTTCAGAATTCGCCACCAGGGTTCTCCAAGTTCAAAAATGGTGAAATGGAGCTTAAACTCCGAAATTTTTAGCAAAAGCCCTCTTAGTTATTATACAAGCCACTAGCAGTTTGCTAAAGCAAACCTCATAAAAAGTGAGGCCTTCACAAAAGCGAGGACTCCTCACCGAAAGCAAAGGTTATTTAAGCGACAGGACACTTGCAATAGTGAGACCTGTTGCACCAAAAAACACGGCCAACTCTCAAAGCATTGAAAGGACCATCCTCAATAAGATATGCAAATAAAATGTATTTGATGTCCGAACTCAATAAAACAATCAAAAGACGGATTTGAGGTCTTCTTGATATGAAATTCATAAAACCCAAAAGAAACTAGCTCACCCCTAACATGCTAAAATAAGCTCGGAACCTCTAAAAAATTATCAAAAACCTTAAGTAGGCTAAAAGCATCCCCTCAGAATTTTGATCTGAGCATCCGAACCTCGAATGTGACAAAGTCAACTCAAAGTCTATGATTAACAATTTCACAAATCATGACCTCAAATCCTTAAAAATACTAAGAATTCGAAACCAAGAACTCTCGCAAATCAAATATCATATTTTGAGACTGACAGAATCCACAGAATTCTATTCCGACATTTGGAACTCCAAAAGGCACAGACTTAACAACTTAGCCTATCAAACTAAAAACTCCCCGAATTCTCAAATTTTAACTCAAACTTCAAACCGACATTTTAAATCTCAAGTATAGGAGACACGGATCAATTACGGGAGGGAAGAATAGTAATTTCCATAGAAAAACAAAAAATAACTGACAGGGTCATTGCATTCCTCCACTATCCCCCCATGCCTCCTAGAAGTGCGCAATAATCAAATTGATCAATGAATTGAATAAAAAAAATATCATTGGGTTAACATATTTTTAATAGTTTTATAAAAAATTATTGGGTTATCGATTTTCAGTTTTGTGTTATTGAGTAAAGTGATAGCCCATTAAGGCAATAGTAATTTAGTACTATACCATTTATAAGTACATAACTAGACACTATATAAGCACTCTACACTAAAATCTACACACGTAACACATCACAGTACTTCTACTTCAGATAAGCGGTTTCATAATTGTAACATGTAATTGTTTCCTTCATACTATATCTACTCTTATTGTTTCAATTTTTCATTATATTTTTTGTTGCATTATATAAAAGCATCCACAGCAGATTTCTTGTCTCCCGTATCGCGCCAAAATGTTAGAAAAGTGAGAGATCATATATTCATATTATGAGCATTTTCTGATTGGGTAAACAAAAACCGAACCATTAATGATCAAAAATATATAAACTGAAAAACAATTAAAAAATATCTTACTGGTTTGTATTGGTTCAACATATTAGAAAACCGAAAACCGATAAACTAAATTGATGATACATAAAATCAAACCGACCAATGCACACCCCTACTCTCCCCCCCCCCCCCCATCCTAAAAATGAAAAAAAAAAAAAGTTAAAATTTTAAGTTTATTTACCACCCCTATCCCTTCCCCTAAAAAATTAAAAGAATAGCAAACTCTTTTTATATAAAAACCATGAAGTTTATTTTAGAATAATGCACAAGTACCCCTGCCGGCCCCGAAATTTCAGAGACACTTTATACTATACTAAGGTCCTTTACCTACCCCGCTAAACTTATTTTATTATAATTTTTCTATCCCTTTTCGTTCTCCGGCCTACGTGGCACTATCTAGTGCCCAAAGCTGGTGACTTGTTTTTCAAAGCGAGTGCCAAAGTAGGCCGAACAGGGGGTAAAAAATTACTTATAAAATAAGTTCCAGGGGGTAATTATGACCTAGTATAATTTTAAGTGTGTCTCTGATATTTCGAGCATAGATTGAGGGGGAATTCGTACATTTTCCCTTTTTTTTTTTAACACCCTACTCCCTACCAGGTCCCCACCCCTCTTCTTTCTTTGAAATGAACATTTTTTTTACCAATTTAACTCATTTAACTACCCATTTTTAAATGAATAAATGAACTTTTTTTTTTACCAATTTAACTCATTTAACTACCAATTTTTAAATGGATAATATTAGTATTAGTCGTTCTTACCAATTTTAAATGAATTGGGTATCCAAACCATTTAAAATGAATAAATATGAGTGAATACATATTATTGACACTAGTCATTTTGAACACTTTAACCCCATTAAAAATGTCTATTGTGTCAACGACTATGTGTTTGGCTCTGAAGAAAATTGTTATTTAAAGCATGCTAGGATAGATTATTTGTTTTGACATTTATCAATATCTTAATGTTGTATTTTGTGAGGATGCAAAAGTGTGTTTGCACTCTAAGAAGAAAAACCTATCTCGTCGTCCAAAGGCATTTATATCATCTTAGGAAGTTTAGTTAGCTTCCTAGTTCTAACCACGAGTGATTGAGGAAATTCATGTTTTTGTAGCAACCCTTAGAAATCATTTTTTCTAGCTTTAAGATAAGAAAGAGACTCACCCTTACCTACAGGATGAGTTCAATGGAAACTAAAACTTGACTAGTCGGGTTTTACAATCAATAGAATCATAACAAGAATGCAACCAATTTATACTAAGAATAAAATCCAAATCTAACATATCAAGCTCTACAAGATCAACATGAGTAAATATATGGGATAAGGAGGGGATAATTTCTACAAACTCTCTTAGCCACAATAAATTCACCAATAGGAATAGAGACAGAAAAAGGGTCTAGCAACACATCTGGAAGAACATTATGGTATTACAAAAGATAAGGTAGCACAACCGGGATCAAGCAAGGCATAAACATCAAGATGCGAGACTTTCAACATACTAACCATATCGGGAGAACACTCTTGCTCATGACGAGTTTGAAGTGCATAAAATCTATTTTGCTTCTGACTTCTACTACACCCTCACGAAGGGTAAGGTTGAGCCTGTAGATGATTATCTTCCTCATTCTTAGAAATTGCTGGCAATCCCTTATCTTACAATCTGTCTTGCCATAGAAAAAATGTGTTAGAACAGGCTAGACATTCACCCTCATGATTTCTTCCACATCTAGCACAATTAAACAATGAAATCCACCACCATTTCCTCCTCGAACTTTAATGTTGGACACCCTATCTTTGTTGAATTTAGGAGCCAGATAATTTGAGGAACCTTAACCGGGAAACCTTTGTTGGAACTTAGAATGGACATGTCCATCAAACCTCAAATTTGAAAATTTACATTCAGTGGTCGTTGTTTTCTATGTTTCCCTAGATCTTTCCTTAAGTTTGTTCTATTCTATTTGTTAAGCATGAACCTTTAGGCAAGAAATTTTTATATCATTGATGTGAATTGTGGTATTACACTCTCTAACCACCATCTTGGACACTCCCAAAACAAACTTAAACATCCTTGCCCTACGATCGGTAACCATAGTAAAAGCATATCTAGAAAATTGTGTGAACTTCAAGGCATACTCTTTCAGACTCATGTTTCCTATGCGAAGGATGATGAATTGAATTTAATTAAGTACGTTTTCCTCCATTATATCAAGGGGAAAGAACCTATCAAGGAAAACAACCTTAAACTTTTCGCAATCAAGAGGACCCGCATCACCCGCCATCTCTTCCTTCCACTGGTTAAACAAAACTTTAGCAACACCCTTAAGTTGATAAGAAGTCAATTCTACCTTTTCCACCAGTGTCACTCCCATGATCATCAACACTTTATACACCTCATCAATGAACTCTTGATGATCTTCCTCAACCTTGGAACCTTGAAACCTTGGAGGATTCATTCTAGTGAAGTCTCTTACTTAGTTATCGTCGTACCCACATTTGGGTTCACTAGGACTACAGTCTCCTTACTGGTTTGAGCCAACACTTGAAAAAAGTCCCTAAAATTCGCGTTAGTCACTTGTTTGGCCAAAGGTCGGCCAAAACTTAAAGACCTCCTAGAGGATATTGAGGAGCTTCTCGTTCTGCATTTTCATTCACATTTCTCCTAAATGCTCTTTGTGGGACAATTTCCTAAAAAGCATCTGATAAGAATTATAAGGAGAGACATATATAGTTACACTCTATCACATTACTTTAGAGTAATGAAAAGAAATAGTGTTTCCTACAAATGTTATAACTTCTCATTCATAAATGTGGTGCTTCACACTTTTGAACAAGACTCTACTCAGTGTGACTTAGAAAATTCCTAATGACTTTTGAAACCTTGTACTATGAGTACCAAGTTTGTTACAATCCAAAGTACACCATAGACGTGACATGGCCTATAAAATCCCGAGAGGCACTACACAAGCCACTTAACATGTTTCATACAACATAAGAGAATGAAATATTTCAAAAAAAAATATATATCAAATAAAGTTTGACAAAGTTGAAGTTTAATATGTCGCAAAGTCATCTAATAAGGAGTATGTACTCAACATTATTTTCTACAATCAATACAATCCTTGATTTCTCTAATCCTAGATGTGAGATTTCCACATGGATTTCTACATGTTCTACCACTAGAATCACTAATGTATGTTGGTTTAATACTTTTATTTTTTATTTGATACACTTTCGTTGATAAAGACTTAAAAAAAAGATTTCTCAAGCCTTGGTGCTAATTTTTGTGTGTGGTTATTGATTTGTGATTGGTAAACTGCATAGACTAAGTCGATCTCTTTACTTCTGTCTAAAAATATGTGCATATTTAATAGTAATTCCATATACGTACATAGAGCAACTATACAAAGATAATATTGACGTGCAAACTTAGACTTAGCAAAGGTGCGAAATATTTCATGAATTTCGATTAACTTTTTCCATTAGTGTGAAAATCGAAATAAACTAAAAATATGAAAGCACAAACGAAAGAAATGAACCAACTAGATTTTGAAATATATTATGATGAAATACTATAACTATGGATATCGATGTTTCTTCTCAAAACAATTGATTTACTGATCGAATTTAACCGATTATTCTTTTTTTCATAAATTGAAAGTTAAATTTCATTTAAATTAATAATTGTACTGAATATTTTTAAAATTTATAAAGATATACAAATAAAATGATAGAATCGTACTGAATATATTTAAAGATATTTTAAAAAATATATTGTTTTCATAAAACCTAACTACAATTTAAATGAACTCTGGTTGTAAATTTCATGCATTTGTGTATCTGTATAAATAATCATATGATATATTATTTCTACAAAAGTTAAATTTGAAAGAAGTAAATGAAATTAAAAAAGAGAGAGAGAGAGAGAGAGAGAGAGAGAGAGACAAAAGAGTTGATCGGAAGGTAAGCATTCCTCAATTCCAACCTTCAGGCTGTGAGTTTGAGTCTCCACGAAAGCGTAATATGTGGGAGCTCATGTGAGGGGGTTAAAAATTGAGATGTGAAATGAGATAATAGGAAAATCAACAATTTTACAATAATAAACGTGTTCCTAGCTAATACATTTAATATTAAAATATTTTATATATATATATATATATATATAAAAAATATAGTCATTAGTGACGAAATTAGATTTTGTTCAACTACGAAATAGATAGAACTTTAGAGACAATTGATGTCGTTACTAATTGAAGTAAAATAATTGGTGAAGATATAAATTTGTCGGTAGTAATAAACTTTTTAGTACAAATCATATTATTAACTATAAAAAATATACTTTTTACGATAAATAAATTTGTCAGAAATGTTTAAGTATTTGGAGACGATTTTTCCTTTTGTAATTAATATAATACTTTTAGTGACGAAACACTAAATTGTCTTTGTATACTTTTAATGATACACATTTTTAGTGACGACTGATTGATAAATTATTTTTCGTCTCACATGATATTTAGTGATTTTTGAATGACGAATTTATTTGTCCCTGATAATTGAATTTGTTGTAGTGTTATAGTTAGTCTCTTACTTTTGATCGTTCCTACTCTTTTCTGTGCTTGCTATGTGATCTCTGTTTGATTTGGTTTGCTTCCCAAATCAGTTGTTTAATTAAGCTTGTGTGGACTGCATGCTTTGTGCAACTTCTCCTCCACCCCATTTTTTGTGTCTCTGTTTCACAAACTAATCCTCTTTTCTCATGTTTTGTTTTTCTGCTTCCTTTCCTATATTATCTTCCTTCTTTCTGCTTGCCGTCTTGTTTTGGTGCAATTGTGGTTATACAACATAACATTGTTGTTCATTGTGCTCCTAAATCATACAAGTCTTACAGTACTTTGGAACATAATCATATTTAATTTTGATCCACTTCTTCAGCACTTCCTTCTTCATCCTCATTACAATTTTAATCCGTTTCCGAAACTCCTTTATTAAAGCTACCTCCACTTTAACTTTTGCACAACTTATTATCATTTGACTCCTGATTATCTTCTCCACTTGTAAGGGTTTTTCCACTGCTGTTGCTAGAAAGAATACTGCTTCTTTTCTAAACAAATTTGGTGGAAGTGATGGAAACGATATTCAGGCAATCATTATTGACGTAGGTTAAGCATTGGATCTCACTTTAATGTTCAGACCGATTCTTGTGGGTGATGTAAAAACTTGGTTTCGATAAAAGATAAACATAGTCTTCTAACAGTGTAGCCCTAATAAAAACATGTTAATTACTCAAAAGTCTGATACTGCACTCTCCCTTTAAATCACATTGTTTAGGAATGAGTTTCTCTAGACAACCAAAGGAGAACTTCCCAACTACTGTATACTCTAGATTTTCATAGACAATCATCTGATTAACCTCTTCCTCCTCCCATATTACTTGTGGTTCTCCATGCAGGTATGTAATCGGTTTTAACGGTATAGGTTTGATGTGGGATGCTTTTGGTCTTAGCAGCATACGTGAATTCCGACGAAAGAATTGAAAGACCTACATTTTATTTCTCTCAACTTTATTATTTAAAGTCGATATACCTCTTTTATATATTATATATATATTGTCAAACTAATGACACATATATCATTTTCTTCTAAAAGAAGTAATAAAATTAATTTTTTTATACTTTTTATTAAAAGATATATTTATGTGGAGATATGTTTAATTTTTCTCACACGTATATATATATATATATATTGCTTCTTTGACCCCACAACTAATTTGGATTTGTTATTTTATTGGTCTAACAATTTTCTTGTAAAATTTATCATATTGCCCCAAATTATTTTAAAGATAACAAAAACAAATTACAATATAGCTGAAAAAAAATAATTGTTTGTCTCTTTTTTCATTCACATTTCTTTTAACTTATTTCTCATACTTTCAACGAAAGATCGAAAGAAAAAAATAAATCAAAAATAAAGAAAGTGTAACAATTATAATCAAAGAAATTAAAAAAATTGTGTAAAGGATGATTTATACTCTGACATAAAAAATTTAGATTTAAAAAATTTAAAAATTAATTTTTTTTTCTTACCATTATATAAAATATAAGTATATGTGAGTTACTATTGTAATCATAGAAATATATATCAGTCATTTTTATAACAATAAACACATACTAAAACCATTTTGTAACGAGAATAACATAAATAATTGTGAAGTATATTTTACGCAATGAAGTTAAGTGTTGTAAGTGGTAAATTAAAATGAAAGACGATTTGAGGCTTGCGTGAAAGCAACAAGTTTTGGAATAACGTGCAATATTAAAAGTTCTCGGAATCCTCAAGTTCTCGAAACTAAAAAATATTCATAATATAAAACCAGACAAAAATATAAATAAAAATCAAGCTGGCATTTTAAATAAACTAATAATTATTACTATTTTTCCTTTGTCTTAAGCTATAAACATTAAATAGTTGTTCAAATAACACTTGAAAATCTCATTATTTAATATCATAATTTTATATGGCATAATCAGCGTCTCATTATTTGTTACACAAAATAAGCAAAACTTTGTACTAAGTAAATTACACAAAAGAAAGAAAAAAAAAACAAATATATTAAATATTGTTCTCCACTCTTCCAGTGTGCGAATTTGGCTTCGCCGGCAAAATTCGTATCCTTTTAGCCACCTTCACGAAATCTCTGGATAACATTGAAAGAGTAGGTTAGTTATATCACATATTTTCTCTAAACTCATTTTATGGCAGATTTTAGGTATGTGATTTCGTTTTATCTAATTCACTTATACAGTATTTTGATGAGCGTGTTCATGTATAACATGATTCGAAATTAAAAACCATAATATGCATATATACCTATTTTATATAAAATTTAATTGAGTTTTATTTTTGAATATGGAAAATTCTTCTCTAAAAGTTAACTTGACAAGTATAATTATCTTACGATTTACTTTTGTTAGTCTATTTAAATGGACCATAATTTAAGAATGCAATAAGATTTTAATTGTCATTTTAAATTAAGTGAGTATAATTACTAAAATATATTTTAATCTAATGGCATTTAACATGTGTGATGAGGAAAATTGAAATTTAAAAAAAATAACCAATTCATTTAAAGTATATAAAAACAAAAGTAAAAAGTAACCATTCTTTTAAAAGTTTATTAACAGCAAAAGTAAGACAAATAATGGTAAATTTTATGCTTCACCACTTTCTAAAATTACCAAAATTTTCATAAAACATTTCAAATTTTCTTTCACCTAGTTTTTGTATAATAGTATGTCGAGCTGAAAGTAAAATGATAGCACTACAATGAAAACAAATTTTTAGATCAATAAATATGCATATCTATATCGAGTACTAAAGTCTTTATCAGAATGAGATAATTATCATTAGATTCAATGTTAATTTACAAAGATTGTTAATTTTCGCTAAACATACATAGTAAGATTACTTACTTCCAACTGAGATCACCAACAAGGAGGAGGTCATTTTCGATATCTTCATAAGCAATAAGATGACCAGGAAGAGCATTTGAAAGATCAACATTATTATTATTATTATTTTGTGATGAACACTCAATAATGTCACCACTATCTACAAACATCTGGTTAAGTGTTTTAGCAAGGCTTTGATAGCTACCAAGCTTGTGAAGACTTATCATCTGGCAAATCGAACGCCCTTCAACGACGACTGTCACTGCCGGTGGATCATTACATGATGATGATGATGATCTACTTCTCATCATGTCATAGTATTTTGTAGTAATTCTTTTGTTTAAACATTCTTGCCTAGTTTGTGACTCAAAGCTGCTCATTGAAAAATGGCTAGGGTGTTGTACTAGTCATAACTTAGTGATTATTTATAGCACAAATGTCGGGTGCTGGTCTGAGACAGCCCTAAACTTGAGCTATCCTTTTCACAATTTCAAAGCATTCATTTATTGTCTATGACAAATAATTTATTTTAACAACAAAATATAAAACTATATTTGAATTTTTGTTGGTATTTGGAATATGTTGAGTTATTTTCAATTCACTTACCAACATGGATTGTATTGCAGTTGTGAGACTATTTCACCTTTATTGAGCTCTGGGTATGGAGAAAATTCTATTGGGAGCGTCACACCGAATAGGTCCTATAGTGCACAATCCGAATTTAGTCAGGTAGACTCAATAGATAAAATGAAAAATGTCGCAACCGTCAATTCAGTTCTTACATCCATTACAAAGCAACACATCTTATCTTACGTTAATTTTTGTGGAAACTTACGGAATAAGAATTGACGGTATGTTTAGAAATCAAGGATTGTATTTATGAATAAAACTGTTAAGTACATGTTCCTTATATAGGAGAAGAATCATATACTAGCTATACTAGGAGTCCTACTACAATACAAATATATAATTTACATTAGTAGTATTACTATTATAACTAAAACACCTTATCCTAGTCGATTTTGGCCCCATACATGGTACAAACAACTTACTCGTACATAAGGTAGGATTTAGTAGTGTATCCTACTGTGACTCAAAATCTACAATAGTGAGCACGCCAGTCAACTTCCTTGGATATATTCCAACCATCAGCTTTCTTCATCTTCAATACTTCCCCTCAAACTAGTGAGAGGAGGAAATATAAGTAACTCCTAGATTGCTGTGAAATATAGAAAATACTTGTTTTGACAATGTTATGGTATGAATGCCAGCTAGGTGATGGTTAGACCTCAGAAACTGAAGTTTCCTCTGGCCACCATCTCACGGACAAAATGATAATCTATTTCAACACGTCTGGTTCTAATATTCATAACTAGATTAACTGTCATGTATAAGGCACTCAAGTTTACAATACATTGTAGGAACATATCAGAGGAACACCCCAAGATCATGAGGTAGATACATAATTCATGTCATCTCTGCTGTAGTTGAATCTAGTGCTCTCTACACAACTTCAACACTCGATCGATCTATTGTTGTTTGTTTCTTGAAATTCTAAGAAATACATTTTGCACGTAGGTAGATGTTATAGTTTGTAGTTGATTTCCTTGTAGTGGTACAACCTCCTCAATCAGCATCTGAATATCCATACAACCTACAATGTGATTGTGAATAATTTATAAGTCCAAAGTGTAGAGTACATTTAATGTATCTGATAATCTTATTTACTCATTGAAGATGTTAGTGTTTGGACTTTGCATAACCTGGCTTGCTAAAATTCACAACATAAGTGATATTAGGTCTTGTGAGTGTCAAGTAATGAAGACTCCCTAATATCATTCTATATAAGGAGTCATCTACAAGAGTTCCCAGAGTTTCATGTAAACCATGATCTTGATCCAAATTAGTGGCTAGAACCTCTGGCAAAGTAATTTCTATCTAGTCTAGCAGCTCAGCAACATACTTACTCTAACTTAAGTGAATTCCCCCTTTAAAATATTGTAACACCTCGAAATTTGGAAAAAGAAAGAAAAGAAGTAATATGGTTGTAAGTTGTGTCTACAGGTCCCATCTACGAATCATAGAAGCTTATATGAGTCGTAGATTGAAACCGTAGGAAGAGGAAAAATTAATTTCAGAAATCACGTCTTAGTACCCCTTTTATGGTTCACCAGGACAGCCCTTCAATCCTTATATGAGTATAGATAGGTCCCATAAGTGAATCCCAGACTTAGTAAATTCTGAGAGTTAAGTTGATTTCTACGGTTAGGGTCTACAGATCGTTGAATTTTATCCGGGACATAAACTAGTCACATCAAAGTTGGTCTAATTTTTAAAAAAATTTATACTTTTCTACGGTTGACCCGTACAACCCATCGAAAGTCCTATGGGTTGTAGGTCCAAACTATAGAAGGGTCGGACCAGTTATTTTAAGGGGATTTTAAGTCTCTTCCTTAAATGATTAATGCATAAACTAGCCCTTCTAAGTTATTCTCCTAAACTCCCTCTAAGATCACCACCAAAATCCTCTCAAGAGCTAAGGAAGGAGAAAGATAGGGTCTGGCTAGAAAAACTCCAATTCACCATAGATTGTGGACGTTGATTTGTAAGGTATGTTAGTATTTACCAATGGATCCTTTTCTCCATAGAGTTCCTAAAGTCTCCAATTTTACAAGAGAGATTCGTAGTTCAAAGGTTCATCATAAAATCATAGTTGAAAATAAAAATTTAGGCATGGATAGATGCAATTCCAACTAAATATCATATATTAACATAAAAAATGTATTAGAAGTCTTAATTAATCATAATTAATCATAATTTAATGGAACTCACAATTGTTGAAATAAAACATTAATTTGATCAATTGAAAATTGAGTCGAGAAACTAAAACACTTTGAGAACCATGGAGAAAGGACCCCATGGGTGAATGCACACATACATTGATCCTTTGAGCCCAATAAAATGGATAATTTGAAGACTTGATTGGAACCCTAATTCTTATTCTTCCTTAGACTTGAGAGAATTGGGATGATGAATTCGGTAAAGTTTAGTAACTTTAGGATAACGAGTTGAAAATAGGTTAGTTTAGATATTAAAATGGTATACATGGATTAGGGTGGAAGACAAAATTACATAGTATTGGATTAAAATAATTAGGAAAAGGACCTAGAAGCCCTCTTAAAATAACTAGTGACTCAGCAAACAGTTCAGACCTACGGACCATAGAACTTTCTACGGTCTGTACTGGTCAACCGTAGACAGAGTTTTAGGACCGTAAAAATCACCTATCTTTGACAAAAACCATGTTTGGTTCGTAGGTTTTCCTACGGTTTGTATATGTCAACCGTATAAACCAACTTTAAGCTTCAAAATACTAAGTGAGACAGTCACCTACAAGACCTGTCTACGACTCGTACATAAAATGATGGACCATCCTAGTAAACCATAAAAAGGATATTGGGACCTATTTTTAAAAAAAACTTTTTTTTTCACTTCATACAAGTATCATCTACGTCTTGCAGAGGCTTCTATCGTCCATATATGGAAATCATTGAGATAGTCTGCAACCCAAAATTTAATTTTTTCCTTTTTCCAAAATTAAGGTGTTGTAGAAAGCTTCTAAGCTATGACCTGAATGATTGTATAACACCTTGCAACTATACTGTTAATATTTGAATCATTTGTGTAATGCCTCAAACTTTGAAAATGCTAAAGAGGGCTAAGCGGAAAGTCCACCAACCCAAAATGGACCATGGACCCTTCATGGATCCCCATACGGACCGTTTAGGAGTCCACGACCCGTTTAGGGCTAGGTGGTAATCCATTTAGGTCTTCCAAGGTGGGGCTCACTTGGACGGGACGCTAGATAGCCCGTGGTGGCTTGTATAGTATGTTTTAAGGTCTGTACAAGTCACTATTAGCTTTTAAGTTTAAATTGAATTCAAATGATTATATATATCATACCATAACGGATTATGTGACACATAACTTATCAAATTAAAGGTGTTTGAGTTTTCTTTCCAGCACCACCAAGTTTGCCTCGTTTCAAGTTTGGGATAAAATGTTATGCTCGTTTTAGTGAAGCCTTGTCACATAGTTAAAGTTTCACGGACAGCTATACTAGTGAAGTTTTTAACGTACCATGGAGCCTTAAACGATCTGTGAAACCTCTACAAGGCACCTCATCATTTTTTTAAGTTGGGGTTTTTTTGGTCTTTCCCATATATGTTTGGTACTTAAACAACATCACATTTTACACCTAATAAAGGGCTTAGAAAGTGTTTATCAATTCTCTTATATTCATTAACATTTCAAGTCATTAGAGCAAGGTTCCAAGAGAAGAAATTCTAGGGTTCGAGCGTTCTTTGAGTTTCGTTGATTTTGCCGATAAATTTATCATTCAAGTATGCAAGGTTAACATGGTGTTGGACTAGATCATTTTCATTCCCTACATCTAATTTCAAATAAGTAAAAGACTAATATAGGGTTCTATCCTTAAATTTGAGTATTCTTTAGATGAGTTGATTGAGTTCTTGAGATGCTGATTATTAAATTCTTATTTTTAATCATTGAATTTTCACACAATATTGCGATTCTTGAGTTGATTGTTCATGCCTCTTTTTCTGCATAAACATTATTCTTGAGTATTCATTCAATTCTTGCAAATATGGGTACATAATCATACTTTTTCTATGAATTATTAGGCCTTCGGGGAGAGCTTAGTGGATCCACTTAGTTGAGAAGTTCTATACCTCAAAATTATATAGGATACTTCAAGCAACGTGGACAAGACGTTGTATCATTACATAGCTCATAGTGATGAATCACCTAATAGGGTTACAGTGTATTTTTATATATCTCTTATTATATTGAGTTCAAAGGTGTATAAGTATTTTGTAAAGCTTTAAATGATTTAACACATTTATTTCTTTGCATTCAACTTGAGTATATTTTATCTATTACATCCATGTAATTCAGTTATTTTGTTTTGACTATATTACATGGTCGTATGTTAAATGTGCTGATGTCATTCAACCTACATTTTTTTATGGTGCAAATACAGGTGTTCAGGATCATCAATAGAGGCTTCTTTGGGATCACTTTACACTTCAGATAGATTGGGTGAGCCTACTTGCATTTTAGGGGACTTCACAGTTATTTTCTAGTCACTTGTCTTGAGATGTCGTGGTATTGTCCCGAGATCCATCTTGAGTAATTAATAAAGATTACATAGATAGATAGAGTTGAGGATTCTCTGAGTATTTACTTTTCCTTGAGATGCTTTTGCAAACTATTATATTTATGTCTTCAAGTATTTTACAAACAGTCTGAGTTGAGTATTTACTTTGAGTTTAAATATTCTAAATATTGTTCTTAAACCTATTATCGCTTGAGTACGTCTTCCGCTAAGTAGTCAATCATGGTTCGCTTGGGGACCAAAAATAGTTCTCGAGTGCCGGTCACGTCTAGGGTGTAGGGCTAGGGCATAACATTCTACTACTCTTGAGGTCCAACAATAGTTTTCCAGTATTGACTTGACACACCCCTTAAGAAACAATAACTAATAAGGATAATATTACTATTTTATCCTTTGACTATATTAAATTTAATGCTTTGATAGAAATGTGTCAGATGATAAAGTAGGTTAATTGCAATGGTAAAAGACATAAAAAGTAAATTATTTTTTGATTTTCTAAATTGGACAAATATTGTTTGACAACTATTTTTATTATAAAGGACAACTATTATTGCACAATATTTAATATCATGGATAAATTAGATAAAAAGATAAATTATCTCTTAATTATTTAAACTATATAAATAATAGTAGATAACTATTTTTAATATAATGAATAACTATTGTTTGACGGAGAGAGTATCAAATTTTTCCAAATGAGAATGTTTAGGCAGCTTTCTGAAAAAACAAAACTAATTGTAGTTTTATTATTATCTAACTGTTAGTATGAAAGCAAGTAAATGAACAGTAGCAGCTTCTGTTGACTAGAATATGTTCTTGTAAAAGGGTTTATACATAGCTGATCAATTTGACAAATGAACATATGTTCTAGCAATATGACTAGTGGGATAAGTGTTCTTCCCTCTAATTCTCATCGATCAACTAATAGTTATTATCTTAAACAGTTATGTTTTAATTTTTTATAATAATTTTAAGATAATAAAACTATTAATTGTATGATCATCTGAGAAATCAACTCCTAATTATCTGAAGTTTCGGTGTGCTAAAATTTCCCATTATCAACTTTATGTTGAATCCATCCCATTTTTTAGTCAACTTTAGCTCTAATTGGTACACGCATTGTTAAAAAGGAATAGTAATGGAGTTGAAAAGACAGATTGGTCCAGTTGCAAATTGGTAGATTTGCAACCCATTTTTTGACTTGCATGTTTAACATATGTCATTAGTGACCATAGGTATGGTTTTATTTCCTCCTATACTAGAGCATTTCGTTGCTCATTTGTAGAACACACCAAGTTAGAGAGAAAAACCATTTTGAGATCAGTGAGGTATTCCATAGATTATCAACAATAAACTAGTCCTGTGAAGAAAAATATAGAGTTTGAGCGATATTTAGTAAGACGGAAAACAAAGAGGGTTGTTCTTTGGTGTGTATGTCCCTTTGAATATGTATTCGTGACTACACAGTGTCAACTTCCTTACATAGTAAGTAATCAATTGCTCCTCTTAGATCCGTGGTTTTTTCCCTGTATTCAGAAGGGTTTTTCCACGTAAATTCCCCACCCCCCCCCCTTTTTTTTTTTGGTGGCATTATTTTCCCAATTTATTTCCATTACTTTTACCATATATATTTTTTGTGTTTGTCCGCGTTTTCCCAACAAAACTGGTATCCGAGCCAGGTTTTGATCTGATATGCTCTTGGTTTTTTTTGCAGCACAGTCCCTGAACCGTTTCCAATCAGAAAGATTTACTTTGATTTGCGATAACATTTTTTGGGAAACAATGGACTCCAACACAGTTATATGGTCTTTGAATGGTGGTTTTCATTAGCCATTTGGAAGGGGAAAAATGGAAGATCTGCTTTATGTCAAGAATTTTTATAAACCAGTATTACCACTGTACATCCGATAATTGACAGATGAAGAGTGGAATCTGTTGCATAACAGGTTTGTGGATTCATTAGGCAATGGGTCCGACGATATGTGTTGAACCACATCTCTGGAGAAACACATCTCGAACCCTTTGGGAGCATCTTGAACAGTTTGTTCTCGAAAGACTGGCAACACCAAACTGTCTTAATAAAGCAGGATGTTGATTTGAAGTATATAATGGTTTTTTCTCCGATGACATGACCATCTAAATAATTTCAGGGGTATTAATGAAACCAATTATCTGCTATGGCATCAAAATTTTGATGAAGCAATTCAAGGCTTGCTTCTTCTTGGTTCCCTCCCAGATTCATGGGAAACATTTAGAACGTCCTTGTTCAAATTCTGCTCGCTGATGGTGTATCTCTATTGATTCCCCGCCAAGATTAGTATCTTGAACTAAGAGATGAAGAATGACAAACTCAAGGTTCCTCTTCGTCGGATGTCCTGATAACTGCCCCAGGGGGAGAAATAAAACTCCTAGTTCTCATCAAATAGAAACAACTATAGCAAATCCAAAGGCAACTTAAGGTATTGAGGTGCTATCATTGTGGCATGAAATTTCACACAAAGAAGTTCTGTACTGCAGGAAGTTGAAGAGTAGAACAACAACAAAGATGGAAACTAAAGATATTGCAATGAAAATTTTTTCCTAGCCCAACCGTCAACCCCCACCGAAGATCCTTGTTACCGTTCTTGATGAAACATGATAAATATTTGCTTGTGATGAGTCATCTGGGTTGGTGGACCTGGTGCCGGTGCCTGAGTTTCCAGCATCTCATTGTGACATCAGGAAGGATTTTTTCTCTTCCTACACTCCTGTGATTTTGGACGCTTGAGTATTGTGGGAAATAGACTGTTTCTAGGGTGGTGGTATTGGTACATTTGTTTGGAAACTAGTGTTGGACTAACAGTTTTGAACAATGGAAACATGCCCTGATGTTCGTAACTGCACCTAATTTCGCTTTCTGTTGGTGTTTTTTAGATGATGAAGGATATGTTGTACCACGGTGCTGGAAAATGGAAGCTCATTAATGGTCCTCTGGTTTTGTGGCTCGTGTTCACAACGTCGTGGGTCTATCCTGACCTTACGGCCTCTGCTTGTGTTTGCCTATTGTGAATGCGGTTGAAGAGCGAATGCTACATTCAACCTTATGGCACCAGAGGCTTGCCACATTAGCGAGAAAGGACGTAATGTTCTAGCCAAGAAGAAATTAAATTGTAAATTTTCCAAAGTGGCTAAATTATAAAAAAGTGAGCCTGCTTGGCTGGTAACAAAAATAAGTTTCCTTTAAGTCCTACCCTCCTTCGAGAAAGACATAGTTGCTGAGTTAGTGCACTCTGATTTATGTGGTCCAATGAAGACAAAGACATTGGGTGGTGGCACTTTAACTTGGTCACTTTTCATTGATGATGGCTCTAGAAACTTTGGGTCTATGTCTGAAGACTAAAGCCCCAAGTGTTAGGTGTCTTTAAGCAGTTTCAGGGCTTCAGTTGAAAGAGAAACTGGAAAGAAATTGAAATGTATTCGTACTTGATAATTGTGGTGAATATTGTGGACCATTGACGAATACTGCAAGAATCAAGGTAGTATACACCTATAAAGATCCTCCCAAGACTCCTCAGCTTAATGGTTTGGCTGAGAGGATGAACAGGACCTTGATGGAAAGAGTTGTATGTATTGCTTTCTGAAGCAAATTTGCCAACTCATTTTGGGGTGAGGCTTTATTGAACCCCGCTGCAACATGTTATTGAATTATCTTCTCTGCTGTTGCTTTGCAAAGGTGATGTACCAAATAGTGTTTGGTATGGGGAAGGATGTTTTCCTATGAGCCATTGAGAGTATTTGGTTGCAAACTTTTGTACATGTGCCGAAAGAGAGGGGGAGTTCAAAATTAGTGCCAAGACAAGGCAATTGCATCTTCATTGGGATATGCCTAGATGAAATTTGGTTTACAAGTCTAGATGCATCCAATTGAAAAGAACTTGTGAGAAGCCGTGATATTATTTTCATGAGATTCAATCACAAATTGAAGATATTGACAAAGCGGAGAAGGTAGAATCTTTCACATTGTGATGGTTAAGTCCATCATATGAAGTTCCTCACACAGTGTGCAGATGTTATTGGGTTTGATAATCAATGTGACGCCCGAATCATGTATCCAATCACATGTTGAGTTGATCTAACGCATGATATTGTTCTTGATGATCCTGTTGCCATGAAGTGGTGGACTAAAAATCAAATATGTGGGCGCGCTCTGAGGTCCACAAGAACAGCGGTTTTCCTTCCTCCCTTTATTCACCCCATGGTATGTTTTACTCACTACGGGGATAACCTGAATGTTATAGAGGCCAGGAGATGAGCAAAGAAACATGGATTGAAGCCATGCCAGACGAGATGAAAGTCTTTGGGGCCATAGAAACCACACGTATGAGTTTGGTACAATTGCCCAAGGGATGAGAGATTTGATAACAGTGGGTGTTCAAAGTTTAAAGTTGAAGAACACAACTTGAGCCCAGGTACATAAGCTAGATTGGTTTTAAGGATTCGGTCAAGGAAAGGTATTGATTTGACGAATATTTTCTCCTGTTGTGAAAATGTCCTCCCGATTCGTACATTCTAGTTTTGGCTGCTAGTCTAATTTAGAGATTGAGCAGATGGATGTGAAACGGCTTTTCCTCACTGGTGACCTAGAAGAAAAGATTTATATGAACAACCTGAGGGTTTCAAAGTGAGCTGGAATAAAGAAACATTTTTTAATGCAAACTTAAAAAGAGTCTCTATGCCTAAAACACGCTCTTCCCAGACAGTGGTACAAAAAGTTTTTTTTTTTGAATCTGTTATGGGGGAGCAGGCTATAAGAAGACTTCTTCAGCTCATTGCGTATTTTGTAACAAAATTTTCTGACAATGATTTTTATCATCCTTTTGTGTATGGTGGATGCATAGTTGATTGGGCAAAATACTTCCAAGATTGACGAGCTAAAGAAAGAGTTTTTGTGTTAATCTTTTTCCTCTGAAAGACTTGGACATTCCAGCAAATTTTGGGCATGAGAATTTACTCGTCTTAGAGATAAGGAAATACTTATTTTGTCCCATAAGAAGTACATTGAACGCGTACTGGAGGCTCAATAATGAAAATTCTAACCTGTTAGTATACCTCTTTCTGGTCATATGAAGTTGAGCAAGAAGATGGTCCTACAGCTAGGGATGAAACCGAGAACATGGCCAAAGTTCCATATTCCTCCGTTGTCGGAGTCTAATATGTCAATGGTGTGCAACTAGACCTGATATGCTCAGAGTTGTGTTGGTCAGTAGATTTCTTAAATAAAATCCGGGAAAGAGCATTGGGAAGGCTGTAAATTGGATACTCAGGTATCTTAGAGAAGCTCAGATGAATGCTTGTGTTTTGGAGCATCAAATCCAATCTTGAAAGGTATACAGTCTGATATGCAGGTGGACCTTGATAACAAAAATCCCTACTGGATATTTGGTTTACTTTTTCCAGGGGGAGCTATATCAATGGGCGTCAAAGTTGCAGAAATGTTTTGCACTATCTACAACTGAAGTGGTTATTGCGGCTCTGAAGCTGAAGCCGGCAAGGAGATGATATGGCTAATAGCGATTCTTCAAGAGCTTTGTTTGAGAATCAATGGAGTATATTGTCCTATTGTGACAAGTCAGAGGTGCAATAGACTTGACAAGAACTCCATGTACCCTGCAAGAACAAAACACATTGACGTCAGATATCGTGGATTCGTGAGAAAGTTGGAGAATGAATCTTTCCTCCAAAAAGATTCACACAAGTGAAACATCCTGCAGATATGCTGACAAGATGATACCCAAAATAACCATTCGAGTTATGCAAAGAACGTGTTGGGGTAATGAGCCTCTCCGCTACAGAAGTTGAAGATACCTTCTTCCAGTAAATGGACTGGAGGGGGAGAATTTTGGTTGAATCCATCCATTTTTTTTTAGTCAACTTTAGCTCTTAATTGGTACAAGCATTGGTTAAAAGGAATAGTAATGGAGTTTAAAAGAAAAGATTTGGTAATTTGGTCAAATTGGTTAAGAATTGCAACCATTTTTTTACTTTGCTATGTTTACATATGTATTAGTTGACATAGGTATGGTTTTACTCCTTCTATAAATAGAGCATTCTTGCTCATTTGTTAGAACACACCAGTTAGAGAGAAAAACCATTTTTGAGAGCAAAGTAGGTATTCCATAGACTATACAACAGAAAATAGGTCGTGAAGAAAAATAGAGTGTGAGCGATTTTTAGTAAGAAACGGAAACCAAAAGAGTGGTTGTCCTTTTGAGTGTGTAGTAGTCACGTTGATATTTTTTTATTCGTGACTACACAGTGTAAAAATTCCTTACTATAGTATAGCAATTGCTCCTCTTAGTCCTTGGTTTTTTTCCTTATTCCGAAGGGTTTCCACGTAAAATTCTTGGTGTCATTATTTTCCCATTTTATTTCCATTACTTTTACCATATATATTTTTGTGTTTGTCCGCGTTTTCCCAACACTTTACAACCTTTTGGTTAACTCAATTCACTTAATAGGGAAAATCATAAAATAATTTCCAACTTTGAGATAGTGATACTTTTCACATTAAGGTTGAGGAAGCCATTTATTGTATAATTGTCAAACATTGAAAGGAGTCGTCAAATAATATTGTAAACATTATGGATCAACTTGAAAATTAGATTTAACAGTAAAAGGAAACACAAAAGACCATTTGCATGGTACAATTGTCTTCTAACATGCATAAAGTTTAAAGAGTAGCTACTAGTGAAAGAAAATAGGGGATGTTTGCTTCTGCCTGCAAAAGTTGGTGTTTACCTTTTTATCCATAAACAATTACTAATTATGGGGATTCTGAGATAAATGCGTCAACTTAAAGGAAGTTGAACACAGAGTCCTCTGTTCCATAATACTTGTTGATAAATAACTTTACACACTTTTTTTAAAAATTAAATATCAGGAGAATTTTACTATTAATATGATAAATGCTTCATCTGGTTAATAATAGTTGTTCACTATTAACTTGACATGTTCCTTAAAAAACTATAAATAGAAGAGTAATTTTACTATATCACTTTTTGAAAATATAATGTCTTGAAAAATGTATTTCTTCTGTCTCTTTTTACTTGTCCACTTTTGAATTGACACACCTATTAAGAAAATAATTAATAAAGTAGTGAGTTTATTATTTTACCCCTATTAATAATGAAGTGGATGAAAAGTTCATCATTTTTCAAATTAATTAGTCATTTAATTTAGGGTATAATAGGTAAAAAAATTATTCTTTCTTAATTTGTCAAAATGCACAAGTAATTAGGAACAACAGTAAAAAGAAAAATGTACAAGTAATTAGGGACGGAGGGAGTAATAAGAAAATGACTAAAATTTATGAAAACACTTAATTAGGAAGTAAGTGTAAAATTATCAATTGATATCATAAAGTAGAAAAGTATTAGTGGACATCCCAAAATAATATAATGGACAAATAAAAGAAGTACAATTTGTTTTGAAAAATCTCACTGAGAAATGACTATAATTAACGATAAGGGTAAATTCGGAACTAGCGATGTGTTTGGTAGGAAGGAAAACAATTTTAAAAACTCCTCCAAATTCAAATTAAAAAAAATTATTGAAAAAAATAATTTATTTTGTCCCTACCCTCAAACCATCCCCCCTCCCAAAAGAAAAAAATTAAAGCTTTTTTTTTTTGAAAAAAAAAATTATTTTTAACTTTTCCGTTTAACTTAATTGTTCAATCTTCAAAATTACTTTTAGAATATTATTTCATTTTTATCTTTCATTTGGATTTTCTATGTGATGAGTTCAAGAAACTCTAATTTCTTTGAATTATTTACTATGTGATGAGTTCAAGATATTTTTGAATTATTTAGTGTTGAAATTAGTTATTATGATAGAAAAATTCTTTTGGCGAGAAAATTTGGCTAGCCAGAATTGTAATTTACCTATGGTATTTTATCATTCTAAATATTCATTTTAATATCTTTAATTTCAAAAGGAATGGGGGGGGGGGGGGGTTGTGTTTCGTTTACACTTTAAATAAAAAAGATATTATAGGCTTTTTAAGTTTTTAATTAAATTTTTTGATCATTTAGCATTACCTTAATTTATGTCTAATCTTCTTTTTTTAAATGATGTGAACTATCACAACAATTCAATTATTTTTAAACAAAATAAGTATTACTTTCGAAATCGACTAAAAAAATAAAAGATGAGAACAAAAAATTGAATGTTGTATTAATGGGAAAGTAAGAGAACATATGAAAAATAAGTCTTGTAAATTGAAATTTGCATGGGCTGTAGAGACGACCGCGCTGCAGTAGGCGATGGGTTCGCTACTTTGAATATATTATGTATTCCCAAAAACTCATTTTATAATATAATAAAAACAACATTAATCTTACTTCACCCTCTTTGTGTTTTGTGCAGAATTAACTTTTTTCTTCATTTATCTTATATTTTTAATTCTCTGTTGGGAACATATGTGATTTCTCAACATGGGTCTTTACCGTTAAAATTTCTTCATATATAAATCAATTTTTTCATCTAGATAATTAATTAAGTTCAGACTATTTGTAGATGTGACATGCTGCCTAATGTCACGAGTGACCCAAAGCTAACTATATGATATAACGTAACATTAAAATAACGGAAATAAATGGAAGGTGAAATAAAGTCTCAAGTAGCTATCATATCAATAGAATAATCTAACACAAAGAGCATAAGTGAAAATCTAGTTGTTTGTTCGAAAGCCTCTAGATCATAGTGAGTTTCTAAGACAAGTCCCTAGCTAACTCTAAATTGTCTAGAACTAAGATAATACGGAAGAAAAAGACATAAAAGGTATGTCTTCGAAATATGAGGATTCATTAACAGTGTGCCAGTTGAGGGGATCCCGTATTAATCATGGATTTTATGAGATTCGTCATAATCTATATTATGTAACAATACAAGCAAAAAAGTATATGGTTAGTACTCGAAATGTATTGAGTATGAGGAAATGCATAAAATATGATACATAAACATGAGAAAAACTGTGAGACATTTAGATGCAATGACCAAGTACACATAACATGGAAACTGATGATTTGATCTGAAAATATAATACCAGGTCATGCAATATTTGAAAATCATATTATAATGTTGGACATACCATTAATCGACATAAACCATGTGACCTACAATATAGATTTCAGTGTGCTATTCTCACACCGAAAAGAGGGTATCCTACTTGACAAATTAGGACCATGAAATCTGAGCTAAGATGGATCCACTAGCTAGCTAATGTTTATTTGATACAAAATCTTACTAAGGGCGCAAATTTCTAAGACAAAAGGATTGCTTTTAAAGGTCGCATTCCTCTACTAAAGGGTGATCCTTCATTTTTAGATTCACTTGGTGCTAAGAATACTCCCAACAAAAACATACATAAATCTGGTAATACTGAAATCATTAATGAAAAATCTTATAACATAGTGAGTATCTCTTAAATCATAATAACTTGACATAATCTGAAGGATACTTTATCTAAATGCACTGAATTCATGATATCATACTTATTAAGAGATACTTCAAGCGAAAGCATCATAATCCATGAAAAACTTATACTGGAAGTGTTATTTGCAGTTTTGATGATTTGACAAACTTAGGGACCTTGTAAAGGTACCAGGTTTCTTACTTGAGTGTTGAAGATGAAGACAAACTCAGGGACCTTGTCAAGGTACCTAGATCTCAATGTGACGAGCCGGTTGACTGCCAGCTGGAGAAGGTACAGAAAGTAGATGCACTCTTCCCCACACGACCGTCAGAAAGGGGACTTTCTACCAACCAATGACAAAGAGTTTTAAGGAAAGTGACTTGTCCCCATATACAAAGAACACTTTCCTAAACATCATTGTTAGTTTTTGCAACTTGACAAGAACTTTTCACGAACTCTTGCAAGGCCTATTACCAAGAAAACGATAGAATTAGTTCCAAGAATAGCAAATCTCCAGATCATTTAGTGTAGATGTTCAAGAATATGTTCTCTTGTCTTACATTGTAAACGTTCCTAAAACTAGAAAAGGAATCCGTGGGTAGTGTTGAAATTCTAAGTTGTCTAAGTGGGATAGCTTATTGGGTAGGATTCAGGTCTACTTCGGCTTGTCACAATAGAGACTATTTCTTGAATGAGAATGAAAACTTCTTCTCACTTTATTGTAAATCGATTTTTTTACTTTTTGTGCTTTTGAGATTATGGTGACAACGTTGAAATCCTATGAACAGGTAGTGGTTTTACTCCCTTAAGCAAGGAGGTTTCCACGTAAAATTGTTGTGTTGGTTCAAACTGCATTTAACTTTCTGTCTATACTTATTAGTGTAGTAAGGGACCTGGTCCATTATCTGTTAAGTGAAGGCATATATTCTATCAGGAAGCATGCATAAAAAAATAACATAATGTTATGAGTTCATTAAACTACCACATTTAATTATAATCCATTCATGCACACTAAGATTAATCATGAAGAAGAAATTAAAATTCAATAAGAACCAATAAAATATCATGAAACCTTAGAATTTGAGAACTTCATAAAATTGAATAATTGAAGTTTCTTTGGGAATCAACGGGTGAAGAAGAACCCATTGATGAATTTCTCACATACCTTGATTGAAATCCAAGATGAACTTGGAAGAGGGGACTTGAAGCTTTGGAACCCTGACCTTGCCTTGGAAGAGAAATTTGGGAGGGAAGAAATTGATTTTGAGAGAATGGGGAGGATTAAACAGTTAAAAATTAGTTATAACCACTTAGAATAGATCAAAATGACATAGTATAGAAATTAAAAGAGTAAAAAATAATAATATAAAAAGTCTCTCACTTAAACAGTGTCGGATGACTTCTATGTGCACCATTCACAGACCGTATAATCTTCAATGGTCTATGAAGTGGTCCGTAAAATCCAGGAGGAAGAATTCTTGAGTTTTGAAGTTTCACTCTACGAACCAGTTTACAATTTGTGCACTTGCTTGTAAAAATTGATATGATTTCTGAAGTTTTCCTTATACGAACCATTCCATTGTTCGTGAATGCTTTTACGACTCGTCCTATCCATTCGGGAAAGTTAGGAAATCCTTAGTACTTTTGTAGTTTCAAAACCTTGGTCTAAAGAGACATCCACGGTTTTTTGAACCTTTAATGAGTCGTACAAAGTATCCACCCTATTAATCCATGTTTTCCAACTTTATGACGATGATCTATGGATGGGTCTATGGTAATTAAAATTCTTTACGAACCGTAAAATCTAACGTAACCTCGATCCTGAAAATCCAATTTCTAAAGTTCCCTTCACGAGAGATATCCACGAACGTGCAACTTTATACAATCTATAAGTCCTTTCATAAATCTAAAACTACACATTTCAACAATTTTTCTACACTTTCCAACTTTATTTGAGTTAGGCATTTTCAAAGTGTTACAGTTGAAGTAGAAAGTCACACTAATTATCGGGTTTATTACTAAAACTAGTAAAATTATCTACACTTTGCGTGAAAATTTAATATCATGGAATATATAAAAATAACAATTAAAAGTAAACCTATCAGTGATTAAAACTAAAAAACTATATTATCCTACATAAAAAATTATAATGTAAAGGAAAATGAAAATTATTACATCTATAAAAGTACATATCAGGATATGTAACATAAGCAATATAGTCACTAAATCACTAAACCTGAATAAAACACACAAATATTTAATTGTGAAGAAGAAGAGGAAGAAGATTTTCAAAAATTTTGTGCCTTATCAGAAAGGTTACAACTATTTGAAAATGTTGGAGGAAAGACTCAAAGTAATCCCTCATCTTTAGGTTAAGGCTCAAAGTGGTCCTTGAGTTTGACATGGAGCACTAATAGTCTGTCATGTTTGCACTATTAGTGCACTTTTGATTCTATCCTAAATTTCGCCTATTTTTAACATTAAATTTTTGTCCAAAAATTTTATATAAGAATGTCTAATCGTCTTTTTTAATTATATTTAATTAGAAATAATAACTCTATCTAGAGAAAGTTATAAGAAAAACACCTTTGTTTCTGTTCACTACAATATTAAACTGCAGCTAAACTAAGAACATATTAACGTATGACTTTGTCATGAAAGAAAAAATTATACTTATTGCGCGTGAACATATCGTGATAACCTCTCACTTTAACTGCATAACGATTTTTACTAAACAATAAAAGTTTTTTTGTTCTCACACTTCTTTTGTAACTGAGTTGTTGGTTTTACTAAATATATGAAAATGACGATGGACATCCCTACATAGGTTATGATAACTCCATTCAAAAGAACGGTAATTTTGAAGGAGACCAACAGGCCCCAAATATTGCAAACATGAAGGACTATTATGCTCCATGTGAAAAACTCAGGATCACTTTAGTCTAACCCAATGAAGAGGACTACTTTGATCCTTTCGTTAAAAAGTTGCAACCCTTCAGAAAGGTCACAACCTTTAATAAAAGTCAATATTTTTCATAAGAGTCGCATCTTTTCATAAAATTTACAACTTTTCATAAAAGTTATAACTTTTCATAAAAGTTGCAACTCTTCATAAAAGTCGCAACTCTTCATTAAAGTCACAACTTTTTTATAAAACTCACAATATTTCATAAAAGTCGCAACTTTTCATGAAAGGGGAAAACTAGTTTTGAAAGTAAATAAATTAAAAGTAAATCAATTTG
Organism: Solanum habrochaites; assembly: GCA_027704765.1. Taxonomy (NCBI): domain Eukaryota; kingdom Viridiplantae; phylum Streptophyta; class Magnoliopsida; order Solanales; family Solanaceae; genus Solanum; species Solanum habrochaites. The sequence continues at coordinate 12,108,962 of JAKWJA010002495.1, read as the reverse complement.
TGGATGGCGCCACGTAAGCGACTTAGATTCTCTCTCTTTTATAATATATTATATATATTATTATATATATATATATATCTATATATATATTATATAAATATCTTATATATATATAATATGACGTTATTTGGGTTTTTCTTACATGAACAAATCTTTTATGGTTTTATACTATTTCCTGAAGCGAGCATTTACCTTTAAAATTTATTACTTAATAGTAATGTTTTACTAATTTGTCCCCAATTAAAATAGTTGAGGTTAAGAATTATTACTCATTGAAGCTACGCATTTCACTCCCCAATATATATTACAAAAAAACACAAGTGATATTGGTAAATATTTTATTAATTAGAACTTACAAGTTTCAAATTCTTGATGAGCCCCACACTTGTTCGCGTGGAGGATAAAGGGGGAATGGAAAAGAAAAACAGAGAGACGCAGGTAGAGGAATAGAATAAGAAGAGCAGGTGGCAAAAAGTTAAATGAAGAAAAAAGGAGAGAGAGGGTGAGAGGAATTGATAAAAAGGGTGATTAGGGGAAGGAAACACCGGAACTTATTTCTTTTTTTATGGGTCTTTCTTTGAACTCTAAGATTTATTCTCTAGTCAATTCCTTGATTTGAGTTATGAATATTCTTTTTTCATTATAGTCGTATGGCTAGTATCAACCTTTTTTCATATTTGGAGATGAATTTAGTAGTATTACCTTGCCAGTAGATTGTTGATGAATATTATGTCTTGTTTGGATATGTTTGTTAGTTGTGTTGTTAATTTTTGAGATAAGATTTTTCTGTATAGGCCCAGAAGCTAGAAAAAATATCATCAATTTTCTACGAGATTTTACTAATACTTGCTTTCATTTCCTTAGCAACACAGTTGATTACCGTGTCTATAAAGGATCGTTGCAAAATACCCAGATTATTTATTAATAGAATATTCTTGCTTCTTCAAATTTTATTTGTTCTTGTTTGATTATTTTTCATACATTAAGATTTATTTAAAATAAATTGACACGCTCAATGGGATGAAATTTTCCATTCATCTCTTCTCTAGCAAATCAGGTCTACAAATCAGAAGCCACAAAACCACAAAGATGGAAGCTTTATTCTTATGAGTATTTCAAGTCTCCTTTTTGAGTTTCATTGATTCTAGACTCCAACAAGCCTTGGGTTTGACAGAGTAGATTTCAAAAATTTACGGAACTCTACAAAACGAGTTCAATTTCAATTAGGGTTCCTTAAAACTACTCTACCCTAAATTCTAGTTCATGTCTATATAAACGATAATATATTCCCTTTAACAAGCATCTAAAAATGAAAAGAACTTTTGGCATGTTCATAAAGAGATCAAGTTATCAAATATTGTCTTTGTCAAAGCCGTCATTGACATTTATAGCAATCAAATGGTACATTTATTGATAAAATTTTCCTACTTTTTCAAATTTTGTTAGTGGATGATTAATGTTTTTATACATCAAAATTTATTGTACGCATATAAACAAATAATTAAATGATACAACTATATATCTTGCAAGAAAGCATTTGCTCTAATGAAAAGAAAATAAAAGGTTGTGATTCAGATTATAGAAGAGGGAGGGAGATTATGATTTTTAAAAATACTAAAAGATACTTAAAGTAAAAATTTTGAAAGCGAAGAATAAGAGAAATATTTTTTGGAGAACTTCTTTTTCTTCTTCCAATTCATCCTTACAAGTCATCATTGTGATTGATGAATCAATGGAAGTGGTTGAAGCCTCGTGTATCTACTTCATGTTCTCAATTTGTGTAACACCTATGAAGTCCCCTAACTCCAATAAAAGCGAAAAGTTATAGGAATCTGTTGAAGTTTGTTAATTTCTATGGGTATTTTATAGAAATATAACAAGTATAAGGTTTCATCATGGTCCATAGCTGCCACCATGAGAATATCAAATTTTGAATTTTAAATTAACGTCAGGGTTACAACAAGATTTACGATCGTAGACCCATCTGTAGATCATCTTCATAAAGTTGAAAAGACGGGTTGATATGACAGAAAGTTTTACGGCTCATGGATGGTTCTATGGGCCATGTATGAATCCATATACCAAAGCTCTCAACTTCAGAAATGTTAGGCATTCCTTACCTTTCATGAAAGTCCAAGATGGCCCGTCAAAAGTATTATGGGTGGGTCGTACATTGGAACTTCAGTAATAAGGTATATCACCTTCTACACACATATGAACGGGCCTTACTGTCTTCAACGAGTTGTGGAAGGGTCCGTAGATTCAAGCTTCAATAACAACTTTTTCTCTTTGTCTCTATGAGATCTTTTATGGTCCTTGAATAGTTTTATAGACCATAGAAGGTGTGTGTGATAGACTATAGTCAGAGCTATTATAGTCTTTTATCTTAATCTCTATATTACTTCGACTTGGCCTAATTTAAGTGGTTATAACTTATTCCTAATTGCCCTAACCTCTCAATTTCCTCCCATTATCTCAAAATCAATTTCTTCTCTCTCAAAGCAAGAACAGGGTTTCATGTTTGAAGTCTCTTCTTCCAAATTCAAGATAGGGTTTCAATCGAGGTATCTGAAAACTTCAGCGATGGGTTCTTCTTCACCCATTGAGTCCCCAAAAAAACCTCAATTTCTTAATTGACGGATTACCCAAATTCTAGGGTTTCATGATTTCTCTTCTTGTTGGAATATAATATTTTTTCGTGATTGATATTATTATTCATGAATAGATTCTAATTTAATTTTTCGATGATATTTTCATGAACTTATAGCATGCAGGTATTTTCTTGATCATAATTATGTTATTTTTACATGCATGCTTCTTATTATCATATTTTTATGAATATGGATGTTTTAAGATAAATTCTCATTTAGTATGTACGATAATCATGATTTAGATTATTTCAGATAGAGTGTCTGTCAAGACTATAATATGATATCATGATTTAAGGTGCTACTTACATTATAACATTTTTCATGAATGATTCAACATTGTCAAATTATTACTTTTTCCAAATTTAGGCATATTTTTTTTTTGTTGGGAGTATACTTCGTACTAATTAGTCCAATAAATGAAGGCTTACCCGACAATAGATACACGAAACCTTTTGAAGAAATTCTTTTTTCCAAAACTAAATACATGTATAACCTCGTTATTTGAAAGAACTAGAAAGATTCATAATTTGAAATAGTCATTTTAGGAGAATGAAAAAAATCTAGAAATTTTTTATGTTAAGTTTTAGTTTCCGGTCGAATTCAAAAAAATGACCGTAACTCCTAACTTAGGATGATTTAAATGTGTTTCCACATATCGTAGGTGTGACCCCTCGGAAACCATACCTAGAAACATTTAAAAAAAAAACACTTATCTTAAGCAATGAAGTGTGGCAGGGTTCACGAACTGTGATAGGGACCACAGTCCGTTGAACTGCTTGTGGTAGGGAGTTGGACTCCACCAGGCCTAGACATAAGACCCCGAGATACTTCACGGTCTGTTGTCTTGATGACGGGCCGTGGAGGAGTCCATGAAGATTAAGTCACCCACTTTGTTTAAATGATGTATAAGTGTAGTAAGGGGACGAATGTTCCTAAGGGCGGGATAATGTAACATTACGGAAAATTACATGTCTAGTGAAGAGCCACACTAGTTCCTTTAAGAATGCGATTGGTGTACTAGCATCCCCCATGCACAATATTTAGAAATATTGGGCATAGTATAGAAAATTGCTAAGGGGGTATTAGCCAATGTCTATATAATACCCATAAAGCAAGAAATTGGGCATATTAGAAAGAATTGGCTTAAAGGGTGTTAACCAATTTTCTACATTACTGACGTGTTTAAGAAATGTCCTTCAATGAGCCTAATCTCAAACATATATTTTCTAGTATTTGCACACAAAGTCGGACTCCATGCCAAGCTAGTACCATAGCCATGACATTTTAAATTGATCATGTAGATTAAATGGTGCGCCGTCAGACTAGTGAGGATCCTTGGGACAATAAATTAACATTTTCCCAAATGACCTAAATAATAATTAGTTAGAAAGTGTAACCACACCATTTTCAAGCACCTGTTCAAGACATTGAAGAAGCTTGCCAGAAGGGGGGACAACTTAACCGCATTCGGTTAGCGGTGGTCGGGGGACAAACGTGCACAAGGACCACTTCTGTGGGGCCTAACCTCTTATAATTTCTATACCCTACCTACTTCTCTAAATACCTAATAAGTAGGTCTACCAATTGGACTCATTAGTGCACCCGAACTACCTAGGATCAACCGGGTTGACACTAACCTATTACTACGTTAAAGAACCAACCTAGTAACTAACCTATGATGGTCCAAAAGGTTAGGTTATGGTCCTAACACCATAGTGGTAATTTAATTCCACTATTTTTCCCTAATTGGGTAATTAACAAATTATAAGTAATTAATTAAAAGGGCTAACTGAAAATAACAAATTGAACATTTTTTCAGATTTCGGTTAAGACACGAAAGTGACAACTAGTACCAATCTAGGATGGTCCCCAGAGTTAGGTTTAGATCCTAAGTTAGCGTAATTTTATTATAACCTACGACTACGTAATAATTACTTTAGCAACTTAATTAATGTAATTTAAAGGGGCACAACCAAAATCACAAAGCATATCCAGATTTTGGTTAAAACAAAAAAAGACAACCTATTACTATACCTTGGATTGGTTTCAAGGATAAGTGTATGGTTAATGACGACTTTAAGGATACTTTAAAAAGTAATTACCCTGGTCACTTAATTATTAAAATTATTTATTTAATTAATTAAATTAAAGGTTCAAACAAAAATTCTTACACTAACCTAGTAAACAACTCAAGAAACATCCTAGTGGACCTAGCGCTGGTCCACAAGGATTAATTTTTTGTTCCAAGGATTTAGGGGAACTTAAAGTTACCCTATTACTTTAATTACTTAAATTAGACATTTAATTAATTATTTTTAACGGGTCCAAACGAAATTCTTAGGAAAACTTTCAGATTTGACCAAGTATTGTGTTTTCCTAGTTCTAGTCAATCTAGAAGGGGCTTTTTAGTAATTAGTTAATTAATTTATTTAACTAAATTATTAAACCCTAAGTTGAATGAGTAAATATCAGTTCTTAAACCCAAAAATAACGTTCAAACTCATAGACAAAAAGAACGCAAAAATAGTAAGCAACGAACGCAAGTTTATCGATTTCTCTAGGGCGATTTCAAATTTATTCAAGGTTTCGTTCAAGGTGGTCTTCGTAGTTTATGTTCTACATAAGGTATGGGTTTATCTCCTGGACTTCTTTCTCCAAAAGAACTTTCTTTCCAACGATTCAAGGATCTTGAACACTAGGGTTGTTCCCATGTTCTCATCGAACTCCTTTGTCCCTAGTATCCTTTTCGATTCCATGTTGAATAGATTAGAGATCATGTTGTTGGTATTTTGTGATGACTGATCTTATGTTTAATGTTCTTGAATTAAAAAATGTCGATTAAACTATGAAGTTGTGATCATATAAAGTTAAGTGCTTAAAAAAATTTGAAAATTATGAATCGACGATTTTATTACACCCTAATTGTTTGTAAGTGTTGATGTTTTTGTACAATGTTTTTGCATTCAATTATTTTGATTGTTATGAAGGTGTTCCATTCCGTCAACTATTAATATATTCTGTACAATATGTCTTTAAAAAGAACGTTACCGTAAGTCATGAACCAAGATTTGTTAATAGAATGAACTATGTTAAGTGGTGTCCCGAAACTGTTATGTATGAAAGATGATATGTGTTTATTGTGCAACTACTGTAAATGTGACTGTTGAATGATGTTTCGTTCGTTAAATGATCATAATTATGCGATTAAAGATGTTAAAAACGTTATTCCTAAAGTTATGTTATAAGTTGGCAAAAATATCATCCTTGAAACATAATTTGATTGATTGTTTGCTTAATGCCAATACAAGGCTACAATACTTTGTCCAATAGGGATGCATTTAAATGGATTAATATTAATGTTAAATAATTAAAATCTGGCTATTAAACAATTACATATCCAACCAGCATGAAAAAATGTAAAGTTTTGGCCTATGCCCAGCAAAGATGTTTTATGTAATCTATACCCAAAGTTTATGCCAATAACTAATCATATTCCAATCTTGTATAGTAAAAGTATTAAATATATTATAGCAACTTTTAAATTAATTCAAATGAATCCATAACCAAGGGCAGACATCCATCTCCGGGACAACTCCCAACATGGCTCTAAAAGAATGAAACTATGAACTTGTAACTCATTGAAAGAAGTGCTCATCTCCTGAAACGATGAAATGAAGCTACTACACTAGAGTAAAGAGTAACGTGAGTTATAACAGAATTTGAAGGATCCCTACATTAAGCAGTGACCAAATGGGTGTTTAAAGGAAGTGAGAAAAGTCCTTCTACTTACATCTAAGCTACTTTGTTATAAGAATACTCACAAATGAAGGTGTTTCGAATGTGCGAGACTAGTCACATTAACACCTAAGGATGATATTGTATGAAATTCGCATTTCATCAACTGGTAAATAAGGATGATTGTAAGGACATTCACATTTTCATCAATGTAAAGTAAAGAGATATGTAAGGAATTCACATTTTGATCATGTAAGTAAGGAATGTTTATTTTAAGGACAATGTCACTTTCCCATCAAATGTAAAGTACGGAAGACAAGTCCATCAAAGAGTAAGGTAAATCTTAATCTAGAAGCAAGCCTCCATATTTGCTTGAGTTCACCTAGAAGATAAAGAGAAATGACTTTCATGTAATGAGGTGAGTAATTAATGTTTATCATATGCTAATGAATGGTGACAACATGATAAGGGGTAATGTGAAGAAATGAGAGCAATCTAAAAATAGCCTAAGTAAAGTTACCAATGTTTGACACCAATTTTGACCCCCTGGTATAAATTAGTTCGTGAGCTTCTTAAAAAATTTCCAAACGGTTTTAACAAATAATTAGTTTTAATAAATTTTCGATATATATATATATATTATATATATATAAAGGTCTCGTCATTTTGAATTGTTTTGTCATTTTAACTACTTTTAGAATAATATATATATTTTTACCATAATTAATGCCAATATAGTTGTTAAATTTTATATTATTTCTCCAAATATTTAAATTTTAGTAGGTATTCTATTTAACTAATTTAGTTTAAATTCTTGTTATATTTTGAATCACTATTTTACAATTAAAGTAATAGTATTACTAAAACAAGGAAGCTCGTCGATTAATTAATACAAATTTATTTTATTTAAGGTTTAGCCAAATTTAGTATCCTAACTCAATTTGGCTATTTATAAAATTAACCCCTCTTAAAATTCCAATTCAATTTTGGGACATTTTTGCAAATTCCCTCTAATTCCCTTTCCAACCCTTTTTATTTCTTATTCCCCAGCCCATTCTTTTCCAAACAATTCCAGCAGCCCACTTCAAATTCTCTCATGACCCATTTCTTTAGCAGCCTGTTACCCAATCCCCTGACTCATTTTTCCCCTTTCTCTTCTTCTCAAAAGAAAAGAAAAATCAGTAAACAGACCCATGGTGTGCTTCTCCTTCAAGCGCGACGCAGAAGCTCGGAAATCCACAAACGCGAAACCAGACGCGACTCAAGCCGCGTCTGTCCCTTCCCCTCCCTATCTGTTCGTACCTCCCTAGGACGAACGACCCTCTCGTACGATTTCAGCGACTCCATTTCGTCCTTAGAGGCCAGATGTCCCCATATCCGCAATTCTCGCATAATAGCATCAAAATCGAACGGCCTTTTTGTATTGTTCCGTTGAAATTGGTACTTTTTCGTATGAATTCTAGCTGGTTCTCCCTTATCCTCTGAAGAGATTTCAAATTTTGGAGAGGGATTCGATTGTCGATTTTATCCTTTTCCCTCCCTTTCAAAGCCCTAAAAATGGGAATTCTTCTATAAATATTTTCGGTTTTCCTGAAGGGAGAGGGGGGACTTGTTTTTGAGAGGTTTTTGTTTTTTTTGTTCTCTATTGAATCCGTATTTTCTTCTTAGAACAAAAAGGAAATTGTCTAACATAAAGGGTTCAAGCAAATACTTCATAGATAGAGAAGATTTTTGGAGACAGATTTTCTTTTGGAAAATTTCTTGTTTATCTCTGTTAAAGCAGAGCAAAAAATCTTTGGGCTGGGATTTTCGGCAAGTTCTGTTTCTTCATCCGGGTTCACTGTCTTTGTGTGTGGTTGTGAAGTCATTGCTTTCTCGTCTATTCCATCATTGTTCGCCGCATCGGAAGAGGTAACATCTCCTTTCTATTCTTGTTTCGTCTTCCATTCTAGTGTTATGTGATGGGTTCGTCCTTGTTGATTTTTGTGTTTTTTTATCAATCTTCTTGTTTCTTCTTATTTGGTTTATTTAAATGTTCGAATCAGTATATTGTCGTCCTAAGTTCAGGTTTAGCTCATTGTTTTTGAAATGCATACTCTTCCTGCTTCTCTCTTTTAGCTCGAAATGGTTTTTTTTTACTTTTATCATGAGGTTCCTCTCATATTGGTATCGAATGATTCGTTATTCACTGATAAGTCATAAGTTTCAACCTCTGTTTGTTTCACTGCTGGGTTTGTTGTAAATGATTTGGGTACGTACACATAAGCAGTAGGTTTTAGTTACATATATCTCTTTGAATGTATTAATTGAGTCTAACTGAAGGTTTTACCGTACTGCCCTCAGCCCGTATGTCCAGATGTTTGAATCTTTTTCGTTGTTGCCCTTCGAATTTTATGAAGTTGAGTTTCTTGCCTATAGGTAAGTTAATATCGCATTTCTCTGCATTTCAAAACTGCTTACGAGAGCAGGATTGTAGTGTTATTTTCTGCATCCGTAAAATTAAGTGAATTAAAGTTTCCGTTGTTCCCTTTGCATGTCTCCTTAATATTATGGAAACAGTTGATTTTGTTAATAGTTAAAAAAAAATGTGGATTTTTCTTTTTCTCAGTTGAATTCATGGTTTACTGCTATATCTGTCCACTTATCTTTGGATGGTAATGAATATTTATCGCATGATGTTGAGTTTAAACTTGTTCAATTTAAAAATTTTTCTTCGACTAAAGAAATCAAATTTCTTTGGTGTTGGTTTATCTACATCATATTCGTGATCTTGGGTTTGCTCATCTGATTTGGTTGCCACCTATGTTGCCTGCAAATTTTATTTTATTTATTTATTATCCGCTTTTCCCAAATAAATATAGTGTTCATTGTTAAAATCATCTTTCCGCTACTATTCTTCCGAACTTGTGGTGGCCAGGCTCGCTTCAAATTGTTAGCCTTTTGATATCTGTCATACTGATCCGTTTTCACTTGGATGAAATAATGTTCATATCCTTGCTGTGAGAAATTAGAGAATGTTTAAAATATGTGTTGGATTGATGTACAATACACCTTATGTGTTATTATTATTACTTTGCCTATTATTATTATCACTATCATTTTGTTATTTCAAGGCTCTAACCTCTTTTTCACTTGTTGTTGCATGTGAAATCATTTTCGAGTCCCATCTCTTGCACTTCCTCATTGAGCCATAAAGTCTCAAACCTCGATCCTCATCGAGTCGTAGACCCCTTTAAGCTGGCGTACAGGTTAAAGAAAAAAAAAGCGAGCTGCTGGAAATTAATTTACTGTTTGCAGTGTTGCAGAAAGATGTATATCAGCTATATACAGAGTGTATACACTGATATACAGGTCGAAAATGCACAGAAAATCTAAATTCGAAATCTGGGTTTGTAGCAGTGAACATATGCTTCTAAAAAGGGACTTTCAACTTTCTAAAGTTGAAAAACAGGCTTATATACAATCTGTATACAGGAGCGGTATACCTTAGATGTGTAAAAAATGTGAATTGCAGGTTATCGTGCAGGGACGCTGATTTTAATTAAAATACGGGATTATGCAATGAATACGTGCGTAGGGTACAACCCTTATACATTTAAATAACATTTGGGACAGTGATACAACATTTGTTAACAGGTTAAAAAAATGATACAGTGGCCATTACACAGAAATAATCTGGTGAAATACAGTGGCATAGCGGAAAATGGTATGTCAAAAAACAATACAAAAGGGCTCAAAAGTCCAAAAAATGCATTGGATATACACCGTATACAGTAGTATACATCTTGTGTATACTTCTTAATTCTTTTAGGGAAATGGGACATGGCCCTTCAGCTAAATTTTAACAGGTCCAAAGGCCAATATTTGTTTTGCAAGATTTGAATTGTTGAAAATGGCCCAAATTTAAGTGATTTAGTTTAGGACAGGTGTGCCAAAGCCCAATGGAATGAATTTGGGCAATCTAGCTCAAGTTCAAATATTTTTCCTCTTTATTTATTATTGTTTGAATTAATATTTGGTAGAATTTTAATAATCTCCTAAAGTGCAACCATTTCTTTTATTTTACTATTATGTTTACTTACTTGGTTTTCATTGACTTTTGTCAAAAGTTTCGGTTATTCCCGTTAGAAATTCCCTCTAATTATTTCTCTTTAGAAATAAAAATGGAATAAATATATTAAAATGAATTCTTTACTTAGTTAAAATTTAAAAGTCATTTTAGTCAAATCACCGATCAACCGCAAGTTAGCGGGCATCTCGAGGGCCTAACACCTTCTCGGGATGTACATTGAACTTCGAACCTTTTTTCAATTGATTTTATCTGTTTTGAATCTTTTGAAAAATTAATTTTAAAATTTTTCTTGATTTTATGAAAAATCAAATGTCGACTCCGTAATTTGGAAAGTCGATTTTTTCTTAAATAATAAGATTAGTTGATTTTTTGAAACATAGTCAAATTTTCACCATTCATAAACACAATAATAAGTATTTTTAAAATAAAACAACCAAAACGTACTCACCTATGAGAGCGCAAAGTTAATGAAGAGACCAGTCTCAATGAACACTCAAATGAAAGTATTGAAGTTAATGCACACTTAATACTAATGATGAAATGAGAAATAATCTAATGAGATATGATGTCCTCATGCTAGAATCCAGCTTCCATGATGTATGACTTGAATGTAATGGAACTTTATACTGAGGTTCACGTAACTCTCATAAATATAAGAGTTATGCCTTCCTTCGGGAAGAGCGGAGGTTCACGTAACTCTAATGAGATGAGACTGTCCGGCATGCCGGGTATGGATATCCTTATATCTCCTAGACTTTGAACCTATACTTTCAATATAGGGATCTAGTTGGGTTCGACTCCCTATATACGCTAGCATTTTAGGTCACTTTGACCGGTTATTTCACCTCTTTTCGATGTGGGGAAGAAATTGGATTTCATGAGGCTCACATGATCTATGTAGGTTAAGGTTAAAGTTCCCAAAGAAAGAATGAGGCCATCCTTAAGGTATGGAAGATAATGAAATGAATGATACCGAAGGTGTTTGTGCAAGACAATTAGGAGGTGAAATAAGATTCAAGTAATGATATTAGGTCATTCTTGGTCATTGAACTTCATAATGCTGATGAGAGTCTTAAACTTCATCCTAGGTATTGCTGGTGTTTACATTAGCCTACGAATGAAATGAATTAATAATGTGAAGTACGAATGAACGAATGAAGCAGACTCTGTGTTTGCTAAAAAAGGCCCTCGGGTTGAGGTCCCATATGTTGGGCCCTCACTTGAGATGTCTTATGCTACATCAACGATTACAAGGTGTCTTGTATATGAAACGTATAATATATAAAACATGAAACTAATGAAATCAATGGAATGATCAATAGTGAATTTCTTATGAAAGGTAATGCATATATAGTATAAAAAATGACTCACTATAAGGTAGGGAAATCATTCCTTAGTCCTTGGATTACTTACATCAATTCTGTGGGTATGGGACTACAATTAATGATTGCACTTGTAAGTAAAATATAGGACCAAATGAGTTATACAACTACACAACAACACGAAGAAAAAGAGTGAAAAATAATCTAAGTGAGCTCTCAACCTAAGAGGATCAAAAATTTCAAATCTTCGCCCGAGTTGTTTTAAAATTATTTTGATGATACTAATGTCTTGTAATCATATTGAAAATGAGTTGTGTTCTTTGAATGCATTAAAAAAAATCATATTCATAACACAATTCACAACTAAAGATTTTGGAAAGTCTAGTGACTAGGCTTTCCAGAAATAACATGTTGTTTAGGAAGAACTTTCTTTGATCATGCATAGACTTATGTGTATGTGTGCATACACCCATACTTGGTACAATTGGTGTACTAACCCCTACTATTTACTAGTTTATAGAAGCAGGTTAAGGGACATATTGACGACTCTTGCAATGGTTTGGACATCAGCTTTTGTCCAAACCATTTGGTAGGTCCTTTTGATTTCGAGGATGCTACAATTTTAGTCTAGACTTAGTTTTAGAAAAATCTAGTGGATGTTTTCCCTAGCGTTTCTTTCATACTTCCAATTCGAAGCTTTTGTAATAAGGTCGTGTTTGGCAAAGGTATTTATAAAATATTCTTATTCTATTTCAAATTGATTCTTATGATAGATAGTATTTATATTTATGTTGAGCTTAGATTATGATGAATTCATGAATAACTATATGAAGTCTATTAATACTTCATATGTTTTAAAGTTTTAATTTTTTTTGCTAAAAATAACCATATGAATGTGATGAATGCAATATGAGGCTTGTCTGCGACCTCTGACAGGTCAAAGACGCTGGTTGTGATTTGGATTCCAGAATCGGGGTCATGACATTGAGCCATATAACTTTGATGAGGTCTGAGTAATCAAGGATCTTGCGTCGTGCCGCGATGTTAAATCAAGCGTTTCTTGGGAGGCAACCCAAGATGTATCCTCTAGCCAATGATAGGTTTCTATTTGCCTTGCAGGAATAGTCACATTTTTCTTATTTTGCTTTTTTTTTTTGCTCACCCTCAGTTTATTTTTTTATTATTAGTGAAGGTTAGAGATTAGTTTAGGGTCCATGTTGCAAAAAGAGTCTAGAAAAACACAAAAAGAATAGCTTAATGGGTGTTACATGTGCAGGGATCAAAACAAAAATTCTGCAGAAAATGGTTTGGAGCACTGATCTACGGAACACAGAACGGGCAGTCTTCAATTGACGGATCATCAATGGTTCCTGTAGATCCAAGGTATGTGTTGAAAATTTTCTAAGTCTTGTTGCAATTGACGGTCCAGTCGATGCTCTGTCGACTGAATTATGAACTGTCGACGGGGTTTCGGCGGTCCAAAGTTCCAGTGACCCGATCCGACTTGGACAGGAATATTTAAAAGTTAAAACCGTTCATTAAACGCCAAAATCTTTTCAAATTCTTTCCCAACCATTTCTCCTCCCTTATTTCCTTCCTTTTTCAGAAGACATAACATTTTTTTCTTCTATAATATCTAGTTTTCTTCAAACTCCCCAAATTCTCACAATTCCCAAAACCCTCTCCTTATCCAAATTCCCCATATTTCCCATTGATTTCTCCGATCGGTGTTCAAGTCGGGCACGTAGGTTCTTGCAAGGATCATTCTCCCAATCACTCCACGACGATTATCAGGTATTTCGAGTCCCTTTGCCTTATGAATTATTGTTCAAACATTATTGGAAACGAAATTAGAAAGTGGGTCTTGACTTAGGGACAAAAATTGGTTGCTTTTACTTGATGAAACTAAAACAAAATGTCCCTTAGAATTATAGAGAGAGAGTGGGTTGTGGTGTAGTCTGTTTAAAATGTGTTTATGATAGTAATTATAGAGGCTTTCTTACTGAGGGTTTTGTAGCATCGATGAATTAAAGCATGAATATGTGAAGTCGAAACCCTTAGTATGAAGAAAATGTCTTTTGATTGTTGTTCTATGTTGGGTAAACTTTTATGGGTCTTCAAAGATGTCAAAAAGGAGAGTTGAGTACACTCAAGGCCTGCAAACTGTCTTACACCAACAACGCTAGACCCCGTCGACGGAGCTTCGATGGATCAATGGGCCGTCGATCGAACCACCCTTAAATTTGGTAAGTATGAGACAATGGAAGTGGACTAAGGTCCGTCGATTGATTGACAGGCTGTTCTGCACGTTCGCCATTTCATTCAGAGACCCTGTTGTGCTAGATTCTAAGTGTCCATCGACGGACCCTATTGTTAGTCCGTCGATAGTGCCTGTCAACCAGTAGTGTAGGTCTGAACTGGAATGTGGGTTTTGTTTCTTTTCTTTGTTTTGGTTGTTTTGAGAGTGTAGTATCATTGCTATGAAACTAACAACTTCTTTATAGGTATATATGGCCCCCAAATTGGACATCGTTTATTCCAGGGTCTTGTCCAAGTCTGTGGCACCTTCCCGTCAGATGATAGGCATTTCCAACGATGAGAGGGATCCCGAGAATGTCCCTCCAAGCATCAACACCCTTACACCAGCGGCACGAGCCAGTCAGGGTACCCCCAAATGTGGTTTCCGACATAGTCACTGTCTTCTAGTCTGATGAGGAGCGCACAGTGACTCACACACCGTCTAGGCCTGCTTGAGGTTCAGAAACAACATCTAGCTTTACAGATGCATCAGGATCAGGGTCTGACCACTCTTCAGGTCGAATGAGTCCATTGCCTCCGGTTCCATAACACAGAGAGAAAATCAATCGGAGGAAACTGCCCACCAAGTCTCGTCTGATCAATCTACTAGCTCTGAGTCTGCTCCGGTGCCCCAAGTAGATGTCCCTGCGCTGGTTGTTGAGGAGACGAATCAGTGGTGGATACATGGTCAGTATCAGGTCTACACATATGCCAAGGTGCTAAATGACAAGGGGGTGCTGATCGGGTTAGTGACGGTCGAATGAGGGTTCTTATGGAGAGTCTTCACATAGTCCCTGATGTGCAGAGATTTTTCACCCGCCACAGTCTCGAGTGGATGGCTAGGATTCTGTGGCCGTGTAGCGAGGAGATTGTTTGAGAGTTCTACGCCTCCTATGTGGCGACTCTCAGAGGTTCTTTGGATAGGCGGGCTAAACTCTCCAAGCAAGACCCGCTCACCACAGTGCTAGTGCAGGGATGCTGGGTGGATATCTCTCTCTTTACTATCCGTAGTTTCATGTATGACACCTACACCGATATTACTAGGGCCCCTTTGACTCCAGAGTTTGATTACAGGTGTAATATGGTCAAAAGTGTCCATTTCAATGGTCTGTGGAGCAGACAGAGGCAGGTAAAAGGTGGCTTGCTCAGCACCTCCTCCGACGGTGAGGGGGCAGATTGGGTGTTAGACCCAAAAGGGCTAATAAAAAAGTCCAACCTCATTTTTACAGCTAAGTTCTTCTGTCTGTTAATCCGCCACTGCCTATCTCTGACAGTAGCAGATAATATTCTTACTTGGCAGGTTTGGAGATCGACTTCACGAAGATGTTGATCACAGTGATTCATGAGAGGGTTTTCAAGTCCTCCACTACTTACGCATTCGCGTGTTTGATCTTCCATCTATGGAGGGATGCTAGAGTGCCCGTTTGCACAGTGATACACTTTGTACTCAAAGTGGCACAGTTGATATAGGTCCATCAGGGATGAGGCCAGGAGCGGGACTAGACTTGAGTTATAGCCGCTGAGTGAGAACTTGGCGAACACGGTAGAGTTATCTCAAGGGGTTTACCCTGCCACTTCAGGGCCTGTTGATACCATCCCGACCGAGTCCTCCCATGGTGCTAGTAGAGCACCCAGTTCCTCTTGGTCGACTCCACCATCTCTAGCACTGGTCCCTTTGGCGAGGGTCAAGAAGTTAGAGGCCCAGATGGCCACCCTGCTGCACCACATACAACCTTGGATGCAAAATTCCATCACCGAGGCTACAGAAGGTATTGAGAAGAGGGTGGTCCAACCAACAAATCAGAAGATTTAGGCGGTGCACCAGCTCTTTGTTGCATTTGAGCTATGGGTTCTTGCACGCCCAGCCCCCACCATTGACTTGACTACTCTTCAGGAGGCTGTGGTGAGTTTGAGGTCAGATATAGACAACATTCTAGAGATGAGCGGGACTAAGTCCGAGACTGTACCCTTCGATCTAGAGAAGGACACTATGCTTGCTGCTTATTCATAGTCCCTTCAGAGCCGCCGCCTGAGGCTTGTGTTCGTGACAAGTGGCACTTTTCTAGCCGTAATTCTGAGGGAGAGTATGCCCATGTGAGGAATAAGGAGCAGACAGGCCTTGAGGCTGCGAGGAGAGCCTCTTTGATTGATGAGGAGACCCGTCAGATGAGGGCTCGAGAGGTATGCTGGGGTGTCTAGTTCCACACTGGAGACCGGTGAGAGGAGCACCACTGATGGTGCATATATTGCTGTGGGCACCTCTTAGGGTGGCCATCCTACTAATGATGCGAGTTTCGAGAAACCGAACACGCCTACTTCTTGATTGTTGGTGCTATGCACCACAGGTTTGTTTCACCTATCACCCGGTCTTCATATTTATTAATGCATTGGGGAATTACATGATATTTTGTTGGAGGTGGGGTAAATTGAATGTGAGTGTTAGGGTGAAGTCTGAGTAGCCCAACTCACGATCCTCTCTTTGGGGTTCTCTTGCTTGTGTTCTTTTGCCCCAATAGATTGATTAATTTACTGTTGAACCAACATGTCATATATTGTATAAAGTATAAAAGCACGAAAAATGAAGCATGATGACTAAGTATGAATGATATCCCATCCTAAGAAAATGCTTGCATGAATAGGTGAAAATAAGTTGAATGTGTTGTCTCTAATCATGACATAGATAGACATCCACTGCATGACCCTCAAATTGACACCTAAATTGGGAGGGCAATAAAGTGACAAGAGAGTGTGGGGAGGTTGAGTGTTCAACTATTTGTACCAATGTAGAACTTGCCCAGTTGGTCTTGCAAAAGGAATTTGTGTTAGACTACTAGGAAAGGATCATAGGCCATTGTTCCATTTGCAAACATCTAGCCTAAAATGAAGTAAATCAAATGAAGGCTTTATTTATTTTTTATCCAAATTTGTTGATCTATAATATACCTTTCTTATCTTCACCAACTCACCTTTCCTGGGTTTAATGTGTTGTCCCTGTTCCCTCCTTGGACATGTGCACCTCGACTTAGGCCAAAAGCCTATGTTGAGGATGTCTAATACAAAAAATGACCTTGTATTTTCCCTACCCAACATTGGGTAATGTGTACCTCGATTCATGGAAAAACCATAAGTTGATGTTGGCTATTATGAGTGATGACCCAGAATTGGGTATGAAAAGAGTTTAATGTGGAAAAGAAAATAAAAAGTGAGCAAAAGATGTGACTCGGTAAAAGTATCAATTGAAACGGAAAAAAGTAGAGAAAATAATTAAAAGAAGTGAATAAAATGAGGTAATAGTCATATACACAAAGAAGAAAGGAAAAGCAAGACAATGATCAAAAAAGAAGAAAAGTAGGGCATAAAAGACAATGAAAGAGGTAGGAAGCTTGGCCGTAATGTCAAGGAGGGCAAAAAGTCACTGAAATGTACCCATAGGTATTATACCTGACCCTGAACCTATGTTACAATCCAAGAAATTCCTATCGTGATCCTAGAACTCTAGTATGGTGAACTTAAGAAGTGAAAATAAGGGCAAGCCTATGGCGACAAGTACTAGCTATGTATGAACTTATTTTTGAGTGTGAGTGTTGAATACAGATCCTTGTACCCAAATTTAAAATCACTGTGTTAAAAATGAGGATTTATTTTGAAGTGAGGGAACTAGTTACAAAGTCGGAAAGTTTGTACCTTGGTGAGAGGGAAAAAAGTAGCAGTATCGGTGCATGATGAGTTTATGTCATTTTATGAACCACATGAGTGAGCATGTTGAATCTAAGAGCATAAGCATGTATTAAAGCAAAGATAAAGTCGAGATTGAAAGCCATGTGATTGCGAGAGCTTAAAAGAGTATACTTTTGTACAAAATGTTTTTTTGAGTCATAGTGCGTCACTTGAGGACAAACAACGAATTTAAGTTGCGCGTTTTGATGTACCGTGATCTCACAGTATTTTCAATGCTTTTTCCTTAAGAGTTTTGTGTGTCTAGAGATTTTTCTGGTAATAGTTTAATAGGTTTTTATGTTTGTTTGCAGGAAAGATGTCAAGAAATAAAACACAGAAGGCAGCTGAAATAAAGTGCAGAAACGACCCATGAAGGCTATTGACGTAGATGGTTGTCGTCGATTGATGTTCAGGTAATTAGAGAAAACTCGGGGAAATCTGGCAAGTGTGGGTGTAGCAATCTACGGTCCATCTATTGATCGATGGACCATCCTGTTCAATCGTCAATGAGATCAAAGATTGTCCCAGTATCGGAAGATGGAAAAATTCTAAGGATGGAGCAACAGAAGGAATTGACGAACCGTAGACTCATCTACGGACCGTGCTGTTTGTCCGTCGATTGACTCAGAGAGGATTCCTTCTGAAGAATGAAAAATGATGCTATGTCTGGACTGACTGAGGCAGTTGACGGTCCTTCTGTTGGGGTCGTCGATTACAACCGCATTTTTAGGATAACTTTCCTTATTTTACTTTCTTTTAATTTAGGACAATGTTTTCTATAAGTAGGATTTAAAGCCTTGTTTTTGGGGTTTGACATTATTATTATTGTTCTTAGTTAGTGTTTGAATATTGGATTTTGTAACTTTAGCAATAATTCAATTTCCGAATTTGGTTTTCAAGTGTTATCTTATTATTTCAAGTGGGTTTTCTGGATTCTTCGGATTGTCAAAGTAAGTTCATGTTTTATTTTTTAACAACTATGAATTGTGTTCTTATATGCATGGGTAACTAAATCCACAACTAGGATTGTGGGAACCATGGGTGATTAATATTGTAAGCCTAGCTTAATAACAATTCTCAAATAGGTTATTGCATGTATTGATAATTCTTTCGCTTATAAGTCTTTTTAACGAGTGCACGCGTTAGAACTCGCCTTGTTTCTACTTTCTGGACCAAGGAGGTAGTTAATAAAAAAAGAATTATCAACATAGATTTAGTGGGATACTATCTAATATGCTAGTGTTGATTGGTGCAAAGTAATAACTAAGTCATACATTGAATATGATGCTTAATATGAAGTAAAGGTAAGGGTTAGTAGCTTATACACACGTAGCCGGACCAAGGTACGGGGTGAAATTCTCTAAATGCTGGACCAAGTATTTAGAGATACCTAACTTATCACTTTGCATGCAAAACACTAGGGAAGAATTGTTATAGCTAGGAATACGACGTTATGAACCTATGGGGAACACATACACCCTAGTTTCTATCACAACTTGATAAAAACTAAATCTTTACTACTATTACTTGTTTTACTTAGTGATATCAAAAGATTTTTTTTTTATAAACTCCCCCTTACATACTTGTGTTTCGAAAAGAACTTGACTAAATATAAGTAATAAGACTAATCTTTTTTCCTCGTGGGATCAACCCCCAACCTACTAGTTGGGTTCTTTACTTGTACGACCGCTTATATTTATTTAGGGAGGTGTAATTTGAGCATATCAACCATCACACTGTACCAAAAGGGGAAATAAAAGATTTTTCCATTGCCTCCCGCCATATTCCTCATTCTCTTCTTCTTCGTTCTTGCTTGCTTGCTTGTATTTCTTCTCGTTCTCTTCATCATCTTCTTCTTTTTTCCTACATTGTTGGTCTTGGGTGCTAGTCCTTAAGCTTTCATTCTTGTTCTTTTCTTCTTCTCAGATTTAACTAATCTAATTAGTGGACAAGATTTCGTCTTGTATCAATTGGAATTACTTCATAAATGATTGGGGTCACACACCATTATTTTGATAAGTAAAATGAATAGTTTTTTGAAGTATTTATCATCATCTGGGTACCTCCAATTTTTTAATTAATTTGCATTCACGTTTCCAACAAATAGCTTTATATGTTGCAAAAGTTGACTATTGTAACATATTATAGTCATATGTAACAACAAAAATGTTATTTCAATAGCAATAGAATAAACATATGTTGCAACATATAACTTATATAAAGTGCAACATATAACTTAGGCATGTAGTAACATATGACTTACATGTCGCAACAAAATAGTAATATGGTGAAACATATGAATTATAAATTTTGTCACAACATGTGATTTATGTTTTGCAACAGAATTGTTATATGTAACAAGATATAACTTACATTTCGCAACATAATAGTCATATGTTGTGACATATAACTTACATATGTTGCCACATTTGATTTATTTGTCACAACATAATAGCTATGTGTAGGAACATATGACTTATATCTCCCGATAAAATAACCATATATAGCATTATATGACTTACGCATTTTGCTACATGCGATTTATTTGTCACAACATAATAGTTATATGTAACAACATATGACTAACATTTTGCATAGAATAGTCATATGTAGCAACATATGATTTACACATTTATTCATTAGTACTAATCATTTTTTAAATTAATCTTGTAACGACCCTCAAAATGAAATAGGATGAACTAGAGTCTCCATGAGTTTTATGAGATAATAACTTGTTAAAATAATGAAGAATATCTTTTCAAGTCAGCTTTAATGAGATTAGAAGCCAAAAGTCAAGGGACGACCAAGACATTCAAAAAGTAGCCTTTTATGTGTTGGTGTGTTCTAGTATGTTGTTCATGTTTTTATGTTTTGTTTAAAGTCTAAAATCAGTGGAGTTTCCCTAGTATCTTAATCATCGTGTTTAGGGTCAAAACGTTCGGGTACGGCTCCCAAACGACCAATCTAAGGGTCCTTGAGGAGGACGCAAGCTTTGGCCAAGAATATGTCAAGATAGCTTGTGGGAAGAACCTTCAAGGAGTTAGTCCGCATCGTGGACATGCTCTACCAAGGATCAAGAAGTTGGTCTGAGTCATCAACGTGGTCGCGGAACTCTCTGTCCAAAATTTAATTTCTAGAAAGTCCAGGAACACCTCCGCGTCGCGGACTTGTTCCGAGATGAAAATTCTAAAAATATGAAAATTCTAAGAATAAAAGTCAAGTTAGACTTAATTAAAAGGTCCAACTAGTGTAGGGGTATTCTGGGTACTTCGAGTATTCATTATAAATGATTATTCTACCTATTTTACAGTATTTTAAGATGATTAAAACATAGAAATCCCAAATTACAATTCATTTTTCAAAACTGAACCCTTCGTTCCAAAATAGATTCTCTAAAAAATCCATTGGAGGCCAAGCTCAAGATCAAGATAGGAGATGGGTTTTCAACTGATTTCTTCTTCAATTTTCATGGGTCTTCAATCAATAATGTATGGTTACTCTTGATTCTGGAATAACCTTTCATTCAAGGAGTTCTATCAAAGATTCTCAAATGTGATTCAAAGACCAAAATTCCCAATTTTTAATCTAAACATGGGTTCCTTGTCAAACAATTTTCTAAGTGATTATAATGATGAATTAAGATGATTTTCAATGAAATTCCTTGATGAACCTATGATCTCCTTTTACTCTTAATTTAACCTATAAAATGGCTTTTGTGATCTTAACTGCATGTTAATGGAATTAAGCTTAGATTGTGATGTATTGTTGAATACTATTGCTATCTTTAGTTATTGATTAAGAATTTTTGAGAATATATCAATGTTGATCATGGCTTGGAGGATTGGTAAGTTGACCTGATTTCTAGTCTATAGTACGAGAAATGATGTTGTGTGGTTTGTTCCACTTATGGTGGTGGTGTTTACTTCTTGTCCATGATCATGGCCTTGAAGTCAATAAATGTAAAGTGAATTGTTGATTATGATGCATATTTTTATAAAGTTGTACTATGGAGGCTAGGTATGAAATTCTCAATGATAGCATGATGTTTAAAGTGTATTAATGATGAGGAGTATATGGTGAATGACAGTGTTAGGGATAAGGTGTGGTCTACATGATTTGTTGTGTTAAGTACTATTGTGGAATGACCCCTACTTATTTGAACCCTATATGAATGTGTGATCATATACATGTTCGGAGTTGCGTATTCAAGTGTTGAATGTGTCCTTCTCTCCTATAATGAATTGTGGGTGTGTGGTCTAAAATCCTTAAAGTCTTTATATGTGAATTGCTCATGATTTGGGGATATTGTAAGTGTGTTGTGATCCCTTGAAGGGAAGTGCACTCAATATTAATGTTGTTGCATATGTATGAATATGATATGTTATGGTGTCAATTGAAAGGGTAATTGTCATATGCACCCTTACATCTTATTACGCATGAAAAGTATATGATTAGCAAGGTATGAACATGTTTTGCATAAATGTGTTTATGTGGAATGCTTTCTTACATTTGTACACACATGAGTGAATGAATAAGGTTTATGATAATCTAGTGAAAGTGAGTCTCTTGAAAGGTTTCCTTAATTGTACTCTAAACTAGACTATGTTATGAATATGATATGATTATGTGAAAGGTCATTCTCACATAATGTAGGTTTCATGATGAAAGACTATTCTCATCTTAGAAACCATTGACCTCTATGATATATGAGAGATTAAGTCCCTAAAACCTACTTTATGATCTAGTGTAAAATAAAGCCTTAAAGATATTTAAAAAAAGGGAGTTTGAGCTTAGCACCGAGTGAACATGAAAAATGAGAGTGGGGGCCTCACGTCTAGTAAGTCCTGTTTCCCACAAGAGAACCCTCACGTTTAGCAAGTATGGTTCCCAACATAGATGTTACCTTATGAGATGGAAACCTTCACGTTTAGCAAGTCCAGGTTTTTAGTAGCAATCTCTTTTTTTATAATAATGTTCCCCCGTATGTTTTAGCTTAATGATCCACTTGGATAGATATTATGTATGTATCTCCTACCTTGGCAAATAGTACCCTCTTTTTTCTGTGTGGGAGTAGAACACCAGATTCCATGTATCTCACACAGTTTATGTTGGTTATGGAAATGTATCCCAAAAGTTAAGAAACGAACTAACATAAGAATTTGAACCCTCGTCATCACTTCATGAAGAGTTACTTAGTGTAAGTAGTACTATGGTCCCTACTCATGCATTGCACAAGTGGATTGTAAGGGAGGTTATGATTAGGTTCTCTTATGTAATAAGGACTATGATTCATGTATATTAATATGAATGCATGTTTAGGTTGAATTTACTTATGTCAAGACATGAATTATGATTATGCATGTGAATTATACTTATGACTTCTTAATGGGTTTGCTTAGTATACTTGAGGTATGGGACTGTATGTGTAAATTGCATAGTGAACTTGTGAAGGGGTTGTGAGGGTGGTTTTCCTATGATATGAACTAAATTGGTTATTACTAAGATGTATTAAATGAATGAACTCTTATATGACTACTAGTGAAGTATGTTGGTCTTATATCTAATGTTAAGTGGAGATGTAATGACTTGATGAATGTGATGTGCCTAGTCTAGGGTGTCTTCCTAGGAACACTTAGTGTGAGTAGTATTATGGGATGCTACTTGCACATTGCAATACTGTGACGCGGGGGTTGTCTTATGTGATGGTTCCTATGTGAAGATTATGGCTTATGATGTGCTTATGAGTTTATGATTATATGTGACTGGATGATGAAGGCTATATGAAAGTTCACCTTTGGTGACCTTAAGGTGATACATTGCTCTAAGTATGACTTAAGGGTTGTTTGAGAAAAGGAGTTAAGATAAAAAGGAAGGTAATGTATGATGTGTATTGAATGTGCCTTAAATGTGATAATGAATTTATGTGTTATTATGATGGTTTCCATGTGTACGATGATGTAAGTGGTCTATATTGTGCCTATTGTATAAATGTTCATGATATTTCTTTAAAATGACATGATGCATGGTTTTCCAACTAAATGTCTTCTTTTAAAAGATATTTTTGCATGGTCATCATACTTAGTGCATATTTGTACTAACACCATTATTATTTACCTTTTTACATTAAGTGTAGGTTGAGGTGACTTAATTAGATTTCCTAGAATGAAAGGCTTGGATTAATATTCCCAAGCTTGAGTGTGTATTGAAGATTCGTGTCCTATTGTGTTGAAGTCATGTCTAAGATGGCAAGATGAGACTTAGTACTTCGATTTTATATTAAAGTTTTGAATGAGATGACTTTTTAGTCTTGTGTTTTCAATTGAAAATGTTTTAAATTCCACACAATTTTATGTTTATGTGATGGAAGTATGCTAAGGTCTTGTATAAGACCCCCGAGAGGTGGAATACGCCGTATTACGACAAGGGGTACCCTCGGGCCGTTAGAAATTTCTTCAAGTATAGTAAAAAGAGGGATTATTTGTAGGTAGTGATTGTAGAGGTGTATGAGTCAAGAAGAAAAATCAATACACTTTGCGTTTAAAAGATGGTAAGAGACGGGGAGGGTCAGTATGGATGAATGTGTAAAGAAATGTTTTGTATGATGAATTTATTTAGTAGACTGCCAAAACATAATTTCTTGGGAAAAAGACCAGTAGAAATGTTTTGTATGATGAATTTATTTAGAATGGTGCCAAAACCTCATTTCTGGGGAGAAAGACCAGTTATTTGGATTATGGATGACATTTATATCACTCTTGTAAATAGTTGTTTTAAGTGTTAAAGCATACTCTTTGTCACATCCGAGGAGCACCCCTCCTAGACGTAACCGGCGTCGTCGTCCTCGAAGAGGACTAAGAATAGCCGCATAGCATTCGTCTTTACTTATCATAGGTAAGAAAGTGCAGAAAATTAGAACTTTTCATTTACATCTAAAAAAATGAGGTTTACTTAGACCTCTCGTTTACACATTATATATATATAGGGAGTTTACTTAAACTCCTCGCATAAGAGTATAGAGTCTAATAAAGATGTCTCATATTAAACCATCTAAGTCGAAATATAACAATTGGGGCATATCCCTTACACAAATGTATAATTTCCTCTTAGGGCTTACAATAATGTCTTGAATAATAAGAGTGGAACGAATGTCATTAGGCTATAGAAAGTCACATAGGTAGAATGAGAAAAGGAATCATCCTTGAATCTTGAGGACATACCCACACATGGAGAAATGATCCAAGCCTTCTTGCAGATTCTCCACAAACCCATAACGTAAAATATTTGGGAAAAGAGGAGAAAAAGGGGTTGTACATCACTTGGATGTACTAAGTATAGAAACATATGCACACACAACTAAGAAATAATGCCAAAAGGTACATTTGATCCAAACTATGCAAAGTTACTTTTGTAAAGCCTTATGAACATACAATAGCATATACCAAACAATAACCATACATTCCTTAGGACAATATCATATTCAACACAAGACAAAAATTATCAAGTTAAGTCAAGTCAACATGTGTATAACATAGTAGAACTGTAAGACCTCACAAATGACTTAGGTGAATTAGAGCCTAAAATGGCTGTCATGATGGTCTAAGGTCCTAAATTAGTCTATTATATGGTATTGAGGCACTGCTTAATATTTTAGGTGCATTGGAAGTCAAAAGTCAAGGGAAGACTAAGACATTCAACGACTAAGTCACCTATGTGCCTCATATGTTGTTTTATGTATTTATGTGTTTTCCATTAGGTTGTAAGGTCATTATATGAGTTATTGTAGTGTATATAGGCAGTTTATCATGTTTCTTGAAGTTTGTAGGTCAAACATCCAAGAACGTCCATGATGTTCGAAAGTGTTGCCTTGATACGAACTTGTGTGTCTAGGCGTGTTTCGTCAATTCATACGTGTTCGTTTTGGGTGAAATTCATGTGAGAGGTCCTAAAATCATATAAGATCATGTTAGGTTTGAAACGTCTAGGAAAACATCCCCAAGGACCATCAAAGGGTCCTTGAAGAAGGACCCAAGTTGGTGCCCGTAGCCCAAGACAGCCCAAACCATGGAGGCAATCGACGCACAGTGGGTTAGGAGACGCCCCGTTCGTAGGGTTTCATCGGTTGGAACATAGAAATGGGATAGGAGAGGCCAATGACAAGCCTCAGTCCCCAACCACTGACCAAAAGGACGGTCCGTTGGTCAAGGACGGGCCGTCGTTTGGCAAACGTTAGTGGAGTGCTTCCTTGAGTGCAGTTCATTCTAAGTTGAGGGGTGAACTTGTAAATTCACCCCACTTCCAAATAAGAGTATTGACGGTTCCTTAAGGATCTTTTGAGTATTTTAAGTGTGGTTATAAGCCTAAAATAATGAGAAGAATTCATTCTTCTAAAATCAAAACCCAAATCCCTTAAAAATATCTCTAGAACTCTATTGGAGTCAAAACTTAAGGAAGGGCTTGGATTGACTAAATGAGTGGATATTATTAATCAAATTGAAGAATTAGATTCATCACGGTATGGTTTTTGATCCTTTTATTCATCAAGGACCTCAAATTTCAAAGATGTTTTCTAAAGTTTTCAAAGTTGAATTGTCCAATTTTATGATCTATTTAATGGGTTCTTGCATTAATGGTTTCTAAAAATTTAGTAATGATTGAATTTTTATTGTATTGATGATTTTAACGTGAATTAACCTATGAATCCATGATGAATGAACCCTAGTTTTGACTAAGTTATGGGTTATTTGATATTGATCTAATGTTGATGAATTCTAATGTAGTTTCATATGGGCTATTCATTGGTGTAACAATTGTAGTAAATTGATATATATGTTGAATAATATTGATTAATATGTATTAAATTGACCTATTTTCATGAATATTTCTATAATTATGTTGAATTGTTGGTTATGACCATGGGTAAGGGCCTTATGATATCGAATTGGGTGATTTGACATTGGATTGAGGTATTGATGATGGAGTGGTGGTAATCTACCCTATTTCCTTTATATTATGTTAATTAGACTTCAATTATGTTGTGATTGGTATGGTTCACTTATGGTGGAAGTGTTATGTGCTTTACTTGCAATTGATGTGGCCTTGTCGGTGTTATTTTATGTAATATGATGATCATGTCTTTGTCGGCAAACTAAATGAAGTATTTTGATGATTTGTGTAGTTGATAATGTGAAGTTGTATAATATCTATATACATGTGAAATAATATAAAAGTATGTGTTCTTCTATTGATGTTATGTAGGTAATCATGTTTACTATGACTTTGGGCTTATGTGTTTAGTCTTAGAGTTGATTCTTGGTTATTCCTACTTGAATATGTGAGTCTATGTTGTTCATATTGATGATTATATGATATTATATAGTATGACTTAAAGATGATAAGGATTATTTTTATGTGCTTCTATAATGACATGTAATATGAGTTAAAGTGAAGTATGTGGTGTCTTTTCTTGGTTGACTTGTGTCCCTTACTTGATGTATGTATAAAGGTGAATATGTGATGTCTTGACTTAGGATGATAAAGTCTCTTATTCTTGAATGTATGAATGATATGAGACCTTAAATGAAGTTAAGAGGGTCCTTTATGTGAAACTTTGAACCTAGTGGTAAGGTTATGAATGTTAAAGTCGTAATACGTAATGGTATCCTTCAAGTAAAGGAATGATAGGATTAAGGTTAATTGGCTGGAATGACATCAAATTAATCCTTTGGAAAGTTATGATGAGCTTCTTGTCTCCATTGGGAGGTAGCCCTAGTGGACCTTTCTTTGGTAGGGTAAATGTGATTGGGTTATGAACTTGATATGGAACCCCTTTATGTGAACCTTAAGTGTAAATTACTCTATGATAAAGAAGGCTAGCACTGAGTGAGTAGGGTTAGGGAAGTAGTTCTAGTTAAAGAATGAGACTAGATTAGAAAGCATGCCCTTCATATTCCTTAACCATGTGCCTACATGGGATGTGTCTAAGTTCTACCATTGTCAAGTAGAACACCCTCATCAGAGTAGGTTAGAACTTTGGATTCCATGCTTTGCTGTCATGGTCTATGTCAGTTATTGCCTATTCCCATTATATGGAATATCTATTAACATTAGAGAAGTTATATGAAGTTTAGGTGGTGGTATGGTACACTATCTAGACATTGCACAATAGGCTTTGAATGTCCTTTGTGTGTTTTATGTCCTAAATGAACTAATAAAAGTAATGAGTTAAGTTAAGAAAGTATGTTTAATGAATAAGTACTCATCTAGAGTAGTTAAGGGTTGTCTAGTTAAGGTGTGAAGGGGGCATAGGAATGGTCATTTCGTATCTTACCTAGACGAGTCTTAAGAATGACTCTGTCTAGGGAATGGTTGATTATGTGGACATGATCTGAACTTAGGAAGTCTTAAGTTATTAGGTAGTCTTGAAGAGGTCTATTATGGACATTATCTTCTTGATTTACTTAAGTAAGTCTTTTGATAGCCTTTGGTAAGGGAATGTCATATTATCTATATGTTGATGTGTTGATGTCTTGTAAGTGTGTATGTGTCTTATTATAAGTATTCTTGAGGTTCATTTAGGTATGCTTAGGGAGGTTGTATGGGCGGTCTCTCTTTGTGTTGCTTAAGTGAGTATTGTGATAGTTTTAGTGAGAAGAATACATGCTAGAAAGTGTCTAAGGAAGAAGAAGGCAACTTCAGTGCAACAGTGAAGGAATTCACTGTACAGTGAGTTGAGGTCACCGTAAAGTGTCTCTTAAAAATGTGATAATTTCTCTAACGTATTTCTTCTGCATTTCTAAGTTGTTAAATGTCGCTCTTATGATTATAATATGATTTTTATATGAAAAGATGCATATTTCTATTAAATGTCCATTTTTGTGATTTTCATGCATTATGCCATTTTAGTACATGTGGTTGTACTAATCCATATTTTATCTATCTCTAAAGTGATTGGCAGATGAGTAGCGTTTGGGAAGAAAGACTTGGATCATAGCATCATTCAAGTGGACTTGAAGTATGTCCTCAATTTACTCGAGGGCATATATATAGATGTCTTTTATGTCTTCTTTTTCAAAGTATTGTAATAGACTAAGTATTTCTATATTAGTATTATGGATGGGCCGTGTCCCAAAAGTATTCTAGTGTCTTAAGTTTGATGAGATTGAGACTTAGAACTTCCTATGACTTTATATGAAAGAGTTCTTAAAGAGTATGAAATGTTTTGTGAAAAGTTTTTATTCCGTACTACTTTTCATTATGTTTATGCGATGAATGATATGTATGGGCTTGTACAAGACCTTCGAGAGGTCAAGTATGTCGGTTTCAATGCGAGATTGACCCTAACTTCTAGGGTGTGATTTCGGAATGTGACAAGAACCATAGCCAAAACAAGTCTAACATCATGTATAACAACAAAGCATGTTCAAGAGTGCATAACATTATACAACAAGCAAAACCCTTACTCATAACCCCTTACCAAGCTAACAAGTGCAATGACCAAGTGAAGCCCCATAACTCCACTCAATCAAGTAAACCAACCAAAGGATCATAAATAATGTCTAACTTCACATACCATAGCATCATGAGCATTTATCATCATATTTAGCAATATGACCGTTAACATGAAGAATCAACATAAGCATGTAATTCATTTCATAAGAGCATAGGAACATAAGAACATCCTCCTAGGACTTCCCTCAAGTCCAATCAGTGCAATGTATAGGTAGAGTCCCATACCCCTACCTAGATTAAGTCAAACACCTTAAGTCCTCCTAGTTAGAGTTCACTTTATTACTCAATTTTTCTTACGGGAATATCTTTCCTTAACCGACATAGACCACACGAGTTAACGCGGAATTCAGTGTCATAGAACCCTACACTTAAAGATGGACTACTTGTCAAGGTAGTACCAATAGATGAACATAACATCTAGGTAAATCCACTTGATAGTATTCCTATGGAGGAAACATAGCTCAAGAACTGGGAGGCATGTTTGAGACCCTCTTTATGCCTTCGATATTGTAATCTCTATCTCATGAGTACAATAGTAAACCTACCTTCCCTACTTGGGAAGAGACACTCCTTTCTACTAGTTCACTCGGTGCTAATCTAGAGTCCCTTTTGACATGTTTTTCTTTAACATTCACAACTAAAATTAGGTTGTATAACAATAACTCCTTGTATAGTCATAGTCATTAGCTCAATTGGAATTGCATGAGAACATCCTTTAAGTGACCCTCATATGTGATATTAGCACATTATCATCATTATGTCATAATAAGGCACATAGGCAACTCATAAACAACCTTATATCATTACATATTAAGCATAATCTCACAATCACATAATCAATACATTTCAATTGCATCATAATACCACAACTATTTAGTCTAATCACAAGATATACTTCAATTGAACTTCAAAACCAAGTACAAGCCATCATAATTGAATTAAAGTTTTGATATCACAAAGACTTACCAAATCCCCTTCAAAAGCCATCATCCATGGTTTTTGTCACATCCGGGGAGCACCCCCTAGAAGTAATTGGCGTCGTTATCCTCATCGAGGACTAAGACTAGACTGTTAGATTACATCACTACATTCATAGATTTAAAATGCGGAAAATCTAAAACGTTTCTTTTATCTATCATGAGGGTTACATAGACCTTTCACACACACACACACACAGTAATACCGAGTATACATAGAACCTTCGTATAAAAAGATTACATAGTCTTCTACTTTTATTGCACACACACACTCACACACACACACACATACACACACACACACACATATAAGATTAAATAACATAGTCTTAAAAATAGATGTCTCATCTCGTAACAATCTAAAAAGGAGTAAACCAATTAAGCATAACCCATACATCACTACAATAAAAGCCACATATAGGCTTTATAATCTTTAGTACTCAAATGAAAGGAAATGAACATAGTGTCTTTAATACTAATCTATATTCAATGCTAGAAAGTGGCATTGTCCTCGAAGTAGTGAGGACCTACCCAACTTGGAGAATGAGAATACAAATCTTGCTTCAAAGGTCGCTACAAGCCTTCAACGATCAACCTAAAATGTTGAGGAAAAAGGGAGAAAATAGGGTTAGCACATCACTTGTACTAAGTATGAGACCATATGCACACATAACATTAAATCATGCTAAAAAAGGACATCTTATTAAAACATGCTATTTTACTTTGAAAATCCTTATGCACATTCAAGAACCAATACATGTCAATCATACATATTTATTAAGTCAATATCATGTACATCACAAGACCAATAATACACAGTCTAGTTAAGTCAATGTGCATGTCAACCTAATTTAGAACACAATCAAGACAACCCTATCATCAAATTATAATATCAACAAGCATATATAAGAGTTCATAATATCATAACTAAAGCAAGACCATTATTCATGAACCCTTATTAAGTCCACTAGTGCAATGACTTGGCAAAACCTCTAACCTTACTCAATCAAGTAACTCAACAAGAACCATAAACAATGCCAAACTTAACACAACATATCCTTAAGAGTATATAACATAAAACTTTAGAATAGAGACCAAACACATGTTCATAAGTGAAACCAACATCATATAGTGTCATCAATATGTAAGATAATCATATACATTATTATTTACATTTATATGCATATACATATATAAGAAGATCCTTCTAAGACTTCCCTCAAGGATAACTAGTGCAATGCATAGGTGGTGTCCTGTACCCCTACCTAGAATAAGCTAAAATCCTTAGGTCATCCTTGTTAGAGTTCACTTCATTACTTCATTTTACCTTTTGGGAACATTTTGCCTTAACCGAAATAGACCACATGAGCTAATGTGGAATCTGATGTCAATAACTAGGAGATATAGTTGGGACCCTCTTTATGCGACATGTATTATAGTCTCAATCATATGAGTACATTAGGTATCCTACCTTCCCTATGTGGGATAGGACACTGCTCACTCTAGTTCACTTGGTGCTAAGCTAGAATCCTTTTGAAATGTCTTTAATTCCATTATTAATCATCATAGCATAATGTAGTTTATAGGGTCTATCCCTTATATAATCATCATCATAGCTCAACAAGAATTGCATGACTATTGTCCTTCCATTACAATTCATACATGTGAGGTTAAAACATTTACATAGTCACAACATAATAAGGCTCATTGGTATGTTATCACCATCATTATAACATTTACATCTTAGCCAACAACTCACAATCCATTGTTCAAGACATTTCAATTCAACACCATACCAACCCTATCAATCTTAACATGAGGGATACTTCAATACAACGTCATCATTTAATCACAGGTAGTCATAGTTGAAGTCAATAATTGATATTACAAGGCTTACCCAATCTCATTCACAATGCCATCATGAAGGTCATACCATCAATTATCCAATTCAACCCAACAATGGGTGTAATATTATCACACAATAATAAGAATCATCATAATAAAGTAAATTGAATCACTATACAACAATTCATCACTAGTTCATAGACTATAATTTGGACCTTAGGTCAAATTCATGATCTACTTCACAACCTAGGTCAATTAATCAAGAAATAGCATACTTATATTACAATACAAAACAATATACTCATAATTTAAATAATAACAACGTAGAATAGTAAATCACACATTAACCAAGCCAATTGTATCAATGATATACAATTCAATTTATGGTCACAACCTAGGGTTAAGGGGAAAAGGTCATGTTTTCACAAACTCGGTTAATAAACCAAGAAGTAGTCAAAATATTTCATAAAACATTTTAATATACTCATAATAACCAAAAGAAATCATAAACAAAGCAATTCACAAGATCAATTTTTTATTGGAAGAAAACCCACTTGAATTTTATACTTTTGAAATAAATTTGGAGGAACCCTTTGGAGAAAGAGACCTCAAAAGGTGAAAGGAATACCATACCTTACTAAATGATGAAGTTTGATGTTGAAAACTTGATCAATTTGCATCCCTATAACCCTGCTTTTTATGGTCATCTATGGAGTTTTTTTGGAGAGAGAAAAAAGAGAGAAGGAAGAGCAATTGGGTTTTGGGAATCACGGGAGTTGGGTTTAGTTAAATTAAGTTTATAGTCTTTATAGGAGTCATTAACTAAATTAATTAGTCCCCCCTTAACCACCAACTAATCAACTAACCACTAAATTAACTAATTGAATTAATTAAAGTCAAACAACATAGGGACCTGAAACTGATGGGCCGTAGGTCAGTCGATGCTCTTGATCCCTTCCATCTTGCACACCCGTCATTGGTGTGATATACTGGTCCAAATGGACCATTAGCCAAAATGTATAAGTGTTGGACAAAGGAGGCATCGACGCCCCACCGATCCAACCACGCCTCGTCGCCTCTACACGTAGGTAGACACTGCCTATTGGAAGCTTTTTTCAAATTTGCAAGGTTCCTCCTTATTGTTAGTAAAGAGTAGTGTCATTCGGGGACAAATGTTCTTAAGAGGGGGATAATGTAACAACCCTAAAAATAAATATACTAAGTGATACTTAATATGTCAAGAATGCCTATGATTAGACTAGGGTTCACACGGATTGATGCACGTAGAACAAGACTTCAGAACCCTTGCTACATCCAAGACAAATAACTTGGGGAGTTAGTTGATCTAGGAAAGGTTGGGTCCAACCGTGTAGGGCTCTCGAATACGAAGATTTACTCGAAGGAGTCTTTATGAGACTTAAAAAGAGGAAATCTTATGTTTGGATGATTTAGGGGTAAAATGGTTTTTTTCCAAGATTAGGGTAATATCGTAATTACCCTAAATATATAGTTAGTTGTTTAATTAATAAGGTGGAGGGGAATTTTGGGGAGAGAGGACCGAAAATTGGAACTTCAAGTGAAGTCTTGCATCACCTGGGTTCAAACCTAGGTGGAAGGAATGAATTAAATTATTTTTAAGTTAAGTTGGTAAATTAATGTAATTAATTTATATTTATTATTATTAGCTGATTTAAAATAAAAGGAAATCACATTTTTAATAATAAAATAAAAACCTTATTTGACTAAATCCTAAACTAGACTCCTAATCCTAAGAAAACTCTTCTCACCCACACTCATCTCTCTCTCTCACGTCTCTATCACTCTCACTCACGATTTTCTCTGCCAAATAACTTTAAAAAATAGTAGTTAAACCAAAGTTCTTCACACTTGAAGAACTCACAACTAAAATATAAGAAAACAAACGAAATCAATCACGTAGGCAAAAGAAGTTTGTCCGTCGAGTTGGTGTTTACTTTGAAGGGATTTGGACGTGATTTTTGGAGAAGATTTTGGGAAACAAGTAAAGGTTTTAACGTCATAAAAGGTATGGGTTTTCTTATACTTGGTCCCTTTTCCAAAAGACCCTTAAGGCTCAGATGAATCTACTCAAAAACTAGGGTTGTTCCCGTTATTGTCAAACTCCTTGTCCATAGTATCCCTTTGATCTCAATGTGAAATAGGTCAGAGATCATGTTGTTGGTATGTTTGCTGGTAGTTTAAGTATGAAGTTTGATTTTCGTGATAATGTGTTTTTGATTATGTGTATGGAATTGTAAGCATGTTAAGTTATGTCAGCCGAAAGTATGTGAAAATGTTTTTATGTTTGAATTTTATGTGCGAATGTTTGGGTAAATCATGAGATGTAAGGTAATTCTTGGCTGAATATAATCATAAAAATATTACACTTAAAGATGCATCAAATGATCCACGGAATGCCTTAAGAATTAACGTATGAATGATGATAAAAAGAAGCTGAAAATACTGAACAAACTTCCAGCATTTGGTAACTTGGGTTCGGCCAAACAAAATGGTACAAAATGCAATGAAAAATGAATGTTAAATAAGTGATATCACTAAGGATTGAACCCAATAAATCATTACATGAAAGATAAAAAAAAACAACAACAAAATATTAAGACAAAAATGGATTGGAAGAGACTAAATTTCCAGCCTGCTGGAAATTGTAGTCTCAGCCAACTTTTTTAAAAATGAGCTTCGTTTAATTTTTTTTTTGAAAAGTGAGGTCATTGGGGATTGAAACCATGACATCACTAATTGAAAATTTTATAAAAATTTCATGAGAAAAATGCAAGTAAAAATAGATGTGCTGAGTGGGGATTGAACCCACAACCTCTTGAATGGATGAGAGAGAGAGGAGAAAAACAAGGAGAAAATAAATGTGGATAGTGGGTATTGAACCCACAACCTCTTGGATAGGTGAGAAAGTTAAGAGATATAATAAAAGAAAAATAATGAGCATGTGGGTGATTGAACCCACAACCTCCTTTACTTGAACGAAAAAGGAGAGGAGAAGAAGAAAGAAAATATTATGGGGTTGATGGGGATCGAACTAGGGTCCCCCAAATCTAAAAAATGCGATTATCAAGTTTAAAACAAGATTATGTGTTGTCCAAGGGATTCGAAATCGGGTTTCGTTGCCCAATTCCGTATTGACACATAAGTCATACGTATCTTGGCATATCTACAGGATGCATAAGTCTTGTACCACATAATCTTGGGTAAATATGAATCACTTAGACAAACTATGAATGAATCCCCATGGCTTTTATTTATAGACCCATAAGTCTAGCATATGTTTAAAGTTAGTGAGCCTAAGATGTATGTAATTAAATGATGAAACCGTAGAAGGGTTAAGTAGGAGTGTAAAATGCACTAAATGTCCAAGTGCATTGGCATATGATGAAATGAACAATGAAATGCTGAAATGAACAACGAAATGATGAAACTGTAGAAGGGTTAAGTAAGAGTGTGAAACACATGAAATGTCCAAGTGCATTGGCATATGATGAAATGAACATTCAATTAAAAAGAGCTGAGTAATTATGAAGAGAAAATGTGATAGTGATAATAAATGTGGTGACAACATGATATAAGGCTAATGTAAAGCAATCTCAAATGAGCATAAGTAAATGGTTACATCTAGGGGTAAAACTCGGATATGACAAACTTTGTATCAAAGCATGAGTTGAATATCTTTGAGTCTATGTCTCTCTATTAACCACGTCAATGTAAGTTCGTATTCATAATTGTGAAGCATGCCACACATATGGATGCGAGCCTACATGATTCGTAGGATACTCTCATTTTCTTAAAATCTTATATCATACCACTAGAGTATACTTATGGTGTGATTTAGAGTCTAATCCTATTGTTGTGATTATAGGAAGAATGAATACTCGAATGAATGCGGCACGAAGACTTCGACAGGAAATTTCCAATGCAGGAGATCCTCCCCATGGTGATCAAGTTCCTCCGCTTGAGGAAGATGATAATATGGAACAAGCTCTGGTCAATCCTCTACCCTTGAAAGATGGTGATATAAGGGCTCCCTTATCCAGTTGGCTCAAGCCGCCACTGTTCAAGGCCAAGCTATGATGGCCCAAGCAAACCGAGAGGTTATACCCCGTCCTCATCAACAAGTCACTATTATGGCTTCCTATCTAAGGGATTTCACTCGGATGAACCCTCATACCTTTTACAGGTTTACGGTTGAGGAAGACCTCCAAGAATTCATTGATGAAGTCTATAAGGTACTCTTGGCTATGGGGTTGTCCACAACTGAGAAGGCCATCTCACCACTTATTAACTAAAGGACGTGGCTCAAGTATGGTTTGTGCAATGGAGGGATAATATGCCATTGAGGGGTGCTCCGGTGACTTTGGTGATCTTCAAGAAGGCTTTAATAGATCAATTTTTCCTAGGTAGATGAGGTAACCTAAAGTGGTGGAGTTCATCAAATTTATCCAAGGAGGTATGAGTGTTCATGAATAATCTTCGAAAATCACTAAGTTGTCAAAATATGCTCCTTCTTTGGTTTCGATCCTAGAGACGAAATGAGCCTCTTTGTAACGGGGGTTTCAGGAGATTTACAAGAGGAGTATCTTTCAGCTATGTTACATGACAACCTGAACATTTCTCGTCTTATGGTGCACACCAAGCATGTGGAAGAGGCAAGGTCTAAGAGGAAGAGTAAGGATCCTAAAAGGGTAAGATCTTTTTATAGGGGTCATTAAAACAATAGGCTTCAGATACAAGACAATCCTAGATTTAAGAAGTGGGGTTTTAATCAAGTTCCATATAGGTTCCCTAAGGCTCGTGATGTTAAGGTTACTAAAACCATACCCGAAAAGGGAAGGAGTGGAAACTCACCTTATGAAAAGCCTACATGTGCTAAGTGCAGAAAGGGTCATTTTGGTGAGTGCTTGGTTGGAACGGGCAATTATTTTGGTTGTGGAAAGAGTAGCTACAAGGTTAGGGATTGCCCTAATCTAAAGGGGAAAGAAAAGGGTGGTCAAGATCAAGCAAGTTGTTCAAATGAGGCTCCGAAGAAGAACCACTTCTATGCTTTCCGCTCTAGGGGTGAGTAAGAGACTTCTCCTGCGTGGTGACCGGTATGTTGAAAGTTTTTTTTTTATTAATTTATATTCCTTACTTGATCCCAGTGCTACTTTATCATTTATTACTCCTCTAGTAGCCAAAAAGTTTGATATTTACCCGATATTTATCATGAACCTTTTATACTGTCTACTCCGGTGTGTGAGTCGGTTGTTGCAAAAAGGGTGTACAGAATGTCCAATAATGTTGCCCAATAGTGTTTTTTATTTTGAACTAATAGAGCTCAATATGCTTGATTTTAGTATTATATTGGGTATGTATTGGTTGCATACTTTCTTTGCTTCTATTGATTGTAGGACAAGGGTAGTGAAGTTTAATTTTCCAAATGAACCCATTGTAAAGTGGTATGGGGGAAACTCTATTCCTAGAGGTCATATTATCTCTTGTCTGAAAGCATGAAATATGATCTCTAAAGGTTGTCTATACCTTATTGTAAGAGTCCAAGATCTAGACTTTGAAATTCCTCCTATTGAGTCGTTCCCCGTAGTGAGTGAATTTTCGGCGATCTTTCCTAATGAACTTCCCAGTTTTCCTCTTGAACGGGAAATTGATTTTGGTATTGATTTTCTACCGGATACAAATCCCATATAAATTCCTCCTTATCGGATGACTCTAGCCGAATTCAAAGAGTTGAAGGCACAAATCAATGATTTATTACACAAAGTCTTTCTAAGACCTAGTATTTCTCCATGGGGTGCTCTGGTTTGGTTTGTCAAGAAGAAGGATGAGTCCATAAGAATGTGTATTGATTACCGCCAACTCAATAAAGTTAAAATCAAGAACAATTAGCCTCTCCCTCGGATTGACAACTTGTTTAATCAACTTCAAGGGGCAAGCTACTTTTCTAAGATTGACTTGAGGTCGGGGTATCACAAACTTAGGGTGAGAGGTGATGATATACCAGAAATGGCATTCTGAACTAGATATGGTCATTATGAGTTCTTAGTAATGTACTTTGGTCTCACTAATGCTCCGGCGGCGTTTGTGAGCCTAATGAATAGGGTATTTCGAAATTACCTAGATTCATTTGTCATTGTCTTCATTAACGACATGTTGGTATATTTGAAAAAATTAAGGTAATCACATGAACTATTTGAGGGTAGTGTTGCAAGTACTTAAAGAACATCAATTTGCCATGGTCAGTGACATTTCTTGGTCATATCATCTCTACTGATGGAGTTAAGGTTGATCCAAGGAAAACGGAGGTGGTGAAAAATTATCCTATACCTTTGACTCCAACGGATATTAGGAGTTTCTTTGGTTTAACAAGCTATTATAGGAGGTTTGTAGGGGGTTTTGATTCTATTTCATCTCCCTTGACTACTTTGACCCAAAAGTGTAAGAAATTTGAGTGGTCGGAAGAATGTGAGAGAAGTTTTCAAATGTTTAAAGATAGGCTTACTTCCGCTCCAGTGTTGACCTTGCCGGAAGGTACAAATGGTGTTGTTGTGTATTGTGACGCATCTCCACTAGGTTTGGGGTGTGTGCTTTTGCAACATGTGAAGTTGATAGACTATGCTTCTAGACAACTTACGTTACATGAGATAAACTATCCAACTCATGACATTGAGTTAGCGGCCGTGGTTTTTGCCATGAAATTATGGAGGTATTACTTTTATGGTGTTCATGTTGATGTCTTTACCGACCGTTATAGTGTCCAATATTTATTTAACCAAAAGAAGTTGAATCTTAGACAAAGGAGGTTGTTAGAATTGTTGAAAGATTATGATATAAGTGTCCTCTATCACCCCGACAAGGCTAATAGGGTTGCGGATGCCCTAAGTCGTATGACTACGGGTAGTGTATCTCACATAGATAAAGCCAAGAAAGACCTAGTAAAGAATATTTATAGGTTGTCTAGGTTGGGTGTGAGGTTGGAAGATTCTTCGGATGATGGTTTCATGGTTCATAATAACTCCGAGTCATGTTTAGTAGTTGAGGTGAAGTCCAAATCATTGATGGAGTTCAAGGAATCGGTCCTTGGCAAGCTTAACTAGACATTCTCCCTAAGGGGGGGGGATGTTATTTTAAGGTTCCAAGGAAGATTATGTGTTCCCAAGGTAGATGAGTTGAGGAACCGGATCCTTGAAGAAGCCCATAAGTCCCGCTACTCCATTCATCTGGGTTCGACAAAAATGTACCATGATCTTAGGGAAGCATATTAGTGGGAAGATATAAAGAAGGACATAGCGAAGTTTGTTGCTAAGTATCTAAATTGCAAACAAGTAAAAGCCGAACATTAAAAGTTGGGTGGCTTACTACAAAAAATAAAAGTTCTTACTTTGAAGTGGGAAGACATCAATATGGATTTTGTAGTGGGTTCACATGGGACTCAAAGATAATATGACTCTATATGGGTGGTAGTGGATAGGTTGACCAAGTCC
Organism: Solanum habrochaites; assembly: GCA_027704765.1. NCBI lineage: Eukaryota > Viridiplantae > Streptophyta > Magnoliopsida > Solanales > Solanaceae > Solanum > Solanum habrochaites. The sequence goes on along the minus strand of JAKWJA010002495.1, from coordinate 12,069,317 downwards.
GTTCGCTTTATTCCCGTCAAGTCTACTCATTCAGCGGAAGATTAGGCTAGGATCTTTATATATGAGATCGTGTATCGCCATGGTATTCCGTTATCCATTATATCAGATCGGGGTGCACAATTTAGATCTATGTAATGGAGGTCATTCCAAAAAGGGTAGGGTTCTAAGGTGAAGTTGAGTACCGCTTTTCATCCCCAAACGGATGGTCAAGCATAGCGTACTATTCAAACCCTTAAGGATACACTTAAGGCTTGTATTATTGATTTCAAGGGGAGTTGGGATAAGCATTTGCCTGTGTAGTTTGCTTATAATAATAGTTTTCATTCATCAATTTCCATGGCTCCCTATGAAGCCTTGTATGGTAAGAGATGTAGGTATCCTATTGGATGGTTTGAAGTGGGAGAGACTTCACTTCTTGGTCCTGATTTGATTTATAAGACTTTGTAGAGAGTTCATATCATAAGGAATCGGTTGTAAATGACCTATTGTTATCAAAAGTCTTATGCCGATCATAGGAGAAGGAATTTGGAGTTTGGAGAAGGTAATAAGGTGTATTTGAAAATTATACCAATGAAAAGGGGTGGTTAGGTTTGGCAAGATTGAGAAGTTTAGTCCTCGTTATGTGGGTCCCTCTAAATCTTGCAATGAGTTGGTAAGGTTGCCTATGAATTGAAACTTCCTAATGAATTGGCTTCCATTTATCCGGTTTTCAATCTTCCATGCTTAAAAAGTGTATTGGTAATATCGAGTCTATTCTTCCTATTGAGGGTCTTGGTGTCAGGGATAATCTCTCTTATGAGGAATTTTTGATTCAAATTCTCGATAGTCAAGTAAAGAAATTAAGGAATAAGGATATGGTTTCTGTAAAGGTGTTATGGAAGAAACACCTAGTTGAGGGTGCAACATGGACGGCCGAGGCCGACATGAAGTCCCGCTACACTCATCTATTTGATGACTAAGGTTAGTAGTTCTTACTAATAATTAAAATAATAACTAAAATTGAAGTTTCTTTGATTTTTGATGAAGTCTTGCAAAATGTGAATTTTTGGAATTTTGCTTTACAATGATTACGGTGAAGTGACCATTTGAACTTGAAAAATTTCTCTTTGGATTGTTTGAATTATCTTGTAAATTTTTATATGGTGAGTCTTTATGAAATGATCTATAGCATGTTCTTGTACTGAAATTTGAAATAATTGGCTCATGTAAAGTATGTTGAGATCATGTTGTTGTGGGAAGGATATTCATCATAATGTAATGTTGAAATTTATGTGTGGTAATTCATGTTTTGAATTTCCTTGTGTAAGTAACATGATTAATGTTGTTATGTATTGTTGTTGGTTGGGCTGCTAGTCTTGAGTCTATTCTTTCCTTTTAAAGATGATTAGTGTCATTCGGGGACGAATGTTCCTAAGGGGGGATATTGTATTTATTTGAAAATCCAAGACGTGTGTTAAAGACTAATAGGTGTAATGAGGTCTAAACACTATTTAAAGACCTATTTAAATTAATAGAGGTCATTTAGGAAGTCTAGGAACCAAAACGTTCAAGAATGTCCATGACGTCCGTAAACTAGTTCTAGGAGGTACTAGCGCGCCAAAGCCTATTTGAAGCTTTCAGAAGACAAAAATCCATGATATTGGTGAAACGTTATTTAATAGTTGTTAAATATGATTCGTGCTCAAACATATGGGTACGACTCCCAAAGGACCAACCAAGGTCCCTTGAGGAGGATCCTATCACGTAAGAGGCAACACTGCCTTGGCAGTGTGCAACCACGAGATGCAAAGGACGGCTCGTGTATGGATTGACGGGGCGTCGATGCCATCCATCTACAAACACATATCCAAAATGTTGGATACTTCTCCTGCACAAGTCTCTGACCAAAACTATAATTGTGCATCATTGAAGGAGGCGTGGGTCGAAGGACCAATGATCCGTCGATTGTGGTCTCGTCGATGGGCCTGCAATTTTACTGCACGTCTTAAGTTAGACTCATTTAATTAGTTAAGAGGTTAGGCGGTTAATTAATGGTTTAAGGGAGTCTAATTAAGTTAATTAACCACCCATATAAAGACCCCAACCCCCATTACATAACTACAACTCACAAAACAAACTCTCTTCCTTCTCTCTTCTTTCTCTCTCTATTGGAAGACACTATTGAGGACTAGCTAGGGGAAGGATTTTGGGTCTGTAAAGGGACTAATTCACCAAATATTTGTCAAATGTTGAGGTATGGATCTTATTCACCTTTGAGACCTGTTTCCACAAAGGGTTCCTTAAAAATATTTTAAAAAGTTAGGTTTTCATGCGGGTTCTTCTCAATCTCGAAAATTAGGTTATGAATTGATTTTTTTACGTTTTATATTGGATCAGATGAATATATTAACATGTATTCTAACTTAATTATTATATATCTTGATGATTTGGTTTAGTTTGTAGTTGATGATCCTTAACCCTTAACCCTAGATTTGATATTGATAAGAATTAAGTTGAAATTGGTTTATTTGGCTTGGTTATTAGTTGAATCACTATTAATTGATGTTGTTACATTAATCATGGAAAAGGTTGAGTTATTTGTAGTGTTTCATGATAGTTCTTGAGATGATGACCTAGGTTAGGAATTGAATTAACCCAAGTGTCTTATCTTAAATTGTGATCTAGTATTGAATTATGATGTAGCGATTCTCCTAGGATTGTTACCATGTTGATTATTTTTTGTATACCCGAAAATAGGGATTATTTGAGGTTTATGATAAGACCTTGATGATGAACGATGAAGGATACTTGGTAAGTCTTGTGATCAATATCCTTTACTTCAAATTGTGGTTAATTATGATTAAGTCATGATGTTATATTGGAATATGCCTTGTAATAAGATTGATAGGGTGTTATGATTTTGAATTTAAATGTGTTTATTATGATTATGAGGTGTTGGCTTAATATGTAAATGTTATAATAAGGGTGAATGATTTACCATGATTCCTTATCATGATATGAAATGCTAATATACTAACTTCACTTATAATAATTGTAATGAAAGGATTTATACTCATGCAATTTTTATTGAGCTATTGATGATGATGATTATTCAAGGGGTATACCCTATGACGTAGACTAATCTATGATTTATAATAAAAGTCTTAAAGACATTTCAATAAAGGAATTAGCTTAGCACCTAGTGAACTTGATAATAGGAGGTGATGACTTCCCATAGAGGAAGGATCACCCTATAGTTCTAAACGTGGTGTGGATTCCCCAAATAGGGATACTCATCCATTGGATTCCCATGAGAGGAGTCCCCAATTGCCAAATAGTATGAAGAGGGATTATACCTATATCTTAGTTCAAGAACTATGTTTCCCCCATAGGAAAACTAGCTAGTAGATCCACCTAGTAATCTACGTTTATGTTTGGTTTTACTTTGGCTGGTAAACCACCTTCCATCGGTGTAAGGTTTTACAACATCGGATTCCACACTTAGATCTTGTGGTCTATGTCGGTTAAGGCAAGTGTTCATTAAACTAAAATGAAGTAATAAAGTATAAACTAAAGTGACTTGAGAGGTTTGACTTAGCTTAGGTAGGGGTATGGGACTCTACTTATGCATTGCACTGGTTTGCCTTGATGGGAGCTTTAGGAAGTTGATATTATGTATGCATATGATAATGATGTGTATGATGGTAATATGTTGATGCTACAATGCATATGGTATTATATGATAATGATTATCTTTAGGAATATGTAATTGGATTATATTATTAAACCATGAATTTATGTATCCTTAAAGGTTATATTATGTGAAGTTGGACATTCTTTATTGGTTATTGTTTGGTCTACTTGATTGAGTAAGGTTATGGGGCTTTGCTTGGTCATTGCACTTGTTGACTTGATAAGGATTCATGGGTACTTGTCTTGCTTATTATGATATGGTTAACTCTTAATCATGCTTGTGATGTTATTCCTTGATGATCGGGTTGTAGTAGATTATGGGTCTTTGTATGAAGTGCATATTACTTGATTTACTTTGAATAAGTATGTCTTGTTGCTTGGTATGTCTTGTTTGACTCTGCATAAGGCTTTCAAAAGATAAAATAGCATGGTTTAACTAAATTTCCCCTTTTAGTATAATTTGATCTTATATGTGCATATGGTCTCATACTTAGTACAAGTGGCGTACTAACCCCATTACTTCCTTTTCCCAAACATTTTAGGTTCCGATCGTTGAAGGATCATTCGAGATGACTTGAAGAAGACCTGGATATTCTCTACCATACAAGTGGGTACGTCCTCATTTTCTGAGGGAGATGCCAATATCTAGCTTATGGAGTTTCCTTGTTTTCTAAGACTCTTATTTTCATTCTATTTTCATTTCAGTACGATTTGTATAAGACTATATGTTGCTTATTTACATTGTTGTAGGGCTATCCGTAAATTGCAATGATCGTTTAGATGGTATGAGATGATACAATCTTTAAGACTATGTTCTATCTTATATATACATATGTATGCTAGTGTGTGTGTGCAATAAAAGTAGATGGCTATGTAACCTTCCTACGCTAAGGGTCTACGTAAACTCGATATATATATATTACGTGTATGTAGAGGTCTATGAAAACCTTCAAGTAGAAGAAATGAAAAGTTTTAAAATTACCACTAAATTCAACATATGAATGATATGATGTAAGCTAAGAGTCTAGTCTTAGTCCTCAAAGATGACGACGACGCACGTTACGTCTTGGGGGTTAACCCAGATGTGACAAAAACATGAGTTATAACTCAAATCATCATAACAACATGGCATTTACCAAAAGTAACTCAAAGAATCAATTACCGCATATAAGAGCGCAACATTCCTCACGAGGAATTTCCTTCTCAACAAAAATCATGATCTCAACAAAACATATAGAGTAACTTCTGTCTCAATTCCTTTAAAAATACATCAACATACTCAATATCATTTCATAAAGGAAACAACATACCAAAATACATCAAATGAGTGCAAATCGAGTAAAAGAGCATTTTTCATGAAAACTCATTTTTAGCAAAACCTTTGTCATGAATATGTATATCTTTGCAAAAAATGAAAAATCCAATTTATTTATTATTTTAATTATTAATAGGAAAAATTAAACTTAATTAACAAAGAGATGAGGGTGACTTCATGTCGGTCTCGACCTCACATGTTTCTCCCTTAATAAGGTGGTTCCGACCTCACATGTTTCTCCCTTAATAAGGTGGTTTTTCCATATAACTTTTACGGAGGCCACGTCTTTGTTCCTCAATTTCTTCACTTGACGATCAAGGATTTTTACCGGAACCTCTTCATAGGAGAGGTTCTCATCCACACCTAGACTCTTAATAGGAAGAATGGACTCGGGATCACCGGTGCACTTCTTGAGAATGGAGACATGGACCACCGGATGAACCGAATCTAGTTAACTAGGTAATATCAGCTCATATGCAACCTTGCCAACCCTTTGAAAAATTTCAGAGGGACCCAAATAACTAGGACTCAAATTACCTTTGTTTAAAAATCTCATCACCCCTTTCATGGGTGAAATTTTCAAATACACCTTATCACCTTCTTCAAACTCAAACTCTCTTCTCTTATTGTTGGCATAAGACTTTTGCCAACTATAGGCTGCCTTCAACCTATCACTTATCACACGAACCTTCTCAAAAAATTCATATACCAATTCGGGACAAAGGAGTGAAAACTCACCAACTTCAAACCACCCAACCGTAGATCTACATCTTCTACCATATAAAGCCTCAAAAGGAGCCATGGATATAGTCGAATGGTAACTATTGTTATAAGAGAACTCAACCAAAGGCAACTCTTCATCCCAACTTCCTTTAAAGTCGATAACACAATCTATAAACATATCTTCAAGGGTTTGAATAGTATGCTCCGCTTGAACATCCGTTTAGGGATGAAAAGTGGTGCTTAACTTCACCTTTGTACCTAACCCTTTTTGGAATGACCTCCAAAACCTACATGTGAATTGTGCACCCCTATAGATATTATGGATAAAAGAATACCATTAAGACATACAATCTCATCTATGAAGATCCTTGCATAATTCTCTGCCAAGTAAGTGGACTTGACAGGAATAAAATGAGTCGACTTTGTCAATTATAGAGTCATTTTACCTTCTAGTTCGAGGAAAACCCACTATGAAGTCCATATTAATTTCTTCCCACTTCCAAGTGGGAACTTGAATTTCTTTGAGTAAGCCACCCGGATTTGGTGCAAGACTTTCACTTCTTGGCAATTTGGACACCTTGCAACAAATTCCACTATTTACCTTAGCCATCCCAGCAAAACACTTCTCAATGGTCATGATACATTTTTTTAGAACATGGATGAATAGAATAACAGGAAGTATGAGCTTCCTCAAGAATCCGGTTTCGCAAGTCATCAACATTGGGCACACATAACCTCTCTTCATATCTCAAAACACCATCCTCCCAAGGAGAATGACTCATTCAGCTTACTAAGAACCGATTCCTTCAACTCCATCAATTATTGATCAAAGTGTTGATTTGACTGCACCTCAACCACCTAGGACAATTCGGAGTTATGCTGGACCATAAAACCACCATTTGGATAATCGTCTAATATAACACCTAAATGAGCCAACTTATGAATATCTTTCACTAGGTCTTTGTTGTTTTCCTCTACATGAGACACACTACCCATGGTCATACAACATAGATCATTTGCAACCACATTGGCTTTGCAGGGGTGGTAGAGAACACTCATGTCATAATATTTCAACAATTCCAACCATTTTTTTTGTCGGATATTTAACTCTTTTTGTGTAAACACATTTTGAAGACTCTTATGGTCGGTATGCACATCAACATGAAACCCATAAATATAATGCTTCCATATTTTAAAGGCAAATACCATGACCACTAACTTAAGATCACGAGTTGGATAATTCTTCTAATGCAACTTAAGTTGTCTAGAGGACTATGCTACTACTTTCCCATGTTGCATAAGAACACACCCCAAGCCCACTCGGGATGCATCACAATATACCAGGAAGCCCTTGGTACCCTCCGGTAAAGTCAACATCGGAGCGGAGGTAAGCCTATCTTTGAAGATTTGGAAGCTTCTTTAATATGTCTCTGACAACTCAAATTTCACACTCTTTTGGATCAAGGTGGTAAAAGTAGAAGCAATGTATGCAAAACCATCCGCAAACCTCCTATAGTATCTCGCTAGATACAAGAAACTCCTAATGTATGTTGGAGTCAATGACACCGACCTCAACCAGAACCCACATTTGCTATACTTTGAAAATATTTGGTGTTCCTTAAGAACTTGTAATACCACTCTAAAATGGTCCATCTGTTCACCCTCATTTTTCAAAAATACCAAGATGTAATCAATGAAGAAAATGATAAATGAATCTAGGTAACTTTGAAACAACCTATTCATTAGGTCCATCAAAGATGCCAGGGAATTATCGAGATCAAAGGACATTACTAGTAACTCATAATCACCATATCTAGTTCGAAATGCTATTTTAGGTATATCCTCACCTCTCACCCTAAGTTGGTGATACCTCGATCCCAAGTCAATCTTAGAAAACTAGCTTTCCAGTTGGAGTTGATCAAACAAGTCATCAATCCTAGTGAGAGGATACTTGTTCTTAATGGTAACTTTATTAAGTTGGCGATAATCAAAGCACATTCTAAGGGACCAATCGTTCTTCTTCACAGACAATACCAGAGCACCCCATGGAGAAATACTAGGTCTAATGAAGCCTTTGTCTAACAAGTCTTTGAGATGATCCTTCAACTCTTTCAATTTGGCCGGAGCTATGCGATAAGGGGGAATTGAAATGGGGTTGGTATACGGTAGCAAGTCAATACCAAATTTAATTTCCCGTTCAGGAAGGATTCTTGGAAGATCATTGGGCAAGACCTCTAGAAATTCCCTCACTATGGGAGAATTTTTGGAGTCTAAATCTTTGACTATTACAATATGGTATAAACACCCTATTGTGATCATATTACAAGACTTTAGAAAAGAAATGATACAACCTCTAGGACTAGAATTATCCCCACCCCTTCCACTCCAAAACGGGTTCGTTAGGAAAATTTAACTTGACAACTCTTGTCCTACAATATATGGAAGTAAAAAAATCACGCAACCAATGCATCCCAAAATGACATCAAAATCAACCATATAAAGTTCTACTAATTCAAAATGAGTAACTCTAATGGGAAACATTATAGGATAATTTCTATATACACTCTTTGCAACAATGACTCACCTTCCGAGGTAATTACCAAAAATGGTTCGTTTAGAATATCAGATAAAATATCAAACTTCCTAGCTACCAAAAGAGTAAAAAAAGATAATGTAGCACCCGGATAAAGTAAAACATATACATATATCGAGAAGACTTGTAACATACCGGTCAACACATCTGGAAAAGTCTCTTGTTCACCCCGAGAGCGAAGCGCATAAAAGCGATTCTTTCTTGGAGCATCAACATTAGAACCACTAGCTTGACCTTGCCCACTTCCCTTGTCTTTCCTCTTCATATTAGGGAAATCTCGAACCTTGTGGCCACTCTTTCCACACCCAAAGCAATTGTCCGTCCCAATAAGGCACTGACCATAATGCTTCTTATCACACTTTCCACAAGTTGGATTTTTAGTTGGTGAACTAGTACCTCTTTCCTTTTGAGACTTAGGGTTAGACACACTATCATCACGATCCTTGGGAAATATGGAAGGAACTATATTGGAGAACCTCTTCTTGAGTCTAGGATTGTCTTGAATTTCAAACCTCCTATAGAAGAACCTCCTTCATAAGCATGGGCTGTCTTGGCCTCCTTATTCTTCCTCCGTAGTATACTTTCTTCTACTTGTTGAGCATGAACCATTAGGAAAGAGATATTCATATTATCATGAATCATATTTCAACGACATTCTTCTACCAAGTATTCTGACACTCCTGTAAGAAAATGACTCATCTCATCCCTTAGGTTAGACACCAAGGACAGAGCATACTTGGACATTTAGTAAACTTCACGAAGTAGTAAAGTACATTCATACCTCCTTTACAAAGGTTGATGAATTATTCTACCTTAGATTCCTGCAACTCTCTAGGAAAGATCCTATCAAGGAAGTCCTTCTTGAAGATCTCCCAAGCCACCGGACCACCTCTTAGTGCCCTATTGTCTCTGCATTGTGTGCACCAAGTTAGAGACACATCTTTGAGTTGACAGGATTTTAACTCGGCCTTTTCAATTGAGGTCACAACGATAAGATAGATGATCTTATATACCTTATCAATGAAATATTGAGTGTCTTCATCCAATTTCGAATTAAAAAAACATATGTGGGTTCATCCTAGTAAAGCCTCTCAACCGAGAGGCCATAGTGCTAGCTTGTTGAGGGACTTGGGGTCCAACCTCCCTATTCACTTGGGACGTCATAACTTGGACTTGAGAAGTGACGTCATTAGCTTTAGAGGTCATGGATTGGGACAAATTGATTAAAACTTGACTTTAATAGGAAATTGCTCAATTGGAGGGACTTGGTTGTCTTGTGGAGAAGCTTGGTCGTCGTGTGCTCCCACATTAGAAATCCATTCCTCGGCCCTTCTTGAGGTTTCCCTTTGAGTATTCATACCTATAACCAAGATCATAGGTTTAGGTGAATGCACATACATAAGACTCTAGAGGCATGACATAGAAGTACAAAGAGATGATAGTTTCCTAAGCATCACATAGTCTCTCATTCATAAGTGTGGTACGCTTCATAATTATGAATAAGAATCTACATAGAAAAATATTAATGAGACATCGATCCTAAAGATATTCAACATCATGGTCTGAACCAAGTTTGTCACATCCGGGGAGCACCCCCTAGACGTAACCGGGGTCGTCGTCCTTGAAGAGGACTAAAACTAGACTTTTTACATTCGTCATTACATATCATTGGTTTAAAAAAGTTGAAAATTAAAACTTTTCATCTAGATCTACAACATGAGGTTTACATAGACCTCTCTCTGACACATAATGTATAAATAGGGAGTTTACTAAGACTCATCGCATAGGAAGCTTTCATAGGCTTCTACTTATATGTCACATTAACATATGCACAATATAGAGTCTAATAGAGATGTCTCATATAAAACATCTAAGTGGAATAGAATAATTCGGGCATATCCTTTAGACGAATGAATAATTGCCACTTGGGGTTTACAACAATGTCTTGAACAAAAAGAGTGGAACGAATGTCATTAGGCTATAGAAAGTCACATTGGTTGAATGAGAAAAGACACCATCCTCGGATTTTAAGGAAATACATACACCTGGAGAAATGATCCAAGCCTTCTTGTAAATTGGACACGAACTTTTCAACGACCGGAACCTAAAATTTTTAGGAAAAAGGGAGAAATATGGGTTAGTACGTCACTTGTACTAAGTATTGAAACATATGCATACAGAACTTAGAAAACATGCCAAAAGGGACATTTGATCAAAATCATGCCAAGTTACTTTGTAAAGCCTTATGCACGTCCAATAACATATATAAGACAATAACAATATATTTCTTAAAACAATAGCATATTCAACACAAGACCTACATTATCAAATTAAGTCAAGTCAACATGTGTATATATCCAAAAAAACTTTAACATCATGCATAAAAAACATGTTAAAGAGTTCATAACATTATACTAGAAGCAAAACCCTTATTCATAACCCCTTACTAAGCTTACAAGTGCAATAACCAAGTAAATCCCCATAACCCCACTCAATCAAGTAAACAAACCTAAGGATCGTAAATTATCTCTAACTTCACATAACATAGCATCATGAGTATTCATAATTATATTTAGAAATATAGACCATTAACATGAAGAATAAACATATCCATGTAATTCATTTCAGAATAGCATAGGAACATAAGAACATCCTCCTAAGACCTCCATCAAGGCCAACTAGTGCAATGTATAGGTAGAGGCCCATACCCCTACCTAGACTAAGTGGAACCCCTTAACTCATCCTAGTTAGAGTTCACTTTATTACTTTGTTTTACATTTGGGAATATATTGCCTTAACTGACATTGACCATATGAGCTAATATGGAATCTGGTGTCATAGAACCCTACACTGACACAAGGTGGACTATTTGACAAGGTAGTACCAATACATAAACATAGCATCTAGGTAGATCCACTAACTAGTATTTCTATGGGGGCAACATAGTTCAAGAAATAGGAAACATGTTTGAGACCCTCTTTATGCCTTTGGCATTGTAATCTCTATCTCATGAGTGCAATAGTGAACCTACCTTCTTGTCATGACCGGGGAGCACCCCCTAGAAGTAAGATGGCGTACTTGACCTCTCGGAGGTCTTATACAAGTCCATAGTTATGATTCATCGTATTTTCATAGGTAAATTTAGCGGAAAATTTAGAACTTTCTTAGTACATCACATGTTAGAAGAACATTTCCATTGTATATAAAATATCATAATACATAGTTAAAGACTTTAGTCTCTTTTTGCCATCCTAGACTTAACATCATTAGAGTACGTTAGGGATACGACCCTTATAACATAATTCATAAGTACAATATTAAAAGACTTTATAGTAAAAACACTACTAAGGAAATCCTTAAACTTAAGGATTCCTTCCTTGATCTTGGGAATAACATATCAAGATCCTCACCATTTAAAGACATCCTTTAAGCAATCAATAACCTACACTCAGTGTGAAAAGGTAGAGAATAATGGAGTTAGTACAAGAATGCACTAAGTATGACAACCATGCAAAAACATGCATTTAAAAGGGACATTTTTATTGAGACCATGCTTCATGCCTTTTTGAGAAATATTTATAAAACATTGATACAATAGCATTTATACAATTAACATACCTCATATACGCATATTCAATGATCATACATCAAAAAATAATACAATGCATTTAAGGCATTTTAGAGTCACATTACAGTAAGCTCATTTTCACTTTACAGTGAACTATTTTGTTTTAAAGTGAACTTCCTTTATTTAACACATTAACCTCCCAAGTAACCCTTTAGTGATACTTGGTGCAATGCATCACTTTAGGGCCACAAGTTATTCATACATACAATCCCATAAGCCAAACACATACCATCATATAAGTATAACACCTCATAGACACATTTATGGCAAGACTCCAATGAATTTAAAGTAAGCTACATCAACTTGCCCATATACTAACTTCGCTTTAAATAAAGAATTATAAGACCTTGCTCACAATCCCAATCTAAGTCTACTAGTGAAATGTACATGTGCAGCCCCATAACATCACACATACTTAGTAAACCTATCATGAGACCACAAGCCTTTAACACTTTATTTCATGCATCAACAAGGAAATATAGACAACTTCCTTTATGACAACAGACCTCATCTATATCATTAAGACAACTTAATGCATATACAATAAACCACTTCACAAGACTCAACCATGCAATTTCATCACAACAGTAAAAACCACTACAAATCAATGCATAAGGAACATAAACATTTCACATGCATCAGAACACTTTCCTAGGACTTCCCTCAAGATCCCCTTGTGCAATTCATAGGTGAAGTCCCATACCCCAACTATAGTAAGCAGCTACTCTTATGTTATCCTATTTAGGGTCCTTACTTCACTTCTATTATCTATTTTACTTTAGGGAAACTATAGCCTTAACAGACATTAAGACAATGGGTGCTACATAGAATTTGGTGTTATAGAGCCTAACACCAACAGAAGGTGATCTACCTTGCCAATGTAAAAATTAACCATCATTCTAGTATACTAAGTGATATCACTTGGTAGATCCTATGGGGAAATCATAGTTTATGGAACTAAGAGATATTGTACTTGGACACTCTCCATGCACATGAGCATCGGAGTCCTCATCTCATGAGAAATCTGGGTGAATCTTCCTCAAAGGGAAGTCAACACCTCATGTGGAACCATACATGAATTTTCCTCCAAGATAAGTCAACACCTTATGAGAAACCAATGGAGAATCTTCCTCTAAGGGAAGCCAACACTTCTCATTGTCAAGCTCAGCCGGTGCTAAGGTAAGTTCCCTTTATTAAAAATCCATTATTATCATTACTTTATAAAATGTAGGCTTAGGAGAGTTAACCCCTCATATGCTAAGATCATAGGTTATAGATGAGAGTTTATAAACCTAAATCATGTGAGAAATCCTTTCCCATGGACATATAATATGTAAAGCACCATCTAGTTTAGTACCCTTGGACATAGCATATGTAAAGCACCATCTAGTTTAGGGTACCCTTGAGAACACCTTTCAAGAGACACTCTATTAACTAGATCATCATAAATCTGTGTGTGTACATACATGTGAGCAAACCTTTCATATAACACCTTTAGACCACACATATTCATACTTTACTTTATTCATATGTAGAAGACATGTTCATTACTTAACCATAAATTCATATTCATAAACATAGATAACAAAACCTAGGAACTACCCTATCAAGGCACACATGTGCAATGCATAGAAAAGGTCCGATACCGTCATTCATACTAGTACACCTATCAAGTCATCCTAGTTTAAGAGTTATTGTACATACTTCGTGGATATATACTTAGCATGCATCGTAGTAGAAATTAGTGCATATGAGAATAACCTTTTGTTAGAGACAATGAACCTACACTACTCAGAAGCATGCAAGTGTTAGTGTGTGTACATTGGTCAACATGATCAAATAATTCAACAAAATATTGAGGTAGCCAACCACTTAGAGCCACAACACACCTTCAAATATAGACCATACAACACATAATAGCATAGGAGACAAGGTAACATCACATTACTTTCAAAACTCCTCACCTTAGCTATTCACACATTCATATAGGGGTATATAGGTAAGGGAACATCAACCATCACAACCTATCAATGGAAGCACCTGAACCTATCCCTAACATTTTTATACACATGCTTATATAATAGTCATATAAACTAGATAACAGCTAGAATAGGAGACTACACATAGGCTTCTCATTGGGTGATCATCACCACTACACATTCATATAAAAATTGCCTTTAAGGTCATGATAACATCAAATATATATTTGATCTAAAGTAAACACCTCCACCATGAGTGGACTATACCACACAATGCCATACATGGCTTCATCAACTATCAATAGTATAGAAAAGTAGAGGAGAGACAATCTTACCAATTTTTCATCCTTTGATCATCATTGATCAATACCCCTATTTCATCAAAAATTCATATCTAGGGCAGTAACTAAAGGTATACTAACATAATCGAAAGCATGCATTAACCACAACAAGATCAAAATCATATCAAGTATACCACATCATCAGTCTATAGAATTAGATGAATGTAGATAATCCTTACAAAAACTCCTTTGATTTGATCATCCATGATTTATTCACATAATTCATCATTGATAGAAATATAAGGAAGTAGGTACAAGTATCTTTACACAAATAAAATCCTATATTCATGCATTATATAGATGAGATTACAATGAATATCATGCTTTAACAATCACTAGGAACTAGAGATCAATTCTTCTTCAATCCCTCAATTATATTGGACAAAATCATCATAAACCTGAGTCATAGTCATTAATCTAACCATCAATTTGGGACATCGTGAATCCCATATCATCCAGCTAGGCTCAAGATCACAAGATACTACACTATAGACTAGACTTATTCAAACCTTCAAACCTTCATCCTCATGGATCAATCATCAACAATTCACCATAAATACTCATACTAGGCAGTAGATATAATCATATTAACATCATTGAAACAAAATTCGATTTACATAAGATCAAAATCACAAAGCCCATACATGGCTAAAATGAGAGTTTGAATAGAGCATGCGTTCATCATGAAATTGGATATAAATTCACGTTACAATCATCATATTAACATCAATTAATCAAGAGAAAACATTTAAAAATGTTTTGAGAAAGAATACATGGCTAGATTGAAGAAGGAGAAGTTTGATATTTTCTCTTTTTTGTTTTTTTTTGTCTCTTTGAAAACTTTAGAAGAATCTCTAGGTGGGAAGATTGCATGAACCTACAAGGATCACCATACCTCACTGTAGAAGAAAACCATTGAAAATTGATGCAGAACCCATGTGAATCCAAACTCCTAGCTGTTGTTGACCTTCACCTCCAATGGAGGTTTCTAGAGAGAATATTTTACGAGAGGGAAGTCAAATTTTTAATTGAGGATTGGGAATGGGCTAGTAACATTTTTGATCAGCTATTCACCCAAAAATAACCAAATAAGGTCAGGTTAGCACATGGGGTGAATTTACCATTCACCCATTTAAAGAAGCATCGTGCATGACAATTGTTGCATACAACATCGACGGACTCAAACTATGCCTAGTAGGTCCATTGACGGACGGTACTGCAGGTCGCTGTTTGGGTCTGGGGCTTGAAAATTTACTTGAGACTTCACCAGGCTATGTTTTAGATGAATCCCCCCCATAGAAGGGGCATAATTCAATTGACGAGCCGTCCCTTGGATGTGTCGATTGACTCTGCCAAGGCAGTGTCTCGACACCTTTGGGTCATCCTTGAGGGAATTTTGTGGGGCCCTTGGGGAGTCGTACCGGTCACTTTCCAACGTTAGAAACCTACAATTCCAGGAACTTTCCAATCAGTTTTCAACCCAAAATTAAAATACTCACATACACCCAATTCTAGACCACTCATGTCGCACATGCACTCTTAAGGCTAACTTTTTGAACGGCTTGGACGTTTTGACCTCTAAAACTCAGAACTTAACATACTGATTATAAACTAATTATTCCTCATATAGTAATTTAATAAGACAGTGACACATAAAAAATAAAAATATAAAAGTCAAAAACAATAAAAATACAAAAAATAATAATAAAAACACACATCACAAAAAATATATAAATAAATATAAAAATAGAAATAATAAAAAAAAATACAAACACTACAAAAACATCAATAAAAACAAACCATACCCCTCATACCAGTTAACCTCCACTAATTACGTGACTGCCCAAAAACAACGAACGCGTAATAGCCCCAGTTCTCCTGTTCGATCTCCATCTAGTCCCTATCGCCCCCCACAGCACTGCCCGTCTATCCCCAACAATCCTCAGCCGTCCACAACTTTCTAGATCTCACCTCTACCTCGTTTAGGAACTCCCGACGTGCACGTCATCTGCACCCTCACCTCCATCGGCTCCCCCTAACCCCCCCCCGCCCCTCCGGTCGTAACCCTTCCCTACCGAATCCCCCTCCTCACGCCCCCTCGCCTGGACCCTAGTGTCCTCAAAATATTCTCTCCACCCGACGTGCCCTCACCTCCCCCGGCTGCCCGCTCTATCCTTGGCCTCGCTCTGAGAGTCGTCTCGCGCTCGTTACGCGTCGGGACAAACGGCGGGGCGACGTCTGCGCTCCCCCCGCCCCCCCCCCCCTCCTTTCGACTTCCCTCACCCCCCCCTCCCTCCCTCCCCTCCCCCCTCCTACTCCTCCCACCGCCCCCTCCCCTCTCCCCCTCCTCCCCCCCTCCCCGCGACTCCCCCGCCTCCCTCTCAATCGCCCGCACCTCCTTGTGGAAAGGAAGCTTCCCCATTCAGGACTTCCCCCCCTCCCCCTACCCCCCCCCCTGCCTCTCTCGACCGCCGGTAACTCTCGTCTGCTCACTCTGGGACGCCGACCCTCCTTGTTATTCGCGCGCCCGCTGCAATCGTTAGTCCTATACACCCCTCGCCTGACCCCCTCCTTAGCGCTGGCCCCTCCTGGTGTCCACATCCCCCCCCCCCCCTTCCTTCCCTCCTCCCCGCCCCCCTCCCTCTCCCACATCCCCCCCACCCCACCCTCCGAATCACTCCTCTTCCCCCTCCTCCTATCCCTGCCTCTGCCACCCCCCCCACCCCCCCTCCCCCCCCCCTTTCCTTTCCCCCGTCACACTCCTCCGCCGCTTCTCCACTCGCATCGATCTGACAAAATACGCCAACAGTTCAGGGGTTCAAATAGAAGGTTTCCCCTATAGCAGCGCTTCGCCGTGCACTTTCCGCCCTGACTTTGAGGCGTCCCCTCCCCGCACCGAGCGCCCCCAGATTCCGTACGCCCTCGCCGGGCACACCTCCTGTCCTCTCGGCTGCGCGCCTCATGCCGATCCTCTCATCCCTCGAAATCCGCATGGCGGGAGCTTTAAGCCCTGCCGTGCCTTGAGTGGTCCCCACCCCGCCCGCATCCCTCCGCCCCCTTCCTCCTATACCTTTCCCTCCTCAACCCCCGCATCCCCCCCCTCTTCCCCTCCCTCCCCCTCGCCCTCCCTTTTCTCCCCCCCGCTCCCGCGGCCCTGCCCCCCTCCCCCCTCCACCCCTCCCACCCCCCCTGCCCTCCCCCCACCCCCCCTCCTCTCTCCCACCCTCCCCCACCCCCTCTCCCCCTCTTACTCCCCCCCATCTCCTTTGGCCCGTCCCTCCTTCTAACTCACCCAGTCTAACCCCCCCGGACCACAAGGCCGCCTCAGCTGAGCCCTCTCCCCTCCAGTCTCCCTCACGGGTCACTCGCGACGACTATACTCTCTCTACCGCCCCGTCTTAGTCCGACCCCAACTAGTCTCCGACTCTCCAGTCCCTTTTCGTTCGGTCTAATAGAGAGGTCCCTTCCATCTCGCAGTCCCTCCGATCCTGCAGTTCGCTCCCTAATCTCACGAAAAAAATAATAAATAAAGCCACAAAACATCTAGCGCCTCTTGGTGACTAGTCGTCAAACGTCTTGGTCGTCCCTTGATGTTTGACTTCCAAGTGACTTCAAATAATTCATCATACTTTAAAACATTTAATTAACATTAACAAAAAATCTTATAAGGCACATGTATGGATATAGAGACCCTAACTCATTTTGGGGTCTTACACTTCCCTACTTGGCAAGGTACACTCCTCACTACTACTTCACTCAATGCAAAGCTAGAGCCCCTTCTCAAATGTCTTTCATTAAATTCATAACTTAATATAGGTCATAGGAGACTAAATCCTCGTATATTCGTAGTCGTTATCTCAATAAGAATTGGATGAGATCATCCTTTAAATACAACCCTCATATGTGAGATTAACATATTATCATCATTATGTCTTAACAAGGCACATAGGCAACCCATAACCAACCTTATATCATTACATATTAGGCATAATGTCACAATCACATAATCAACACATCTAAATCGAATCATAATACCAAACCTACTTATACTAATCACAAGATATACTTAAATTGAACTTCATCACCAAATACAAGCCATCATAATTGAAGTAAAGTATTGAGATCACAACGACTTACCAAATCTCCTTCAAAAGCCATCATTCAAGGTGCTACCGTCAACCAACCAATTTCATCCAATAATAGGTGTAATGACATCACTCAATAGTAATTGGGGTTAAATTATCACCTCCTCCACAATACTAGGTTAAACATAAAGAACTACCACAATTGAACAATAACACATGATAATATATCCATAATAACCAATTGAAATCAAGAAAAACACAATTGAAATGATCAATCTCGGATTAGAAAGAAACTGATATGAAACTCATCTTTTTGAAACCAATATTGAAAGAACCCTTTGGCGAATGGAATCCCATAGGTGAAGAGTACCATACCTTGATATTTGTTGAAGATTCATGAATGAAACCCACCTTATAGAATCCCTAGAACCCTTACGTCTTGATTTTGTATGAAGTGTTCCTTGGGGGAGAGAGAATGTAGAGAGAAGGAAGAGTAATTTGTGTTTTGGGAATTGGGTGTGTCAAGTTAGGTTTAGGCTTACCGTAGTTTATACAATAACTTAACTAACATAATTAACCACCCCTTAAAAACCAATTAAACCCCTAACTAATTAACTAATTAAATGAAGTCTCCTAAAACTTAACAATGAAATTGCTGGTTTGACCTATGAGACCATGACCTACAGTCTGTAGGCCAGTCGACGGCCAGTCGACGGCCTTACCCCCCATTGTCCTGCACAAACCGTCTTTGTGAAAGATACTATGCATTTTGGAAATTTTGAAAATTCCAAGTGTTGGTTGATAGAGAAATCGACGCTTAGTTGTTGGCAGTTGTACGTGCTGCTGGCTACACTTCTTCATTTGGCAGGTTTGGGTGAAATGCAAGGGTCCTCTCCAAGGACCCCTAGGGGTGTCCTTGGGGAATCGTACCTAGAAGTTTTAACCCTAAACACCCTCTAACACTAGTTTGACCCTTTCCACCAATTTTCATCAATTTTCAACTCCAAAAACACCGTGATATAGGCTAAGGCATACTAGCACCTCTTGCACTAGTCTCCAGACGTCATGAACGTTCCTTGACGTTTTGAATCTAAAAATTCTTAAATGACTTATATACATTATTTTTTTACCTTAAAAAAGTTTTACAAACCTTAGATACTCATGTGAAGATGTAGATTAAGTGTTGGACATTGTGAGTGTAATACTCTTATTGCTTAATTATAGTCCAATGTACTAAAATTTTATCCAATTTGATATTTTTTCATCCCTAAATCACTCCATTTATTTATTTAACCATAATTGAAGTGACATATATGGAAACATATGCACGTTCTATTGGAAAATTGCACAAACATTTCATATCTGGTAACAATGCATATCATAAAATGTTTTTTGGGGAAACATTTAATTAAATTGTCACCTTATTCAGCATGTAACACAAATATATAGTCATACAACATGTCGAAGTACAAAACTATGGTCTCATACAACAACCTTCATCATTTCTATCAATTATTTTAACAAAGACTATGATATCACTAGTTCATTATATAATGAACAAATAACTCCATATTATAGTTATATAACACCCTTGTAAATAATTATTCTAAGACTTATAACATAAAGTTATTCCTTAAGTATGGTCAAAAGTACTTAAATTTCTTCAATTTGACATTTTTTTATTCCTAAATCGCTCAATTTATCGATTAACCCATCGTTGAAGTGACATATGTGGCAACATATACACTTTGTATTGGAAAAATTGCAACAAACATTTCATATGTGGAAACATATGAATATCATAAAATGGTTTTTAGGGGGTTTAATTAAATTAAGTTGTCACCTAATTCAACATGTAACAAAAATATATAGTCCTAAAACATGTCGAAGTACAAAACTATGGTGTACTACAACAACCTTCATCAACTCTATCAATTGTTTTAACAAATATTATGATAGCACTAGTTCATCATATAATGACCAAATAACTCTATATGATAGTTATATAACACCCTTGTAAATTATTATTCCAAGAGTTACAACATATATTTATTTCTTAGTTATGGTCAAAGTACTAATATTTTTCCCATTTCAATATTTTTCCATTCCTAAATCATTCAATTTATCAATTGACCCATCCTTGAAGTGACATATGTGGCAACATGTGCACGTTTTGTTGGAAAAATTGCAACATACATGTCATATGGGGCGACATATGTATATTATAAAATGGTCTTTTGAGGGTTAATCAAGTAAATCTTCACCCAATTAAACATGTATCATAAATATATAGTCCTACAACATGTCGAAGTACAAAATTATGGTCTAATACAACAAATTTCATCAACTTTATGAATAATTTTTACAAACTATCACATCACTACTTTATCATATAAATCCATATGATAGTCATATACACCCTTGTATATCATTATTCCAAGAGTTATAACATACAATTATTGCTTAAGTATGGTTTTAAGTACTTAAATTTTTGTCCAATTGGACAATTTTTTCATTCCTAAATCGCTTAATTTATCGATTAACGCATCGTTGAAGTGACATATGTGGAAACATATGTACATTCTGTGGGAAAAGTTGCAACAAAAATTTCATATGTTCCAACATATTCATATCATAAAATGTTTTTTGGGGTTAATTAAATTAAGTTGTCACCTAATTCGACGTGTACCAAAAATATATGGTCCTACAACATGTCAAAGTAAAAAACAATGGTCTAATACTACAACCTTCATCAACTCTATCAATTTTTTTTTACAAAGACTATCATGTAACTAGTTCATCATGTAATGAACAAATAATTCCATATGATAGTTATATAAGACCCTTGTAAATCAATATTTCAAGAGTTATAAAATATATTTATTGCTTAGTTATGGTCCAAAGTACAAAAAATTTGTCCAATTTGATATTTTCCATTTCTAAATCACTCAATTTATAAATTAACCCATCCATGAAGTGACATATGTTGCAATATATGCACGTTTTATTGAAAAAATTACAACAGACATGTCATATGTTGCGACATATGTATATCATAAAATGGTCTTTTAGGGGTTAATCAAGTAAATTTTCACCTAATTAAACATTTTACACTAATATATAGTCCTACAACATTGTTGAGTACAAAATTATGGTCTATTACAACAACCTTCATCAATTCTATCTATTATTTTACAAAGACTATTACACTGTTTGTTCAACATACAATGACCAAGTAACTCTATATGATAGTTATATAACACCCTTTTAAATTATTGTTTAAAGTGTTATACTATTTTTTATTGTTTAATTGTGGTTCAAAGTATTCAAATTTGATCTAATTTGACATTTTTCCATTTCTAAATTGCTCAATTTATCGATTAAGTCATCCTTGAAATGTCATATGTGGGAACATATGCACGGTCTGTTGAAAAAATTGCAACAAACATGTCACATGTGGCAACATATGTATATCCTAAAATATGCTTTTTGGGGTTTATTCAATTAAATTGTCACCTAATTCAACATGTAACACTAATATATAGTACTATAGCATGTGTAAGTACAAAATATGGCCTAATATAACAAGTTTTATAAATTATATCAATTATTTTTACAAAGACTGTCATACCACTAGTTCATAATACAATTACCAAGTAACTATATAAGATAGTTATATAACACCGTTGTAAATTGTAGTATCAAGTGTTATAGAATATTTTTTTTGCTAAATTTTGGTTCAATGTACTAAAATTTTATCCAATTTGATATCTTTCAATTCCTAAATCACTCACCCATCCTTGAAGCATCATCTGTGAAAGCATATGCACGATCTCTTGGAAAAATTGCAACAAACATGTCATATGTGTCAATATATGTATCTCCTAAAATGTATTTTTTGGGGTTAAGCTTTTTGACATCACATAATTTTTCCGAAAGAATAACAATCCAACCTTCCTACAAACAAATAAGTGATGAAACCACTAAAATTTTTCCTTATTTAATATTAGGAAGAATCTCAAAACTCTAATTAAAATTTACTTGAGAATATATCAATGATAAACTAAAAATAATAAGGGGAACAACACGTTGTTGTAGAAGAGCATCACAACATATTACCATTGATGTTGTAGAAAATATGACAATAATTTTATCCGTAAAGGAATAATTGAACAAGAAAAAAGAAAGAAGAGAAAAGAAAACGAAAATTAGTAAAAATAAATAAGGTTTGAAATATGAAACGAAATGATCCTTTCTAGAGGAGAGGAGACAGAGGAGAGAGGGGAAAATGAAGGGACAATTGTTTTAAACCTTTTAATTTTTTTTTTGGATTTCTATAATTCAAAGTGTGACATATGTTGTCACATATATTCATTCTGTTGGGTCACATGCATATAAGTTTGTGGTGTTTTTTTTTACAGTACAAGTATGTTTTGGCCATCAGACATTATATTTTTTCCTTTCCATCATAATTGACATTTGTTTCAACGAAATAGTAATAATAATGATAAATATAATAATAATAATAAAATAATAAGAATAATAATAATAAGAATCATATATATAATAATATTAAATATAATAAAATAATACAACAACAAACAACAACACAACTCAACAACAAAAAAACACGAACCCAACAACACAATACTAATATAAATAACAAAAATCATTAATATTAATATTATCAGCAAAAATGAACAACTGGTGACAACATAATGTTGTCATAAATTTCCATTCTATGACATTTGTTATCACATATCTTCATTCTGTGGCAAATGTTGTCATATTTACCCTTTTGTTGGGGAACATGCAGATAATTCTATGGAGTTTTTTTACACAGAGGTTATATATGTTGCCACAAACACCACATTTTCTTTTCGATCAAAATTAACATTTCTTCTAACAAAAAAAAACATTAATATTAATAATATTAGTAAATATGACACTTCACCAATTGTTTTATACAACTTATCAACAAAAAGGAAATTTATATGGTACACATAACCATCAATCTAATAAATTATGGTAACCACAACATTACTCGAACTTTGTTTTTTTAGTCTAGGCATCTATGAGTGTTCGTTGTTACAAACATAGTCACGCTGAGCATTTAAAATCCTATAATACCATAGGAGTTAAAAGTATCTCATGCGAAGGGTTTCCGAATTAATTCCATACGATAGTACTTGTAGTCCATTCACTCAAACACTTAGTGTATACTGGAAAAAAAATCCACAATCTCTGCATGGTATATCATCAATTATAAAATATAATAACTTTCTTATCTTTCTTTTTCTCTTTTACTTTCGCTTCATTTTTTACTTTCTCCTCCTCCTCTTCCTTATACTTCTCCATCTCCTTGTCTTTTGGTTTTGAGTGTGATACAAGAGTTGTAGTCATTGATTTTGTTTCTTTCACTAATTATAGATAGTGATTGACAATAGAGTTTTTTACAACCTCCTACAGCTTAAAGGTTGTGCAATCTTCTAAGATGTAGGTACATCAATATTATCAGTCATTTTTCTACAAAAATGTCAGTTAGTTCTTTAATATGACTACTAAAATAATCTTGTTGTTGCTCACATTCTTTGCATAGACAAAAAGAGAATGTTATGTTAGAAAAGGAAGCAACATCAATAAAAGGCTGAACTGTTGTCATGGATGAAACTTCTTGTATCATTTCATTTACAAGGTAAATAAAATAGGTTTAGAGTTTACAATTGATTATGAGATAATAATGCGTAACAATTTATACTTATGTTGACACAGATGGATATTATGTTGCCACATAGGTACTTCATGTTTGCATGAATTAATTTTCTATGGCCACACATAAATCTTCATGTGCCACAAATAAATCTTCTATTACTTCATATACCATTTTGTTGTCCTGACACCTATGCAATTTTTTCGAACATATGACAACTCTATTGGAATATATACTAATATATCACTCAAATGTAGCAACATATGACACATCTTTAAACAAATGAAATATATGTTAAACAACTGCACAAGACTATATTTCTAAAATCATATGAACAAAATAATCTAAAAAGAACAACAAAAGCAACAAGAATGATTTTCATTGAATGTTAACAATACATATACATTTCCTCAAAATTAGGGATTTTTTGGTTTGTTGATTTTCTTTCAAAATAATGAATCATAGGTACTATTACACTATTGTTTAATTTTCACATCTATAAAATGATTTATTCTTCATTAACCCTAAGGGAAAAAAATTTGTATTGTTGAAAAATTTTAAAAATCTTTTGAAAAAATGACTTGCCCATTTTAAATCGAACACAATCTTTAATTCAGAAAGACGAGACAGTCATGGCCGAAGATGAGGAGGAATATATGATGATAAGGGATGACAGTTTCTTTGATAGTCAAATTTTTGTTTTTTCTAAGGAAGAAGATGAGGAGAAGAGAGAACGTTGGAAGAAGAAGAAGAGACAATTCAATTTTCATTTATTTTTGAAATGGTTTGAATAGAATTATAAAAGTCGAAAAATAAAGTATTTTATATAATATTATAAAGTTCTAAAAATGTTAATTTGGTTCTAGATTTACATAATTACATTTTAAAGTGGATTTACCCTTTCTTGGTCAAAGTGTCATAAAAATAAAACCCTAATTTAATTGACACATTTAATTTATTTTTCTCAACACACATGCGAACTATTATTGAGCTCGAAGAATATTTGCGAAAGTTTAAGGTTCTACATTGCGGATGTTTATCAAATATAAGTTTAGATCGTAAATTGAATAATGTTGCTTTGAAAATTTAATCACATGTTAATGTTGTAGTAAATGAAAAAATATCTTTTCATTGTTAATCTAATAATTGGTATGAATGAACATGTAATGTAAATTTCTTTTTAGTTTCAAAATTTTAATATTGTACATGTCGATTGTGCAATTATACTTAGATGAAGTATTATGCATTGAGAAATATAATTTAAAAATGAAATATACATTTTTTAATATGATATAACTAGAAATAAAGAAGTTTCATATTCATATGGATAGAAAAAATAACATTATACGAGATTTGCACCACAACACTAGGATAATAGCAAAAGTACATAAAATCATCATTAGAAACACATCAAAACAACATCAAAGTTTCATCAGAAATTAAAAAAACATCAAAATTGCACTAGCAGAACCGTTGCTTAATGGAATTAGAATTGAACCCAGTAAACAAGTATAAAGTCACTAAAACTACCGTACAATAACAGAAAACTACTAAAACAGCACCATAAGTGCATCCAAACATTACTAAAACTTGCACCAACTTCATAATAAATTGAAAAACATATATTACATCTTCGTTCATACCAAAATTTATTACATCGCAAAAAATATACATTTTTCTATACTACAACAACACTGCGTGACTGACTTTTAAAAGGAGAACTTTTCAAGTTCTTGATCTAAACTTGCATTTGATAAACTTCTGCAAGTTTGGATTTTGAATTCGCTCCATTTATTCCTCTTTAACTTTTAGTCTTCTCTAGATTCTCGTGTGCCTCCAATTTTTTTCAAGTTCATTAATATTCTACGTATATGTATCATATTTGGGGCAAGCAGAATGAACTATGATGCCAAAAAATCATTGGGACGATTGATCGAGTACTTTATCCATGAGAAACGTATTTGAACATGAACAATGACACCACCATGTGTAGTACCCTCCCAATAAAGTGTAGTTGAAATCTCTAGTCATTAGTACGTTATAAACAATGAGAGCAAAAATGAGTTTAGTTTCAGTGTTTACTAGACTTAGCTGGGGCATGTCCAATATCTCTAGTCATTAGAGGCTTAGTTTAGAAATAGATAGATTCAACTTTAGTATTTGGGTTATAGTCCAGTTTCATTAACTCTTATTTAGTATTAATATATTCAGACCTATTTTGGATATTCCCCATTATTCATTTCATATCATCTTTAAAGATTCCGCATTGTAATTTTTGTTCAGTTGTTTAAGTATGCTTATGATAACTTACTAGTACCCACTTCGGGAGAAAGTTGACAATTATTCCAAGGGGAAGATTGTTTACTATGAGCCCACATAGGTTGTAGCTAGTGGATCCTCCTAGACGCTATCATGAATGTATGCCTTACCTTGGAAAGAAGGACACTCTCATTTTGGTGTGGGAGGTAGACGGATTCCATGTATCTGACATGGTATATGTCGGTAATGACATAATTTTCCAAATGCTTAAAATATGAATGAATATAAGACCATGAATTCTAACTATGGCTTCTTGAGGGATACTACTTAGTGTAGGTGATGGTATGAGACGTTACCTGTGCATTGCACAAGTGGGTCTTAAGAGTGGTTCGTGTGTGAGTTACTCATGCATGGATACCTATGAAGGATGTTATGATTGGTTTACTTATTATGACGATTAATGAAGTAGGTTACTATGCTTATGACTTCTTGATGGTTTGATTAATATATATGGCGGTGTGGGACTTCATATGTATATTGCCCGTGCAAGTGATCTTGAAAGGGATTGTGGGTGATGTCTTATGATGTAATGTTCAAATAAAGTCAAACATGTAAGATACGAGCTATGACTTTTGTATAATGTTACTTATGATCATGAATGTGTAACACTATAAAATTCCATGACTTAGTCTAGACACTCACTAGATGAACTAAGCCTAAAACAATGTTTCTAAGTCTAAATTAATCTATTGAAAATAATTAGGAAGTATTAGAGTCAAAACATCAAGAAACGACCATGATATTAAGAGATTTGTGAAAGGTTAGATAGTGTATCTTTGTGTGTTTCAAGGGGTTTTAAGAGTCAGAATTATGTCAAATTTTGCAGAAAGTCTTAAAACATATATTAGAGTGTGTTTAAGGTCGAAACACCCGGGTACTACTCCCAAAGGACAACCAAAGGGTCATGGTAGAGGACCTTACATTTGAACCTAAAAGCTGGCAATTAACAGTAGGAAATGGATGACCCAAACGATGAGCCGTCGATGGGTTAAGGGACCGTCCATGGTTCTCGTTGATGGAGACTTAACTGTCACACCCAGTTTCTTGAATTCGAATGCAACCGACGTCGTTAACCTCTGAGAGGTTGCAGACAAGCCTCTTCTTAGCTTTCATCAACATTATATAGTTAAATTCGCGAAATATTTAAAACTTTTAAAACATAGTGAAGTAAACATAGACTTCATATTATCATTACATAAAATAATATTTTAGTGAGCTCAAATACTAAACAACATTCTACAATTTATGAATCAATTCAAATGGAAAGATCAATATATAACATAATAGTTTGCTAGAAAGTCCTTAATGCAAAGCTTCAATTAAAACATCTGTAAAGAAATACTAGGGACAAAATTCACTAGATATGTCTCAAGTTCTAGGATAGAAAGATAAATTTAGCCCTTGAACACAAGAAGACCTACCGAATTCTGGAGATCGCTAATCCAAATAGCTTCGATGAGTCTTCAACCTTCTCTCTAACCTGCACCTATAGAGATAATAATAGTATAGGGTTAGTAAACACTTATTCTAAGTATGGGTGTATGAAAACATACACATAAGGACTATGCATGATCAAGGAAAGCTCTTTCTATAGCAACATGCCATTTCTGGAAAGTGACATCAGTAGACTTTCCTAATTCGTCAGTTGTGAATTATGGTATGAATATGACATATTTTAATGCATTAAAAGCACAACATTTTTTTTCTATATGAAAATAATACCTTAGAATCATTAACATAATTTTCGAACAACTCGAGCGAAAAGTTTGAATTTAGATCCTCCTTAACCTGGGAGCTCCCTTTTAAACACTTAGTTTATTGTTCAATCTTTTTCTTCTTCTTGTTATGTAATTCATTGATCTTCTTTGATCCTATGTTTTACTTACAAGTGCAATGATGTATTGTAGTCCCATACCTACAAGGAATCAAGTAAGTAATCTGAAGGACTAATGAAATGATTTAACTACAATTTGGCATAAAATCTTATTAAGCCAATCTTTATTGTCTAGGCCACTTATTTCATCATTTTCATCTGATGAAGAATGTGGGACATTGATTTGCCAATATATTTTACTTCCGTTTATTGTCATAATAAAAGAAGTCATTATTGACTATGCCCATTATTTGCTGAAATCTTCATTCTTATCAAACAATGATGGTTGATATTCTTATGCTCTTGCTTCTTTAGCTTACTTTGGATCTACATTCCTTCTTTTTTCTTTCTTACATTCTTAAAAAAATCTTTAGCATTAAGATCATGCGAGCTAACATGAAATCTAGTGTATGCCCCACACCACAAAGGGGTAATTCACCGGTCAAAGTGAATCTAGACCAGTGAGCTAACATGAAATCCAGTGTCTGCCCCACACCAAAAGCGGGTGGTTCACCGCCTAAAGTTTAATCAATTCCAGTGTTCTCCCAACACCGAAAAGAGGTGGTTCACGACTAAAGTTAATCGAATACTTTCTTTGAGCATTTAAACGACATAGATCATGTGAGGTAAGCATAAAATCCAGTGTATGCCCCACACAAAAAGGGGTGGTTTCACCGGCCAAATTGAAACCACATCATACCTATCTCTCTTAGGTGGAATCCACTTGCTAGTCTTATGCAAACAACATAGTTCAAAAACTAGGAGATATACGTAGACTACTTATTCCTCTAGGTGGTAGCCTCATCTCATGAGGCTTAGATGTGCTGGCACAAGCTCATTGCTAGTCTATCGGTGCTTTGCTCAACTTATTTTTCCTTACATCTTTTAGAGTTGACACAAACATTATGGAAACTTGCTTCTAGTTATGAGGTTTACTTAACTCTTTGGATAACCGGTCGTCTATTTCTTTACTTGATGAAATATGAATTAAACCTTACATTTTAATCTTGGTGTTAATGAGACTTGTCTCACCATTATTAAGACCCTTTTATGTGAGTATCTTAATCATAATTGTCTACGTGTGAGTGAGACTTGTCTCACTTCTTTTTACACCTCATTCTGGTCACTTTATTAATTCTTAAACTTTTTATTATGTTATTACTCACCTTTTCTTATTCAATGACATTTGGTAGCTTTATACCACTATTTATGAACGTGATGAACTTTGTTCAAAGAACTTAGTTATATTCATGGTGCATTTGGATAGACTATGTTGGGACTTGTCCCAATGATTGACATACTCTTAGTTATGAATTCATTGAGATACATTGGTCATGCTTAATTTGGTATAACTTAGGCATTTAGCCAATTTTTGTATTATATTTTGGAAATACATTGTAAGCCAATTTATTGACATAGACTAATTTTTTCATATGTTATGGTAATATAGAATATTAATAGCCAATTTATTGGCATAAGCGAAACATTCTCTAGACAATGGTCATTAGAAAATCATTTGCCAATTTTTTATGAAATAAAATAGTAAGCATATTCTATTCAATTTTTTGGACAATATATTGCTATCAAATTTGTTGGTATAAATAAAACTATGATATTATCACTAGCCAAGTCAATTAACTTCATGAATATACTACAGTGATTTCATCATTCTAAGCAAGTCGACATTTAACAATGAACTAAACTTCATGAACAATTCATACAACTTCATCTTCTCGAACACAATAGGCATTAGAATATTTTTTAACACATGTAACTAATACCCTAATCATACAAATCAAATCTATAGGCCTCATTTGACATTAACAGATCAATAACCCTACATATAATGATCAATAGGCACTACATACCAACAACATGTTCAAGATTACATCTACATACTATTAGAATTGAAAATAAGGAGAACTAGGGAGATGGACGTTCAACAATATACTTGGGAACAACCCTAGTTTCGACATAAAATGATTGAAAGTCCTCTTGGGGAAAGAATTCAAGGAGATAAAACCCATACCTTATGTAGAATTTAATCTATAGAGATCATCTTGCATGAAACCTTGAAGAGTACCTTGATATTGCCTAAGAGAATCGAGAGACAGTTTCTATTTTTCCTTTTTGTTTGTTCACTATTTTGCATCGTGAATTTATTTGTTTTTGAACGTGATTATAATCCTTAGGAACTTATATTGACTCATACAACTCAAGCTAATTAAATAAATTCATTAGTTAATTACTAAAATGCCCCTCCTAAGTTGACTAAACATAGGAGAATATTTAACAAAAATCTTGAAATTTGCTAGGGTCTCGGGCAAATTTTAAATTTTTTATTAATTAATAATATTGATAATTTAATTAATTAAGGGACCTAGAGTAATTATTAAAGTACCCCTAAGTCTTTGGGACCATAACTAACCCTTATGGACTATCCTAGGTTAGGTACTAGGTTTTCTCTTTAACTAGTAACTAGGTTAGTGTCACCCAGTTAAGTAGTAGGTTGTTGGGTGCAATAATTGTTTTATATCGGTTAGTTATAGGTTAGTTAGCTACTTAGGTCAATTATTTATAGTATAGAGTTTGTTAGGGATTTATGCCCCATAGAGAAGGACCCTTGCACATGCCTGCCCCCTAACTACCCTAACCAAATTAAGTTAGAGTGGTCCTCTCCCTTGGCTGCTTCTTCACATGTACTTGCACATGTGTTGCTTTTTAAGGGTTGCATATTTCATTTTCAGAAACAACACTGGATCACCCCAAGGGGATATGCTCGGCTGAATCAAACCCTTGTTAGTGAGATATTTTAACTGCAGCTTCAACTCTTTGAGTTCAACTGGAGCCATTCTGTAAGGAGGAATTGAAATTTGTTTAGTACCGAGTTCTAAGTCGATACAAAAGTCAATCTTTCTAGGGGGAGGAACTCCAGGAAAATCATCAGGAAATACATTTTGAAACTCACTCACTACAGGCACTGAGTCTATAGAAGGAATGTCATGGTCTACATCATTAACACTCACAAGATTACACAATAACCCCTTGGACATCATTTTATTGGCCTTAAGGTTTGAAATCAAGGGATTAGGAGGACTTGAATTGTAACCCTCCCACACAAGCTCTTTTTAATTAGGGAAACGAAACCTCACAACCCTACTATGACAATCCATACATGCATAACACTATGTTCAAAATCAACCATCTAACATTAAGATCTTCAAATGAAAGAAATAATTCATAGCTGCATTAAATGTGTACTTGCCAAAATGACACCAATACAAAATCTGAAACGATGTAGGAGATGAAACACTAGTGAAACATGCTCCACTAGGTAAGTCCTAAATCTAAGATAGATAATAACAGTAGAAAGCTTCAAAAGCATGAGGGCCTTCCAAGTCTGGATGAAAGCTCCACGTCCAGATAACTGTAACGTTGTACCGTACGATCTAACGTCCACCAGCGCCTGCACCTAAAAATAGATAATTGTATGGAATTAGTACACACTTGTACTAAGTATGAGTATAGGAAAGTACACACAAAGGATATGCATGAGAAGTAAAGCCATATTCCAACAACATGATTTATGGAAAGTCAGATAATTGGGACTTGCCAAATTGGGGGATTGGGGGAGTCATGCCAAGAGTCGTAACAGGCATTCTCACAAACTTATCATTTGCACAACAAGTACCTCAACATATTGACATATCAGGAACTTATTTAATATTCACGGCGTTCAGAGGCCTTGAGACCTTGGGATTCATGGACTGCCGTTATGACCTTACCAAATGAGGGTCCCTAAACATATGGACCTCAACTAGGGAGACTTTTTTAGCAAACACAGAGACGGACTTAACATCCATATACGATTCATTTCTTCATTTTTCAATACCAGTGCAATCACAAGTCATACAGAAGTAGTTTAAAACTCTTTCACGGGTTTGTGTGCAATGACAAAGAATAACCTATTGTCATTACTTAAGCTATCTCACCTTTGATGATCCTAGCCTTACACCTTTGGTACGTTCATTTCCATGCTGGGCATTTATTTGAGGCTGGCCTCATTATTGCGTTGGGAAACTTTAACTTTAATCCAGACATAGATCATGTGAGTGTCATGAAAGATAGCTGTCTCCCCAGAACGAAAGGGTGGATCACCGACCAAAGTGAACAAAGACATGCTAGCGTAAATGGAAATTGACCCCCGCTAGATCCATGTATTGGAAAGTACTACGTTCGAAGTCTAGATATATAAGAGACCCGTACCAGAATATTCGAACATTCTCATATCATGAGAAGTACGTGAACCTCCCTTCCTTCCGCAAATAAGGCATCACAGCTCATAGATAGCCGTATCGGTGTCAGTATGAAATCAAGTACCAAGTCAACTCAGTACATTCATGGACGATGTCTTCTAGAATGAGTAAATCATAGCTCATTAGATGATTTTCATTTTACATCATTTAGTATAAGTATGCATTAACTTCATACGATTTGAGTGTCATAGCGAATTCTCTTCATTAATTTCACAATAAATAGGGTAGTAGTTTTTGTAACATTATTAGGCTCATTTGAGATTTGGTCCTCCTCTTCACCAATTAGCCTCTTATGCATGTTTAGTCACACATCATTAACTTAGCACATTTCTCATTCATAATTTAATAAAACCTTTTATCATGAATGTTCATTTATAATATGCCATTGCATTGGCCTTTGTTGTGTTTCACACTCTTATGAACCCTTCATGTTTTACATCCTTTGATACATACATCTTAGTTCACTGACTTTTAAATTATGCGTAGACTTAGAGTCACACATACAAGCATGAGGCTTCATTCATAGTTTGTCGAGTGTCATGTTACCCAAGATGATGGTGGTACAAGACTTATGCATTTTGTAGATAGGCCAAAGATATTGATTAGTCTTTATAGGCAACCTTAATTAAAACATTTAGCTTCAAATATGAATTATGTATCAATTATTTATAGGGGGGGGGAATTGGGCACAAGAACCTGACTTCAAACCCTTGGCACAACACTTCATTATTTTTTTCACCTAAGGTTTGTATTAAATTCGTCTTGGGAACCCGACGATTTCAAATCCCCTCACACAAACATTTATTTTTCCTTTCTTTTTTCTTCCCTTTCTTAACCTTAGGCATGTAAGACTAGGGGACTCCGGGTTCGAACCCCCACCATTAACTCCTTTCTTATCTGCTCCTTCAGCCCACGAGGTAGTGGGTCAATGATCCACTACACTAATTATTATATATTTTACAATTTCCCTGTTTTATCTATTGTCTTGGAGCGAGAGGCTTGTGCGCGTTCGAAATCCCACACCTCACATTATTTTAATTTATTTTTTTCAGCTTTTATGTTTTGAGGTCTTGGGTTTAATCCCTAGTGAACTCACATGTTTTAATTTATTTTTAACTTTCTCCAAAACATCAAGCATCTGGCCGAAAATCCATCACAAAGTGTTGGAAATATTATTTAGTCTCTATCCTTTAATTAACATTATTCATGCATTCGTTTTGTGGTATTTTCACGATTTGTTTAATTAGTTTTTAGGTGTAGATTCATTGTTGTTTTAACAATGATTTTTCCACCTAAGATAAGCCACCTTACACTTCATTTAAACATCACAAATTACACATCTTATGCACATTAATAACAATAATTCAACTAGACATTTTAAGGGTTCAAAACAGAGAACAACAACATACATTTTACACATTGCACAACATCTGTTTCGGTTGAAATCATTGAACATGCTTGCGATTTTCAAACAAAAAATCAGAAAAAAAATCATATTTCATACTTTAGCTACCGAAACCCATACACAACCAACATGATGTTCTAAACCCTAAATTTTAGATTTAAATGTTGAATTGTAAGAGAGACTAGCCGACAAGAATCGACAATAAAGAGGGACAACCCTAGTTTCATACATCTTAATTTGAAAGAAAGAAATTGCTCTATGAGACAAGGATTTCCTGGAGAGAAACGCCATACATGGTTGAGCTTTCCCCCCTTCAAAAGTGCTGCCCAAATTCCTCCACTAAACCTTCAAATGATACCGTCGATGGCAGATTGTTGTAAATTTTTCCTTTCGTACGTTTAGCGTTGTTGGTTGATATTTTTTTCAGTTCTTTGGTTTAAGAACTTTCTGATTTTTTTATGATCTTTGTTTTGCTGTGTTTGGAAACCACAAAAGAAAAGTGAAAATAATGGGTATATATATATAGATAGGCCGTGAGAGGGAGTGGTGTGTGATATAGTGTCCATTATATTCGGATTAGTTGCGACAAAAATTAGTCCATTTAATTTAAAATAATAAGAATAAACTAAAAATGTGATTTCCCTTTTTTTAACAGCCATTATTAAATAAAATATGCATTAATGCCATTCATTACCACTTAAATTAAAAAATATAATTCATGCTTCCACCCTTAGGCGAACCCAGGTGGAGCAAGACATTACTCTTAGAGCTCATTTCGGCCCACTATTCCCCAAAACACCCCTCCAAATTATTATTAAATAATTAAATATCATATTAGGGTAATACGATATTACCCCTTTTAGCATTGGAAAAAGACCCATTTTACCCCTAGACCCTCCAAACTTAAGCTTCTCTTTTCGAGTCCATTAAAGACTCTCGAGCAAAAATCTTCATATGCGAGAGCCCTACATGGCTGGACCCAAAAACTTTTATCTCAACCAAAATCTCAATAGTTAGGTTTCTTGGCTTGTTGAAAGGGGTTCAGAGGCCTGGTTGTACGCACACATCTATCCGTGTAAACCGGTTAATCTAGGAATTTTAAGACACATAAGAATTACTTTAGCCTATACATTTTAGGGTGTTACAAACATTTCTTAAACAAGATATTAATGTTAGAAAATTGGTAACAACCTTTAAGAAATATGTTCGTATATGCACCCACTATTTCTTAGTTGGGATTATATTAGAATTGGCGAATACCCCTTAGCCCATTTTAGATACTAGCCCCAATATTTTTCAATATTGGGGCATTAGGAGCCTATGTACCCCAATACATTTCTAAGCTATTGGGTCTCTTCACTAGACATGCAATTTTTCTGAATGTAAATTATCCCCCAAGGAAAATTCGTCCCCAAATGACAGAAACACATACATTAAAATGAAGAGGGTGATGTTAGAAAAACTTTAGCATACTTGAACACTTTACTCTCTCTTAATTTCTGATTCACACTTCTCTTGGATCGATGCATATAATCAAGCTCTATACTGAATGTCTTTATAATTTGAGATTGGGAATTTTATTCTCTAAGTACCTAACTTTAATCACATCACAACTCTGCAACCACAATAATAGGTCTACCATACAAAAACAGCAAACATGAATGCAAGGCATGGACACCATTTGAAACTCATATAGTGCAAGTGTAGACACACGATCTGGGGACCTTAAAACATCAAATCGACCCAAATGCACTTACTTAATCAGAGTTTCTTGAACAAAGCCATAAATAGGAAAGATTATATCTCACTAAAGAACTGCATTAAGTGAGAGTAAACCGGATCAAATATCTACCTCGGCATCCCATGTGGCTACTCAAAACAAGTGGTTCTCCATAACAACCTTACGGTGGCACACATCCTAGTCCTCAAGCGTTTCACCTAGAGATATAAAAATCAACGACAAACCTCCTTCGTAAGAAGGTTCTCATCAGCTCTAACCATCGACAAACTCTTGTGTCTTCTCAACAATTAGCAAACTATTTGGCTTGTTGGATTTGAAAAAACGCCCTTGACCATTTCGACTTAACTCATTGGCAATGAAACCTGTCTACTCTATTTGATAGTCTATGGTAGCATAACATTAGTTTAAGCGAATGTTCCACTCCCCCAAAATAATAGTCAAAAAAAGCATGGTTATTTCTCTTAGATAGAATGAGTAACTTTATGAAATAGTTATTGGGAAATCTTGTATACTCGTTCATGCCCTACACTATCTCCTGTGATTGGGAGTACTAACTATAAAAGGTTCATGCAAGATCTCAAGAAGCAAGTCAAATTTGGTATCTAGTAAAGGAGTAACAAAGACAAGGTGGATCCTTGATTTAACAATGCATACACAGGAAAAAAAAAGACAAGCAAGTTACCAGTGGCAACGTCACCTTACTTCTCCTGCTCGTCTCTACCTTTTAAAGCATAAAACCTTAATCTTGTACCTTAGACCAACTCGGCCATCTCAACACTTTTGTACCATGCCTGAGACACTTCCTTGAGCTGGTATTCATTCAACTCAGCCTTCTCCATTTCATTAACACCCATGGAACAAAGAATTTTGTAGACCACATCCACGAACTCCTGGGGATCCTCATTGATTTTGGACCCGAAGTAGACTGGAGAATTCATCCTGGTGAAATCTCTCAGTCCACTAGCACTGGTGCTAGCATGTGGGTTCTCCCTGGGAGTTCCCTCTCTACTAGCTTGGGCTATGATAACCTGTTCCTGATCAGTGATGGCTTGGGCCATCTAAACTAGTCCTACTCTCACTTCTTCATTTGTCAACGCAGCTGGATTGACAGGCACTTGCACTCCAGCAGCTACGGCTCGAAGAGGATCTTGGTTTACCCCAACAGTTGCTTCTCGAACTCTCCTTCTTGCGTTTGTTCTTGTGTTAATCTTTCTACATGCACACACAAGAAAGAAGTTTGATGATAAAATGACATAAAATGTAAAAGCTCTGCACGACACGATAAAGTGTAGAAGAAGGGAAGATTCCTAACATCACTTAGTCTTTAAGTCATGATTGTGGCGCATCTCACAACCATAAGTTAGAAACTACATAACCTGGTTGTTTTGAGCTAGAGATCCTTGGTAATTTAACCTCATGATCTGATACCAAGTTTGTCACACCCGGATACTGGAATCAGAATGTAACCGGCGACCGTAACTTCTCAGAGTTCACAGACAAGTCTCTTCTTTGCTTTCATTATAACAATCATATAGTTAAATTTGAAGAAAATTTAAAAATTTAAAAATAGAGAGAGTATACATAGACTTAACATGATCATAACATAGAATAATATTCTAATGAGCTCAAAGACTAAAAAACCATCTACAATTTATGAAACAATTCAAATGGAATGATTAATATATAACGAAATAGTTTGCCAAAACGGCCTTGATCAAATCTTCGACTAAAACATCTGAAAAAAGTGCTAGGGACAACATCCACTATCTATGTCTAATTGTACAGGTAGAAAGAGAAAGTCGCATCCTCGACGCAAAGGAACCTACCAAAGTCTAGAGATCAACTAGTTCAAAACCATATTGAGGAGTCTTTCACACCTTCTCTCTCTGACCGGTCACCTATTAAAGAAATTACTGTGTAGGTTAGTACACACTGTACTTAATTAATTATGCGTGTATGCAACAATAAACATAATATATGAATGATCAAGGAAAATGATTTTCTATGACAACATTCCATGTTCTGGCAAAGTGACTTTAGTAGACTTTCCTAATTCGTTTCATTTGTGCATTTGTCTGAATAGACTATTTAAATGACATTAAACAGCACACAAAATGTTTGAGTTACGAAATAAAGATCTTAGAATCATGAACCCAATTTTAGAACACCTCGAGGAAAAAATTTGAATTTCCTGATTCCTCTTAACGTGAGAGTCACATTTTCAACACGTGTAGTTTATTTTTCAAATCGTTTTTCTTCTTCTTGTATGACTGGAATGATATCTTTTGATCCTATGTTTTAAGACAAGTTCAATTATCATTTTAGTCCCTATATACAACCATGAATCAAGTAAGTAATATGAAAGATACGAACAACCCCCCTGCCGCATGCCTCAAATAACCAAATTGGCATGAAAATCTTATTAAGCAATCTTTATTGGTAGGCAACTTTTTCCTCATTTTCATCTTAAGGAAGAATGTGGTACATTTAGGTACATTATGCTTTACTACGCTTATTGGCAACAAAAACTAAAAGAATTAATTATTGGTAGCCCATTTATTTTGCTTAAAAACATTATTTTATCAAACACTGATGGTAAGGATTCTAAAGCTCTTGCTTCACTTACGCTCACTTGGAATTTACAATTCCTTATTATTTTTTCTTACTTTCTCAATAACATCTTCAGAAGCTAAGATCATGCCCGAGGCTAACATGATGAAATCCTCCATTGTCTGCCCCACACCACAAAAGGGGTGAGTCACACGATCAAGGAATCTAGATCTCTTGAGCTGATGTCACGACAAAAGAGCCCGCGCAGTGGCAACAACAACTTCTATCTACTAGCCGTGGAGCGAAACACAACAATCTAAAACCCAACGTGTACCATTATCTAAATTTTGAATAGTAAATTAAAAAGGCGGAAGCACTCATATAACTCATTAAGAAAAATCAATGAAATAAATTCTGAAAATCATACTTAGGTTACCAAAATCTGGAAGTCATCACATCAAGAACATCTATCCTCAAAATACTAATCTAAGAGTTTTAAGAACCTAAAAATAAGTACGAAAGATGGTACCATGTCCGAATTTAAAGACAATCAAGACGTGAAGAAGAGAATCACGCCCGGAGCTACAAAAATAGCTCACACCTGATTTCTGGATATGCTGGAAGAACTGCGAGAGTTGAGGCGAGTCGAAGTCAATGGTGCACCTTGACTGAAACTCACAAAACAACAAGAAGGAAATCAATGTAGGCGGTCAGTACAAGGAACACTTACTAAGTAGGTATCAGCGGCCCAACTCAAAAAGAAAGCAATATATACTGAATCGTAATATAAAATCAACCCAATAACTTAATAGGTGACAATCCAAAAAGTAAAAGAAACCCATTGGCAAACAACAACCAACACACACTATGAGTACTCAAGCGCTCCACCACAATACTCATTTGGGAATAGGTCTTAGAAATTAAGTATGTTCACAGATTCAAGGTTTATTCCTTTATTATTATCTGTCGGAAACGTGACACTCCGATCCCCTAATATACGTTCGGAAACGTGACACCCCAAATCCCGTAATACTACGTGTCGGAACGTGCACCCAAATCCAGTAAACTACATGTCGGAACGTGACACACGATCCCTAATACTAGTGTCGGAACGGACACCAGATCAACTAATCTCATTAATTTTATGATCGTCTTCTTATGCCGTAGGCGTCATTTACAGAGAGGAAGTCCAAGATTTAAAGATTCAACGTATAACATTCAATCCACCACAATTACACAAGTAAACCATACCAACCACAATCAAAGCATATTGGAAAACTTTACAAGTACACCAATCCATATCATCTTATTAAGAGTTTTACTATGACATAGCACTCAAAACAGAACCTACTCTACCGAGATCGCGATCAAGCAACGTTACTCTTAATGCCTTTGCTTTCCTCTTTCGCTTTCTCCCCTTTTCGCGCTCGTTCTACCTCTCTGCCTGTTATTTTATTTTTCCTTCCCAAATGCTTCTTTTACACTAATTATTAATATAATCAATTATACAAGATGATAATAAAAGTAACCCACTTATTAATTTCAAGGTTTACCCCTTTTAACCCCAACGTAAATAACTATCTAAATGCCCCCACTAATTTCATAAAGGTTTGTATGATGGTCCAAAAAAGCCCTTACAAAACTTTTACGAAGAAATCCGACCCAGTCCGAGGTTAGCCACTGTGACGGCAGTTTGTCTATGACGGTCCGTAAGGCTGGTCCTTCACAAAGTTTCACGAGAGTTAAATTAGTAAAGGGTTTTGTGACGGTCCGTCGTATCACGACGGTCTGTGGCTGCAGCTAAGGCAGTTCACGGAGTTCAGAGAACCTAGAGAGTCGCTCCAGTACCCAGATTTTTTTAGAGTTGAAGGTTTTGGACCGGAGGCCCTCGACGGTCCATCGTGACCATGACGGTACGTCGCCTGATCCGTCGACCCAGTCAGTTATTTTCAAAAAAATTCTACTACTCGAACCGACTAAACAGTTTGTTACAGTTAACATGAAATCAAGTGTTCGCCCCATACCGAAAAAGGGTGGTTCACCGGCTAAAGTGAAACCAAGTCTAGTGTTCTTCCCATACCAGAAAGAGGTGGTTTAATGCTAAAGTGAACCGAATACTTTCTGTGAGAATTTAACCGACATAGGTCATGTGAGCTAAGCATTAAATCCAGTGTCTACCCCACATAAAAAGGGGTGGTTTCACCGACTAAAGTGAAACCACAAAGGTTCTATCCAATCGCATGTTCCTATGCTGGCAACATAGTTTGAAGACTAACAGATTTACGGAGACTACTTATCCACCTTGGTGGTAGCCTCATCTCATGAGGCTAACATGTGCTTGCACAAACTCATTGCTAGTTTATCTTTGCTTTGCTCAACTTCTTTTTCTTTACATATTTTAGAATTGACTGAAACATTATGGAATCTTGCTTCTAGTTATTGGGTTTACTTAACACTTTGGATAACCGGTAATCCCTTTCTTTACTTGATGACATGTTAATTTAACCTTACATTATAATCTTTGTGTTAAAGAGACTTGTCTCACGATTATTAACACTTTTTTATGTGATTTTATTTAGCATAATTTCCTAGGTGTGAGTGAGACTTGTATAACTTCTTTTAAAACCTTATTCTAGTCACTTTCATATTTATTAAACTTTTTTATTATGTTATTACTCACCTTATCTTGTTCAATGACATTTTATAGCTTTATACCACTCTTTATGAACAATATAAACTTTGTTTAAGGTTCTTACTTATATTCATGGTGCGCATAGAGTATGTTGGGACATGTCCCAATGATTGTCATACCCTTAGTTATAAATTCATTGACCTACAATGGTCATGCTTAATTTGGTATAACTAAGTCATTAGCCAATTTTTGTATTATATTTTTGAAATACATTGTAAGACAATTTATTGGCATAGACTAATTTTTTCACATATTATAGTAATCTAGAATATTGTTAGCCAATTCATTGGCATAACCAAAACTTTCTCTATATAATGGTCATGAGAATATCATTATCCAATTTTTTATGAAATAACATAGTAAACCAATACTATTCAATTTTTTTGACAATATATTTCTAGCTAATTTGTTGGCATAAATAAAACTATGATATTATCACTGGCAAGTCAATTCACTTCATGAATATACTATAGTGATTTCATCATTCGAAGCAAGTCGACATTTAATATTGAAATAAACTTCGTGAAAGGTTAATACACCTTCATCTTCTCGAACACAATTAGGCATTACAACATTCTTTAACTCATGTAACTAATACTCTAATCAAACGAATCGAATCTATAGGCCTCATTAAACATTAACAGATAAATAACCCTACATATAATTATCAATTAGCACAACATACCAACAACATGTTTGAGATTACATCTACATATACTATTAGAGTCAAAAACAAGGATAACTAGAGAGATGGACGTTTAACAATATCATTGGGAAAAACCTAGTTTCAACATTCATGAATTCAATATGTTTGAATGTACTCTTGGAGAAAGAATTCTAGGAGAGAAAACCCATATATTATGTAGAATTTAATCTACGAAGATCATCTTGTATGAAACCTTGAAGAGTACCTTAAAATCGCCTAATAAAATCGAGAGAAACTTTCTATTTTTCCTTTTCGTTTGTTAACTGTTTTGCGTCGTGAATTTCTTTGTGTTTGAACGCGAGTTTAAGTCTTAGAAACTGATATTGACTCCTTCAACTTAGGATAATTAAGTAAACTAAATAAATTAATTAGTTATTTACTAAAACGCCCCTCCTAAGTTGACTAAACATAGGAGACCATTTGACTTAACCAAAACTTGGAAATTGGCTTGGGTCTAGGCCAATTTTTGAAATTTTTATTAATTAATTAACTTGTTAATTCAATTAATTAAGGGACCTATTGTAATTACTAAAGTAAACCTAAGTCTTTGGGACCATAACTTACCCTTTTGGACCATCATAGGTTAGGTACTAGGTTGTCTCTTTAACTAGTTACTAGGTTAGTGTCACCCAGTTAAGTGTTAGGTTGTCGGGTGCACTAATTAATTTATTTTAGTTAGTCCTTTGTTAGTTATCTAGTTAACTCATTTAGCTAGAGTGTAGATTTTGTTAGGGAGTTAGGCCCCATATGGAAGGACCCTTGCACACGCGTGCCCCCTAACTACCCTAACCGAATTCTGTTAGGGTGGTCCCCTCCCTTGGCCTCTTTTTTACATGTGCTTGAACATGTGTTGCTTGTTCTTTTCTAACTAACTATTCATGATTCTTCATTTGGATGCGTCCTTACTGTCCTAAGGATCCTCATTATGTCCCTGGGCCCTGCTTAATCTACATCCCCATTTTAATTATTCATGTACTATGGTTCCTAGGCTTGACACATGGATTCCTTATATCTATTATGAAAATACTATTAAACATATGTTTGTAGCTTAGAGTCTTTATTGCAGGTATATTTCTTAAAAAATCTCATTAATGTTATAAAATTGGCTAACACCCTTTAAGCCAATATTTTCTAATATGCCCAATATTGGCTTATTTGGGTATTATATAGAAATTGGCTAATACCGCTTAACAAATTTTATATACTATGCCAAATATTTCTCAATATTGGGCATTAGGATGCCTATGTACCCCCAAAAAACATTCTTAAAGATCTATTGGGATCTTCACTAGACATGTAACTTTTGCAGAGTGTTACATTATCATCTCCCAAAAAACCTCAAGAACGAGGTCTGTGACACAAACAACGGAGGACAAGTATGGAGCCTTGGTTGGTTAACTGATCGGCAACGTGAACTTGTCGATGGGAGGGTTGGTTCACTTCCAAGTTTCGGTCAACGTAAAAAGAATTAGTTAATTAGTTAAGGGTTAAGGGGTGGTTCATTAACTTATTTAGGTACTATATAAGAGATGAACCTCATTAAACTAACTCAACACGTCATATTTTCCAAACCAAATTATCTCCAACTTTTGTCTACTTTCTCTCTCTATTCCAAATACCACAATTGAACACCAAGTCTGCGCTTGATTAGGTATTCAAGAATCAAGATTATCCATTATTTTTCAAGGAATCCTAAAGTATGGAAGCTATTACTCTTAGAATCTTTTTCCCCAAAAGGCTCTTCAAAATTTGTTTCCAAATATGTCTCAATCTTGAGTTTTCATCCAATTTCGTGAATTGTCTTTCAAATTGATTTAAAGTTGAATTACTTTTGTTTATATTGATAGAGTATGATTTATTATTAGTTATTTGTTTTAATTCTTAATCTTTGACCTAGTTCTATGATAGAATTCATGAATGACTCATACTCCCTAACCATAATATGAATTGAACTTGTAGATTATTAGGGATGTTGGTAGTGAATATTTTATTGTTTAATTCACTATTATATAATGATTATGATGATGAGTGAATTTATGGATGAATATTGTTCATTTGATGGTAAGATCTTGAAGAAGCTTTTAGAAGATATTGGCAAGACATTTATGATCATGAGTTCTTTACTTTAATTATGATTGTTTATTATTGATGATGATGATCAATTGTAGTATTATTATGTGAATAGATAGGAATATGATGATATGATGAACATTATGGCATATTATGGATATGTTAAATTGTGAGATCTTGATTGAGGTATGATCATGCAAGGTTGAATGTCATTCTTTTGGGTGCGTTATTATAATATTACTATGATGTGATGATCTGAGTAACGATGGGTTGTAATGAAAGTAGGTTATCATGAAATACCTAATAATCTAATGACATGATTATACAAGGGGTTAGTCTCCTCTGACTTATATTAAGATTCGATGATTAAGAAAGGCTTAAAGACATTTCAAAAAGGGACTTTATCTTAGCTTCGAGCGAACAAGATATGAGAGGTGTCCCTTCCAAATGAGGGAAGGTAGGTTCACAATGGTTATCATAATATTGATAGTATAATTTAATTGTGCATACAGAGGGTTTCCAACACATTTATCCTACTTCCTTAACTACGTTGCCCCCATAGTGAACTAGCTAGTGGATCCACCTAGAATTCTATGTTCATGTTTTGGTTATACCTTGTCAAGTATAGAACCTTCTTTTCGTGTAGGATTTCATGACATAGGATTCCATGTTTAGATCACGTGGTCTATTGTCGGTTAAGGAGATTTTTCCCAAAAGTAAAATGAATGAATGAAAGTAATAATGTGAAAACTAACTAGGGTGAGTTAAGGGGTTCGACTTAGTATAGGTAGGGGTATGAGACTTTTACTATACATTGCACAAGTTTTCCTTGAGAGAAGTCTTAACAGGTTGTTCTTAGGTACTAATGTTATGAATTAAATGCAAACATTGACGGTATATGATGTTAACCTTATAAAATGTTGACTTTATGTGATGAACATGATATTGCTCTAAAGTACTATATATGATAATGAATATGCATGATATGACATTATGTGAAGTATATATATTGTTTATGGTCGGTTGCCTAGTTTACCTAATTAAGTGGGGTTATGGGG
This sequence comes from Solanum habrochaites, assembly GCA_027704765.1. NCBI lineage: Eukaryota > Viridiplantae > Streptophyta > Magnoliopsida > Solanales > Solanaceae > Solanum > Solanum habrochaites. Next base: position 12,024,541 of record JAKWJA010002495.1, on the reverse strand, counting down.
CTTCACATGAGCATTGCACTTGTGTGCTTGGGAGGGGATTATGAGTAAGGATTTTGTGTGCTTTGATGTTATTAACTCTATGATATGTGATATTGATATGGATTATGATAATGTTGGTTTTGTGTTGGATGTGAAAATATCTTAATGTTATTATGATGATTGACTTATATATGCCCTTGTATGTACATAAAGGCTTTTAAAAGAGACTAAGCAATGTTTTGAACAAAATGTCCATTTAAGCATGATTTCAATGGTTTTACTTACATATGTTTCCATACTTAGTACATGTGGTTTGTACTAACCCATATTCTTTCCTTTTTCCCCGACAATGTAGGTTCGAGCAATTGAGGAATCAAGGTCACATTGAAGGAAGACTTTTAACTTTAACCATGTTATTGGTGAGTCCTCAAGTCCGAGGATGATGCAATTTTCCAGGTTTATGAGTGTTAGTTATGTCTAAAGACAATTCTTCCGTCCTTTATCATTTGAGACTTTGTTGTAAGCCTATATGTAGCATATTGTACTAGTGTAAGGGCTATGCCCAAATTCATATATTATTTGTTAGATAGTTTATATGTGATAAAAGTATTAGACTATTTCATATTAATTAGCTATATTGCATAAATGAGAAGTATATGTACACTTCATAAATAAGGAGTCTATGTAAATTTCATATATGATAAATGAGAAGTCTAATTATACTTCACTATGTAAATGTTTTAAATTTTTGCATGTTCTTGACATATGATATGTGATGATGTATGCTAAGGTCTAGTATAAGTCCTCTTTGATGACAAAGATGATGGTACGTATAAGGGGTGGTCATGAAAAACTTGGCATCAAAGCATGGGGTTGAGTAATATTAGGATTGATATCTCACAAGACCACATCTACATAGAATCTTTTTCATAGGTGCGAAGAGCGCTAAAATTATGAATGAGAGTCTATGTGATGCTTAAGAAATTCTCACCTCTTTGGTAATCTTGAAAGTCGTGTCTCAAGAGTGGTAACTATATGTATCTTTTTTCTTCTAACCTATTTATTGTGGTTATAGTCTATGAATAATAGAAGGACAACCATAAGGAGATTTGAAGAGGATATTGATAATGCGGGAGTTCCTCCCAAAGACAATCAAGCTCATTCTCAACACTATGCTCGATAAGGTTACCAAGGTCTCGTCAATCCTCATGTAATACGCCAAAAGTATGAATCATAGTGGAGAGCCTAATATGAGAGTATAAGAGTTGTAACATTGTTTTTAAGTCAATTATAATGTATATAAGTCATTTAAGAATTTTTAGAATCAAAATATCAAGGAACGTCCATGACGTTTGGAAACTAGTTCAAAGGGTGCTAGTGTGCCTTAGCCTATTTGACTAAGTTTTAAGAGTCAAGAAATATTTAAATTTGGTGGTGAGGTGTCTAGCACGTATTAGAGTAGTTTATAGTAGAAACGTCTGGGTACGACTCCTCAAGGACCAACCAAGGGCCCTTGACAAGTATCGTCATAATTTTACAAAAAACTGCCATGAGACAGTGTCCGTCAACATACTTCAAGCGACGAGGCATTGGTACATCGGCGGGGTGTCGATTCCTCAGTTGATTAATATTTATACTAATTCGTGAAGGGAGTCATTTGGCAAATCTCTTACCAAAACCACGGATATGCAGCACGGAGGGCACACTGCGCGTCGACTGACCTACGGCCCATTATTTGGGGTCTTGTAGGTCAGATCTGTGCATGGCTATGCTATTTTAATTTATTCATTTAATTATTTGAAACGTTAGGAGGTTAATTAGGGATTATGGGGTGGTTAATTAAGTTATTTAATTATCCATATAAACTACCCTAAACCTAAAACCTCACTTAACTCTAATAATTTCCCAAAACACAATTATTCTTCCTTCTCTTTTCTTTCTCTCTCTTAAAGAAACACCATAAAACCAAGCAAAGGAGGATTCTATGGCTGCAAAGGATAAAGCTTTTTCCATCAAACTTCATCAACTAGTGATTTATGGGGATTCCTTTCAGATTTGGGATCTCTTTCACCAAAGGGTTCCTCAAAATTAATTTCAAAAGTATGAAATTTAAGTGGGTTTTCTTACAATACGAAATGGATCATGTGAATTGCTTCGTTTATAATTCCTCTTGGTTATTATGAGTATATACATGTGTTATGATTCAATTTTACTAGTACTTGATGAATTAACCTAATTTAGAAACATGACCTTTCCCCCTTAACCCTTGGGTTTGATCTTGAATTGAGTTGTATAGTATTGATACAATTGGCTCGGTAAATGTGTGAATTACTATTCTATGTTTTTACTATGCCAAGTATGAGTAGATGGTGATGTATTTTAATCCAAGTATGCTATTTCTTGATTAGTTGACCTAGTTTGTGAAGAAGATAATGAATTTGACTTAGGTCTATAACCCTAGCGTATGAACTAGTGATGTATTGTTGTGTAGTGATTAAATTGACTTTATTATTATGTTGATTAATATTGTGTGATAATACTACAGAAATTTTTGGTTGCATTTGACGATTGATGGTAAGAACTTGGTGATGGCATTGTGAAGAAGGATTGGGTAAGTCTTGTGATCTCAATTCTTTACTTCAATTATGATGACTTGTAATTAAGTGATGATGTTGTATCGAAAATACCTATGTTAAAATTGATGGGGTTTGTATGATGTTGAATAAAAAATCTCTTGAACTATGGATTGTGAGTTGTTGGCTAAGATGTACATGTTATAAGGATGGTGATAACTTACCAATGTGCCTTATTATGATGTGACTATGTAAATGTGCTAACCTCACATGTATTAATTGTAATGAAAGGACAATACTTGTGCTATTCTTATTGACATATGATGATGACTATATATGGGATAGACCATATGACCTACATTAAGATATAAAAATTAATAAAGGCATTAAAGGCATTTCAAAGGCGTCTCTAGCTTAGCGCCAAGTGAACTAGAGTGAAGAGTGTCCCTTCCCACATAGGGAATGTAGGAACACTAATGTATTCATGAGATTGGAGACTGTAATTCATGAATCATAAAGAGGGTACCAACTATATCTCCTAGTGCTTGAACTATGTGGCCCCCATAGGAATACTAGCTAGTGGATCACATAGATGCTATGTTCATGGTATTACCATGGAAAATAGTCCGCCTTCTTTCAGTGTAGGGTTCCATGACACCGGATTCGACATTAGCTCACTTGGTCTATGTCGATTAAGCCAAGATGTTCCCAAATGTAAAAATGAAGTAATGAATGTAACTAGGATGTCCTGAGGGGTTTAGCTTAGTCTAGGTAGGGGTATGAGACTCTACCTATACATTGTACTGGTTAGACTTGAGAGAAGTCATAGAAGGATGTTCTTATAAATGTAAATGATATCTATATGAGGATCTTACATGTTAATGATACTATATTATATTTGTTTCACTTATGAATATGTGTTTGGTCTCCATTGCTTATGTATGATGTTATATACTCTTAAGGATATGCTATGTGAAGTTAGACATTGTTTATGGTTCTTTTTGGGTTTTCTTGATTGAGTAAGGTTATGGGGATTTGATTATTCATTGCAATAGTTTACTTAATGAAGGTTCATGAATAATGGTCTTCCTTTGGTTAGATGTTTGAACTCTTATTCATGCTAGTTGATTTTAATAATTGTTGGTAGAGTTCTCTTGATTATGTGCTCAATTATATTGAAATGCATTTGGAATTGATTAGACTTAATATTGTTTGTCTTATAATGTACGTGGTCTTGACTTAATGAATATGTGTTGTTGATTTGTATTGGTTCTTGAATATGCATAAGGCTTTTCAAAGTATATTGCACACTCTAATGAAATGTCCCTTTTTAGCATGATTTAATGTGGTATGTGAATATGGTCTCATACTTAGACAAGTGATGTGATAACCCCATTTTCTCCCTTTTTCTCTAACATTTTAGGTTCCGATCGTTAAAGGTCTTGTGAAGACTTCTGAAGGAAGACTTTGATTCTCATTGTCCAAGTTGGTTAGGTCCTCACAACTTCGACGGCATTGCCACTTTCTAGCATTTGATGTTCACTAGCCTTAAAGACACTATGTTCATTTCCTTTCATTTGAGTACTAAAAATTGTATATCCTATATGTGGCCTTTATTGTATTGATGTATGAGTTATGCCCAAATGTTATACTCTTGTATAGATGGTTATGAGGTGAGGCATCCATTTGAAGACTATATTATATCTTTTAGATATTTATGTGAAACAAAAGTAGAAGTCTATGTAATCTTCTTATATGAAGGGTGTAGGTGTACTCGATATGACTATATTATGTGTATGCATGAGGTCTATGTAAACCTCACAATAGATAGAAGAAAAGTTTTAAATTTTCTACATTTTTAACCTATGATATAATGATAAAATCTAATAGGATAATCTTAGTCCTCGTTAAGGATGACGACGCTGGTTCCGTTAAGAAGGCGCTCCCCGGATGTGACAAACTAGGTATTAGAGAATGAGTCTGAATATATTTAGGGTCGATGTCTCACTTAACCACATCTATGTAGATTCTTACCTTTAATTGTGAAGAGCGCCACACTTATGAATAGTAAACTATATGATACTTATAAATTATCCTTTTCTTGGAAATCCAATATCGTGCCTCGAGAGTCTTGACTATATGTTCGCTTAGCATACAATCCTCTGATTGTGATTTAGGCAATGAATACTCGCATAACATCCGCTCGAAGACTTGATGAAGAAATAGCCAATGCGGGAGTTCCTCCCCGAGGTAATGAAGTCCCTCCCCTTGAAGAAGTTGGTAATGATGATCAAGCTTTGGTCTATCCTTCACCCTTCAAGTTGGTAATGATGATCAAGCTTTGGTATATCCTTCACCCTTGACGGATGAGGACATAAGGAGAACCTTTCTCCAAATGTCACAAGCCATTACTAATCATGCACAAGCTGACACTATTTAATCTCAAGCCATGACGACCCAAGATATTCGGGAGGTTGTACCCTGAGGAAACCAACATGTTGGCACCATGCCCCCCTGTTTGATAGATTTCCCAAGGATGAATCCCCGTACTTTCGATGGGTCCAAAGTTAAGGAAGAACCCCAATAGTTCATTGATAAAACCTACAAGATTCTCTATGCTACGGGGTTGAATACTAGTGAGAACGCAGAGTTAGCTACTTACCAACTCAATGTTGTGGCCCAAATATGGTACGTCCAATGGAGAGCCAATAGGCCCTTAAGGGGTGGACCACTGACATGGGAGATTTCCAAGAAGAATTTTATTGATAGGCTCTTTCCTTGGGAGAAGATGGAAGCAAAAGTGGAAGAATTCATCAACCTTCGTCAAGGAGGTATGAGTGTACTTGACTACGCTTTGAAATTTACTAAATTTTCAAAGTATGATCCTTCATTGGATTCCGACCCTAGGGATGAAATAAGACTCTTTGTGATGGTAGTGTCGGATGACTTGATTGAAGAATTTCATTCGGCTATGCTACATTATAGTATGAAAATTTCTCGTCTCACGGTTCATACTCAACAAGTGGAAGATACAAGGGTTAAGAAGAAGAGTAGGGATGCCAAGAGGGATATATATTTTGATGGTGGTTCTTAAGAAGTAGGCTTGATATTCAAGACAATCCTAGGTTCAATAAGAGGTTTTCTATTCAAGTTCCTTCAAAATTTTCCAAGGCTCGTGATGATAGGGCATCTAGCCCTAATGTAAACCGCAAAACGAGTTAGTGTGTATAGCTCCTAATATGCTTTTATTAAGGTTATAAGTTCCAAAAATGACTTATAATATGGTTTAGAGTCAGTGTGTAAAGTCTTAAGTGATTTGGAAGTCGAACGTCAAGGAACGAATAAAACGTTTGACGACTAGTCACCTATGTGACTCATGTGTCCATGCGTGTTTATATATTGTATTATATGAGTTTATGAAGTCCTAGAATGATTTATAACTATTTTAAGGTATGTATTTGGATTTTATAGAATCTTGGAGGGCAAACGACCAAGAACGTCCAAGGCATTTGGAAGATAGCCATTAAGACGCTCAACATGTCTTGATGGGGCCTAGCCTCTTTGGACGAGTTGAGAGAATTATTTTTTGGTGAAACTCATGTGGAAGGTCAAAAACATGTTAAGAGTTGTATTTAATCTAGAAACGTGCGAGTACGACTTCTAAAGGGCCCTGTAATAGCCCCTACAAGAAAGACCCAAGGCTGGTCGAGATACTTCCTTTGCAATGTCAATTGACGGAACAAACGACGGCCAGTTGGTCAACCAACGGCCCATAGGTGAGGTATCATCAATTTATAGTTATCTTGTGAAGGTATCAACCCAAAATTTGGCCAAGCACCAATTGACGGAGGACAATGGACGACCAGTAGACTGACCTACAGCCAGTCAATGGGTCCGTCGATGGTGACCCGTAAGTTGTTGTATTGCGTCTGTTATATTAAAGGGGTGAATGGGAAATTCAGACAACTTCCTAAACTCACACTAATAGGTTTGTTATCTACTTTTGGGTTTATTTAACTGATTTTTAAATTAAAAACAGTGAAGAAACCTATGTCAAATCCTTCCCACGAAATATCGAAATTTCCCCCAAAATATTCTCCCTAGACCCACATTGTTGGTTTGAATTATAACCAAAGCATGGAGCTAGGATTCCATGGATGAATCACGAGTTCTTTTTAGAGGTTGTATACTATTAAAAGGTGTGGTGTCCTTAAACTACAGACCTTTGACTTGGAGTGTTCTGCTCAACGTTTTCAAAGAAGATGATTTATGATCAAGTCTTCAATCAGTCCCGAGGCAACAGAGTCTGCAGGTGGACTGGAATAACCCAGTAGGCGTAGTCCCTGGCATGGGTTCTTTCTCAAAACGTTTTTAATTTTTAAATCATAATGAATTAATGTTAATATGTTTGTTTGAACACGATTTTACTCCGATTAAATGATGAACCCATTCTCCTTCCTTAAATCGATTTAGCCCTTGCATGTGCATTGTGATCATGACTTGCTACGAACACCTCTAATAACACTATACCTTCTATCCCCTTTGAACTTTGAGTTTCTTACGTTTGCTTGAATTGTCTAGATATATTGTAATCTAGTAATTGTTATGTTATGATATGAACGATCCAACGAGGTTCAATTTGTATAACATTTGAGTATGAATAGCCTATGTTCTAGGTGGTCAATAATTCGAATTAGAGAATTGGTATGAATTTCTATTATGCAAAGTCTTCAGCTAAGCCTTTAGTGGTAATATGGCTTAATTGTGGGTTTGTAAATACTTGATGATTTTAACAACTTAGAAAGGGATGACATGATTGATCTAGATTCTATTAGTCTAGGATTGATAATGCTATGTAGGTGATGTGATCTTTATTCAAGATGAATATATAAAGTATGAATAAGACTTGATTTCCTATCTTTTAGCTATACTTCTAGCATGTAATTTATGCTAAAATAGGATTGATGAGTAATACATGGGAAAATTAGTAAGAGGTCTATTCTCTCTAACTTACATTGCATTAATCGTTAAGACTACTAGTATCTTGATCTTATATGGATTAAGAAGATTTCAATATAAAAGGTATACTAAGATACTGCCTTTAGATTATAGTATTGATTTAAATATGATCCACAATCCAGCAAGTGAATGGGTTATGGTCCTATGTCCGTTACCCTCTAGTAGTATTGTTAATGTATTTGTATCGTTGTAAATATAAACATTGTGGTAGCTTATGCTTAACTTCATGTACGATTATGGTACCTTAATATAATTCCCAATACTTTAATTATTTATGAAAGATTAGTAATGGTCAATGATGAGTAAAGGCTAAAGGATTGGTAAGAATTGCTCTACTCTTCTACTCCTCTACTTCTTTATAGTAATGTTGATCAATCCTTGTATGGAATTGTGTGGTATGGTACACTTATGGTGATGGTGTACTTTATTGTCATTATATATGTGTTGACCATGGCCTTGAAGGCAAATGTATGAATATATGATTGAGTGATTATGATGATCACCATATGTGTAACTTGTGTTTAGTATTCTATAGTGGTTGTGATCTAGGATATGTTACTATTGTTATGAGAATGTAAATGGTTATGCTAATATAATGTGTAGGTTCTGCCATTAATGAAGTGTTAATGATTGATGATCCCTACCCATGTACCACTTATATAAATGGGTAAATAACAAAGGTTAGGAGTCTTAATTATAATCTCTAGATTGTCTTGCCTCCTATGAGATGGTGTGTGTTGTGTGATTTATGCTTGAAGGTGTATTGTGGACCTAAGAGGTGGACGCCTCATTATTTTATTGATAGACATTATGTGATCATATTGACCAATTTAGACACACTCTCACTCTATATGCATGCTTACAAATAGTTTAGGTTATGGTGTCTAAATGAAAAGTAGTTATCATATTCACTAATGTCTACTATTTTGCATGCTAATCTCGAGTCCAAGAATGTGTGTTATTAACATGTCTTATATGGAATAATATGAAGTATTTGTTATGACAAAGTATGATTATACCTAGTATCTAATTGTGTTTATATGAAAGCATGGTTCATATAGTTACACTTGTACACTTATGCACTAATGAAATTATGTGTGTCCATGTGTGGTAATTATGTGATATGTGGAAGGTTTTCCCTCATATAAGTATTCAAACACACATGTATGAATATCTAGTGAAGAAAGGGGCCTTGAATGGTGTATTCATGTTTACCCTAAACTAGATGATACTATACATATAGTATATTCATGTGAAGGGATTCTTCACATGATTTAAGTTGATGAACGTTCATCTATGACCTATAAGTTAAGAATATTAGGGGATGAATCTCCCAAAACCTAAGTTTTATTGAGTAAAAATATAATAAAGGTTTTTAATAAAGAGAACTTAGCTTAGCATCAAGCGAACTTGAATATGAGTGTGTGTACCTTCCTATGGTAGGAAGGTAGGTCACCATAAACCTCATAGGGTGGATAGCCTCATGACCCAAAAGGGTGTTAGAGTGATGTTTCCACAAATAAATAAATACAATGCCTAATCTTTTAATAAAGAGGGTTTTCACATGTACCCCCATGTTCTATATCTATGATAGTCACATAGGATCTAGCAAGTGATATCACTTAAGATGCTAGTATGTTATTCATGTCTTACATTGGCAAGTAAGATGACCTCTTTTTGGTGTGAGGGGATGACACCAAATTTCATGTTTAGCACCCATAGGTTTTAAGTGTCAGAAGGTCTAGGTTCCCTAATTGTAAAAATGGACATGATAGTAAATGAAGGGAGGGGAGCCCCAGAAAGAGGAGCGCACAGGGGACAGGACAGGAGGGACCAAGGAAAGAGCGTAGGGGGAAGGAAGGAAACCAGATATAGACCATGGTCAAACAAGGGAGATGCTTTGGAAAGTAATAGGAAGTGTACCTAATATGTATGAGTGTTATTGTCATATGATGAATTTGTAGTATTGGTTACTTGTTATGAAAATGTGCCATGGTATGGGTCTATATTATGTGGTACTATCCTTATATGCACTATGTTTGTCTAAATTACTATATGATGAAGGTTTTGTATTAACATGAATGAAGTTTCCTTCACTTACTTGTTTTTGTATGAATTGATTTTAAAGTTTGTGGTTTCATGAAGGGTCTATTAAGATTGTATAGGGTTATGGGGATCCATATGTCCATTGCACTAGTAGAATAAGATTGTGGTCATGAACAATATCTAATATGATGTGTATGCAAAGAAGTAAATAGAGGTGTGACTTGAAGTAGCTTACTGTAAAGCCTATAAGTTTTGACTTGAATGTGCCAATGATGTATTATACTAATATGATGATATGTGTTGGCTTATGTAGGTTGTATGTATGTTTTCTTTGTGACCTTAAGGTGATGTATTGCACCAAGTATCACTAAAAGGGTTACTTGGAAAGTTAATGAACAAAATAGAAGATTGTTCACCGTTAAAGGAAAAAGAGTTTATTGTAAAGTACCTTATAAATGCAATAAATTCTAAATGTGATTTTATCTGATGTTTGGACTTTAAGTATGTTTATATGAAGTATTTGAATGATATAATTTAAAGGTTTTGTAAAGATTTACTCAAAAAGGCATAAAGATTGATTTCAACAAAATGTTCCTTTTAAATACATGTTTTTGCATGGTTGCCATACTTAGTGCATTCTTGTACTAATTCCATTCTTCTCTACTATTTTTATACGAAGTGTAGGTTATGGATTCTTAAAGGATGTCAATAAATGAAGAGCTTGATATGTGATTCCCAATCTCAAGGAAAGGGGTCCTTAAGTTTCAAGGATTCCCTATTCATCTCTTAATGAAGATTTATAAATATTGTATAGCTATGTTTTATGTCTTAAGGGTCGTGTCCCTAATGTATTCTAATGTTGCTGAGTCTAAGATGGCAAAGAGAATTAGGGTTTCTTATATGTATTATCATTTATATAAATATATATATATATATATATAATAGATGAATAAATTCTAGCCCAACATTATTGTTCCAAGAAAAGTAAATTTCCGCTAAATTTACTATGTCAATGTGATGAATGTTAATTATGGGCTTGTATAAGACCTCCAGTAGGTCAAGTACTCCATGTTACTTGTAGGGGGTGCTCCTCGGATGTGACACCTTAGTCTTAAAAGGGAATAGGTACTAGCTCACCAAGTAAAAAGTCAACTTGTGGATAGTGTGGAAAGAAGCATTATGGTGATTGCCTTGTTGAGACGGACAATTGTTTTGGGTGGGACAAGAGTGGCTAAAAGGTTAGGGATTGCCAAAATGTAAAAGGGGACGACAAATGTCGTGAGCAAGCTCAAGCTAGTGGTTCTAATGTGGATCCTCCAAAGAAGAATCACTTTTATGAACATCGCTCTAGGGGTGAACAACAGAGTTATCCCGATGTGGTGACCGATATGTTGCAATTTTTCTCTATTGATGTATATGTTTTACTTGATCTGGGTGCTACATTATCATTTGGTACTCCCTTGATATCTAGTAAGTTTGATATTGTGTCCGATATTCTGAATGAACCTTTCATGGAAACTAATAGGGTAGGTGAGTCGTTGGTGTCAAAAAAGGTTATGTAGAAATATTCCTGTAATGTTTCCCATCAGAGTAACTAATGTTGAATTAGTAGAACTTGATATGATCGATTTTGATGTCATTTTGGGGATCGATTGGCTGCATGATTGTTTTTCTTCCATTGATTGAAGAACCAGAATTGTATGAATCCATTTTAGAGTGGAAGGGGGGAAGTTGTATTCCTTGAGACAATATTGTCTCTTGTCTTAAGGCTGGCAAAATTATCTCAAAGAGTCAAATATTTAGACTCCGAAAATCATCCCATTGAGTTAGTCCCCGTAGTAAGAGAATATCTTGAGGTCTTTCATAATGATCTTCTTGGAATCCCTCCCGAATGAAAAATTGATTTTTTTATTGACTTGCTGGAGAATACCAAACCCCTTTAAATTCCTCCTTATCGGACGGCTCCCAATGAATTGTAAGAGTTGAAGGCTCAACTCAAGGACTTACTAGACAAAGGCTTCATTAGACCTAGTATTTGTAATACTCCAGAAGTCTAAAGCCTAATATAGAGCCTAAAATTATATTCTAAGAGTTTTAACACTGCTTAAGGTCAATTACAATGTACATAAGTTATTTAGGAAGTTTTAGAATCAAAACGTCAAGGAACGTTCATGACGTTCGGAAACTATTTAAAGAGGTGGTAGTATTCCTTTGCCTATTTTGACTGTATTTTATGAGTTACAAAATGATGTAATTAGGTGGTAAGGTATCTAATACGTATTAGAGTTAGTTTATAGTCGAAACTTCCGGGTACGACTCCCCAAGGACCAAGCAAGGGCCCTTGAGGAGGACCCTTCCAATATTGGCAAGAAGCTGCCAAAAAGTAGTGTCCATCGACGTGTTGCAGGTGACGAGCCTTTAGTAAATCCATGGGGCGTCGATTCCTCCATTGTTCAGGACTTAGCTAAATTTTTGAAGGGATTGTTTTGTAAAACCAGTGACCAAAACTACGGACGTGCAGCACGGATGGCCACACTGCCCGTTGACTGACCTATCACTCATCAATCGGGGTCTCGTAGGTCAAGTCTGTGTTTGGCTGTGTTGTTTTAAGTAAATCATTTTATCATATAAAAGCTTTGTTAGTTAATTAAGTATTAAGGGAGTTTAAATTAAGTTAATTAAGGACCCCTATATAAATACTTAGCTTAATTAAACTAGACTCAACTCTCATTATTTCCCAAACCCAAATGCTCCTCCTTTTCTTTTCTTTCTCTCTCGAAAAACCCCATTGAAGTCTAAGAAAAGAAGGGTAATAGGGTTTCAAAGTATCAAGTATATCCATAAAACTTCATTAATTAGTGAGGTATGGGATTCCTTTCGCATGTGGGATCTCTTTCCCCAAAGGGCTCCTCCAAATTGATTTCAGAAGGATGAAATTCAAGTGGGTTTTCTTCCTATACGAAACTGATATTTTGAATTGATTTGTTTATGATATATTTTTGGTATTATTAGTAGATTAACATTAATTATGATTCCATTATACTAATTCTTGATGAGTTGACCTTCATGATGGCATTGTGAAGGAGATTTGGTAAGCCTTGTGATCTTTATTCTTTAGTTTAATTATGATTACTTGTGATTAAGTGAATGTGGTATTGAAGTATACCTTATAATAAGATTTATAGTGTTGTAATTATGGTGAATTGAAATTTCTTAACTATGGATTGTGAGTTGTTGGATAAGATGTAATTGTTATAAGGATGGTCATAAATTACCAATGTGCCTTATCATGGTGAGATATACAAATGTGCTAACCTCACATGTATGAACTATAATGAAAGGACAATACTCATGCAGTTATTATTGAGCTATGATGATTATTAATATATAAGTGTAGACCCTATGACCTACATTAAGCCATGATGATTAATAATGACGTTAAAGACATTTGAGAAAGGAACTTTAGCTTAGCACCGAGTGAACTAGAGTGAGTACTGTCTCTTCCTACATCGGGAAGGTAGGATCACTAATGTTCTCATGATATTGGAGTCTATAATTCATGTATCATAAAGAGGGTACCAACTATATCTCCTAGTTCTTGAACTATGTTTCCCCCATAGGAATACTATCTAGCGGATCTACCTTGATTCTATGCTCATGTTTCGGTACTACCTTGGCAAGTAGTCCGCCTTCCATCGGTGTAGGGTTCCATGAAACCGGATTCCACAATAGCTCATGTGGTATATGTCGGTTAAGGCAAGATGTTCCCAAGACGGAAAATGAAGTAAATAAATGAACTCTAACTAGGATGACCTAAGGGGTTTAGCTTAGTCTAGGTAGTGGTATGAGACTCTACCTATACATTGCAGTTGTTACCCTTGAGGTAAGTATTAGGAGGATGTTCTTGTATATGTATATGCCTATAAATGTAAATGATATGTATATGATGATCTTACATGTTTATGATACTATATGATGTTGGTTTCACTTATAAACGTGTTTGGTCTCTATTGCTAAAGTATGATACTATGTGCTCTTAATGACATGCTATGTGAAGTAGGACATTTTTTATGGTTCTTGTTGGGTATATTTGATTGAGCAAGGTTATAAGTCTTTGATTAGTCATTACACTAGTGGACTAAATGAGGTTCGTGAGTAACGGTCTTGCTTTGGTTGTGATTTAAGGAACACTCTTATGCATGCTTGTTGATGTTATAACTTCATGATAGAGTTACCTTGATTATGTGATCAATTATGTTAACATACATGTTGTCTTGACTAGAATTAAATTGTTGGTCTTATTAATTTGTATGGTTTCTTGAATGTGCATAAGACTTCTCAAAATAAATTTCATACTTTAATAAATGTCCCTCTTTAGCATAATTTTATGTTGTGTGTGCATATGGTCTCATACATATTACAAGTGATGTGTTAACCCCATTTTCTCTATTTTCCCCAACATTTTAGATTCCGATCGTTGAAGGACTTGTGACGACTTTTGAAGGAACACTTCGATTCTCATTCTCCAAGTTGGGTATGTCCTCACTACTTCGAGGAGAATGCCACTTTCTAGCATTGGATGTTGATTAGTCTTAAAGACAAATACGTTCATTTTCTTTCATTTGATAACTAAATATTGTATAACCTATATGTGGCTTTTATTGTATTGATGTATGGGCTATGCCCAATTGTTATACTCTTATTTAGATGGTTATGAGATGAGACACCTTGTTTAAAGACTATGTAATCTTCCGATACAAAAGATCTATGTATACTCGATACGAATATATATATACTCGAGAGGTCTCCGTAAAACTCACGATCAATATAATAAAAGTTTTAATTTTTCCTCATTTTAACCTATAAATGTAATTATATAAGCTAAGAGGCTAGTCTTAGTCCTCGATGACGATGATGATGCCGGTTACGTCTAGGGGGTGCTCCAAGGATATGACAGTATTACTCTATGAGGTGCTCCAGTTTTGGTAGGGAAGAAGAAGGATGGGTCACTTAGAATGATCCTCGATTATCGCCAACTCAATAAAGTAACTATTACGAACAAGTATCCTCTCCCTCAGATTGACGACTTATTTGATCAACTTCAAGGGGAAAGCTACTTTTGTAATATTGACTTGAGATCAGGGTATCACAAACTTAGGATGAGAGGTGAGGATATATGAAAAACGGCATTTCCGACAAGATATGATCACTATGAGTTTTTAGTAATGTCCTTTGTTCTCACTAATTCCCAGACGACATTTATAGATCTCATAAATAGGGTGTTTCGAAATTACCTTGATTCATTTGTCATTGTCTTCATTGATGACATCCTGGTATATTTGAAAAATGAGGGTGACCACATGGACCATTTGAGAGTCGTGTTACAAGTAGTTAAGGAGAACCAACTATTTGTCAAGTATAGAAAATGTAAGTTTTGGTTGGGGTCGGTGGATTTTCTTTGTCATATCATCTCTAGTGAGGGATTTGACGTTGATCCAAGGAAAATCGAGGTGGTGAAAACATGGCCTAGTCCATTTACTCCAACCGACGTTAGGAGTTTCTTGGGTCTACCGGGTTATTATAGGAGGTTTGTGGATGGTTTTGCCTCTATTGCATTACCTTTGACTAATTTGACCCAAAAGAGTATGAAATTCGAGTGGATGGAGGCATGTGAAAGATGTTTTCAAATCTTGAAAGATAGGCTTACTTCCTCTTCATTGTAGACTTTACTGGAGGGTACCAAGGTGTTTGTGCTAGATTGTGATGCATCACGAGTGGGCTTGGGGTGTGGTCTATGCAACATGTTAAGATAGTAGCCTATGCCTCTAGGCAACTTAAGGTGAATGAGAGGAATTATCCAACTCATTATCTCGAGTTAGCGGCCGTAGTTTTTGCCTTATAACTATGGAGGAATTATTTATATGGTGTTAATGTTGATGTGTATACCAACCACAAGAGTCTTCAATATGTGTTTACTCAAAAGGATTTGAATCTCCAAAAAAGAAGGTGGTTGGAATTGTAAAAAAACTACGACATGAGTGTTTTCTACCAACCAAAGAAGGCCAATGTGGTTGCGGATTCTCTAAATAATGGGACCATAGGTAGTGTGTCTCATGTATATGAAGCCAAGAAACACCTAGTGAAAGATGTTCATAGGGTGGCAAGATTGGGTGTTACATTGGAAGGTGCTTCTAATGGTGGTTTTATGGTAAATCATAACTCTGAATCGTCTTTGGTGGTTAAGGTGAGGTCCATACAACAACTTGATCAACTATTGATTGAGTTGAAGGGGTCAATTATTAGTAAGCTTAATGAGCCGTTCTCCTTAGGGGGAATGGTGTCTTGAGGTATCAAGGAACGTTGTATGTTGTAGATGGATTGAGAAACCAAATTTTTGAGGAAGTTTATGGGTCCCGTTATTCTATCCATCTGCTTTCTACAAAAATGTATCATAATCTTAGAGAAGTGTTTTAGTGGGAAGGTTTAATGAAGGACATATAAAAATATGTTGCAAAGTGTCCAAATTTCCAATAAGTGAAAGACGAACACCAAAAGGTAGGTGGTTTTATTCAAGAAATCCAAGTTCCTACTTGGAAGTGGGAAGACATTAATATGGATTTTGTAGTAGGTTTTCCTCGGGCACAAAAGAAATATGACTGCATATGGGTGGTTGTGGATAGGTTGACAAAATCTGCCCATTTTATTCTCGTCAAGTCAACTTACTCGTAGTAAGATTATGCAAGGATCTTCATAGATGAGATTGTGTGTCGCCATGGTATTCCATTATCCGTCATATTAGATAGGGGTGCCCAATACACATCTAGGTTTTTGAGGTCATTCCAAAAAGGTCAATTTAAGCACCACTTTTCATCCCCAAACGTACGGTCAAGCGAACGTACAATTCAAACCCTTGAGGATATACTTCGAGCATGTATAATTGATTTTAAGGGAAGTTGGGATAGACACTTGACTTTGGTTGAGTTTTCTTACAAAAATAGTTACTATTCATCTATATATATGGCTCGTTATGAAGCTTTGTATGGTAGGAGATGTAGATCTCCAATTAGATAGTTTCAAGTTGGAGAGTCTTCACTTTTGGGTCCAGATTTGATTTATAAGACATTGGAGAAGGTTCATATTATAATGAATCGCTTGAAAACAATCTATAGACGGAGAAAGTCTTATGCCTACTATAGGAGAAGAGATTTAGAGTTTGAAAAAGGTGATAAAGTGAATCTAAAAATTTCGCCTATGAAAGGGTTGGTGAGATTTGGCATGAAAAGGAAGTTGAGTCCTCGTTATGTGGGTCCCTAGGAAATCTTGCAAAAGATTGGTAAGGTTGCATATGAGTTGAGTTTACCTAGTGAATTGGCTTTGGTTCACTTGATGTTTAAAGTTTTCATGCTTAAGAAGTTTATCAGTGATCCCGAGTGCATTTTTTCTATTGAGGGCCTAGGTGTTGAAGAGAACTTCTACTATGAGGAGGTTCCGATTGAAATCCTTAATAGAAAAGTAAAGAAGTTAAAGAACAAAGAGGTGGCTTCCCTGAAGTAGTTATAAAATAACCATTTAGGTTAGGGTGTAACATGGGAGGCCGAGGCCGACATGAAGTCCAATTACCCTCATCTATTTGATTACTAAGGTTAGTTATTGGCTTTATTTGAAACTTTCCTTTATTTTTGGTGAAGTTGTGCAGAAAGGTGCATGTTACACTGAATTAGAATGAATTATATCCAAAAAATGAAAATATTGCATTTTACATGATTTGACCTTATGTTGTGTATTTTTGTATATTGTGCCTTCATGAATTGTATTGAGCATGTTGAAGAAATCTTTGGTATAATGAATAAGCATGTAATGAACGATGAATTCTTATGAGTTGAAAATGAAGAATTGAATTGCATTTTCAACAATTTTATGTGATTATATTTATTTCGAATTTTGATTCATGTTTTGATATGTTATTGTTTGTTGGGCTGCTAGTCTTGAGTCTACTCCTTCCTTCTTAAGAATTTTATTTTCATTCGGGGACGAATGTTCCTAAGGGGGGGATAATGTAATATACCGAAAATCAGAACCCTAGTCTAGAGCTTCACATGAGAGTCTAAGAGTTGTAACATTCTTTTTAAGTAAACTATATTGTATATAAGTCATTTAGGAAGTTTTAGAATCAAAACATTAAGGAACGTCCATGACGTGCAGAAACTAGTTTGAAGGGTGCTAGTGTGCCTTAGCCTATTTGACTATGTTTTAAGAATAGGAAAACGAAGAAAGTTTGTGGTGATGTGTGAAACAGTTACGAGAGTTAGCTTATTTCTTAAACTTTCGGGTACGACTCCCCAAGGACAAACCAATGGCACTAGAGGAGGACCCTAGCAATTTGACAAAAAGTTTGCATGAGGTAGTGTCCATCAACGGACAGAAGGCGACAAGGCGTTGGTGATCGACAGGGCGTCGATACCTCCATGGATGAAGACTTATCCAAATTCTTGAAGGGGATCATTTGGAATATAACTGACCAAAACAATGGATGGGCAACACGGAGGCCATACTGCCTGTCTACTGACCTAGGGCCTGTCAGTTGGGGTCTCGTAGGTTAGGTGTGTATTTGGATATGTTGTTTTAATTAATTCATTTAATTATATAAAAGGTAGGAGGTTAATTAGGGATTAGTGGGTGGTTAACTAAGTTATTTAAGTCCCTATATAAACTACCTAAGTTTAAAACCTCACTTAACTCTCATAATTTCTCAAAACCCAATTGTTTTACCTTTTCTCTTATTCTCTCTCCCAAAGAAACTCCATAGAAGACAAAGAAAAGGAGGCTTCTAGGGATTCAAAGGATAAATTTTTCAACATCAAACTTCATCAATAGTGAGGTATGAGATTCCTTTCACCTTTGAGATCTCTTTCACCAAATGGTTTCTCCAAATTAGTTTCAAAAGTAAGAAATTCAAGTGGGTGTTCTTCCAATACGAAATTGTTCTTGGGAATTTCTTTGTTTATGATTTTTCTTGGTTATTATGAGTATATTATCATGTATTATGATTCCATTGTACTACTTCTTGATGAATTGACCTATTTTTGAATGATGACCTTTTCCCATTAACCGTAGGTTGTGATCTTGAATTGAATTGTATAGTATTGATACAATTGGCTTGGTTAATATGTGAATTACTATTCTATGTTGTTATTATGACAATTATGAGTAGATTGTGATGTATTGTAATCAAACTATGCTAGTTCTTTATTAAATAACCTAGTTTGTGAGGAAGATCATGAATTTGACGAAAGTCTCTAACCCTAGGATATGAACTATTGATGAATTGTTGTGTTGTGATTCAATATACTTCATTATTATGTTTATTACCATTGTGTGATGATATTGTATTAAAGTATACCTTATGTTAAGATTGATAGGGTCGGCATGATGTTAAATAAGAATGTCTAGAACTATGGATTGTGAGTTGTTGGGTAAGCTGTAAATGTTATAAGGATGGTGATAACTTACGTGTGTGCCTTATACGATATGACTATGTAAATATTCTAACCTAACATGTATTAGTTGTAATGAAATGACAATACTCTTGCAATTCTTATTCCGCTAGGATGATGATTAGATATGGGACATGCCCTATGACCTACATTAAGCTATGATAATTAATAAAGACATTAAAGACCTACATTATTCTTGATGGTAGAGTTGTCTTAATTATGTGCTCAATTATGTTCAAATGCATGTTGACTTGATTATACTTCATATTGTTGGTCTTTGAATGTATATGGTCTTGACTTAATGAATATGTCATGTTAATTTGTATTGGTTCTTGAATGTGCATAAGGCTTTTCAAAGAAAATTGCATAATCTAATGAAATGTCCCTTTTTAGCATGATTTGAAAACCCCATTTTCTCCGTTCCCCCCCAACATTTTATGTTCCGGAGGTTGAAGGCTTTTGAAGAAAGACTTGGATTCTCATTCTCTAAGTTGGGTAGGTCTTCACTACTTTTAAGGTAATGCCACTTTCTAGCATTTGATGTTTATTAGTCATAAAGACACTTTGTTCATTTCCTTTCATTTGTGTACTAAAGATTATATAGCCTATATGTGACTTTTATTGTATTGAGGTATGGGCTATGCCCAATTATTCTACTCTTCTTTAGATGGTTATAAGATGGGACATACGTTTTGAGACTATGTTATATCTTATATATATTTATGTGAAATAAAATAGAAGATGATGTAATCTTCTTATACGAAGCATCTAGGTATATTTGATATGACTATATTATGCCTATGTAAACGTCATGATAGATTTTTCACATTTTAACCTATGAATGTAATGATGTATGTTAAGAAGCAAGTCTTAGTATTTTATGAGGATGACGATGCCGGTTATGTTTAGGGGGTGGTCCCAAGAATGTGACACTTCAAGCCATGACAGATGGAGAGTGATTGTTAAATTTCATCAACTTGGTTCAAGCTATTACTACTCAAGTGCAAGCCGTAGATACTCAAGCTCAAGCCATGACGGCTCAAGAAAACGAGAAAGTTGGACCCTGTGTGAACCAAAATACTAGTACTATGGCTTCTCGCTTGAGATACTTCACGAGGATGAACCCTCCGATGTTCTTTGGGTTTAAGGTGAATGAATACCCCAAAGACTTTCTTTATGAGGTCTACAAGATCTTGCATACCATGGAAGTAAGTTCAAACGAGAAGGCCCATCCATCCACATATAAACTCAAGGATGTTGCTCAAATTTGGTATACTTAATGGAGGGACAATAGGGCTTTGATAGAGGGTCCTATAAGTTAGGATGTCTTTAGGAGGACATTTGTTGATAGGTTCTTACCAAGCAAGAAAAGAGAGGAAAAAATGGAAGTGTTCATCAACCTTTGTCTAGGAGGTATTAGTGTCCAAGAATACTGAAATTCACTAAATTGTATAAATATGCCCCTTCTTTGGTGTTCAATCAAAAAGATGAAATGAGTCATTTTGGTATGAATGTTTCCACTGATCTTGTGGAAGAGTGTCATTTGGCGATGCTTCATGACAACATAGACCTTTCTCGTTTGATGGTGTATGTTCAACAAGTTTAAGAGAGTAGGGTGAAGAGATATAATAAGTATGCTAAGAGCCAAGGTCTTGAAGGAGGTACTTCTAAGGGTAAGATGGAAATTCAAGACAAGCCTAAGTTAAAGAAGAGGTTCTCCAACCAAGTTCCTTCTAAATTGTCACATCTGGGGAGCACCCCCTAGACGAAACTAGAATCACCGTCCTCATCGAGGACTAAGACTAGCGTCTTAACTTAAATCATTATATTCGTAGGTTAAATATGCTGAAAATTTAAAATTTTTTAATTACTTGTACATTGAGGTACACAAAGACCTCTCGCTTACACATATTATATATTTAGGGACTTTACTTGGACTCCTCACAATAGAAAGCACTACGAAGGTTCGTACTTTTATTTCACATTTATAGTATAGGAACATAATCACATAGGAAGTGTATAATCTGTCTCATATTAGAACCATCTAAAATGAATACAACAATTTGGGCTTAACCCATACTTCATTTCAACAAAGAGCCTCATCTAGGCTTATATAACAATCGTCTATAAATGAAAAGGAAAGAAGTAGAAGTCTTATAACTAGAACAACATCAATATGTTTATAGTGGCATCGTCCTCGTAAGGTGAGGACCTACCGAACACTTGGGGAATATCAAAATATTCTTCAAAGGCCTTTTATAAGCTCATCGGCCAGACCCTACATTTTGTAGTAAACATAGAACATCGGTTAGTACGCACTTGTATTAAGTATGAGTATATGAACATAAATCAATTGAAGTCATGCTAAAGAGGATATTTGTTCAAAATTGTTAATTTACTTTGAAAAGACTCATCCCATATAATTCAATGAAGAGATAACTGTTAAGTCAAGGCCATATACAACATAATACCAACTTCATCAAGTATGGTCAAGTCAACGTATATAAGAAATCATAAGATCATAATATAATTAACACCCTTATCCATAACCCATCATTTATCCTACAAATGCGATAAAAAAGTAAAGCCCAATAACCCTACTCAAAAAAGTAAATTATACAAAGGGCTATAAGTAACGCCTAACTTCACATAACAAAACATCAAGAGTAAACTTCCTCATACTTTAACAATATATACCAACAACATGTTCATAAGTACAACTAACAACATGTAGAATCAATAACATGTAAAGTATGTAAACATAGACATAATAGACACTTTATAAGAGCAAAAGAGCATAAGAAAAACCTCCTAAGGCTTATCTCAAGGAAAACCAGTGCAAGGCATAATTAGAGTCCCATACCCCTAACTAGGCTAAGTTAAACCTCTTAAGTCGTAGTAGTTAGTGTTTGCTTCATTACATAATTTTTCTTTTGGCACACCTCCCTTAACCAACATAGATCACAAGATATAAGTGTAGAATCTAATGTTGTAAAATATTACACCGATGGAAGGTGGTCAGCCGACCAAAGTAGTACAAAACATGAACATAACATCTATATGGATCCACTAGCTAGCATTCGTTTGGTGTAAACATAGTTTATGGAGTTTGGGGGTGGTCATGGAATCATTTAATCTATGCTATTTTATGATTATGAGGATTTCCACTCCGTGAGAACCATGGTGTACCCTAACTTCCTTCCTTCGGAAGGTGCCACCCGTCACCTACAAGTTCACTCGATGCTAAGCTAGAGTCCCTTTTAAAATATATTTAAGCCTTTATTAATCATCAAAGCTTAATTTAGGTCATAGGGTCTAATCCCTTGTATATTCATTATCATTATCTCTTAAAGAGATTAGCATAAAATCATCATTATGTCATTATAAGAAACATATGTACACCATAACCAACCATTTATCATTTCATCTTAAACATAATCTCACAATCACATAGTCAAGACGTTTCAATTCAACATTATACCAAAACCTACTTAGGCTAATCACAAGTCATGATTTAATTAAACTACATCATCAATCACAAACCATCATAATTAAAGTAAAAGTTAGGATCATAAAGACTTACTCAATCTACTTCGATATATATCATCACTGTCTTACCATCAACCAACCAATAACATCCAACAATAGGTGTAGTTACAACAATCAATAGTAATTAACAAAAGAACTAGTCCAATTTCATCATACCTATCCAATTATAATCAATTAAAACCTACAGTTAGGGAAAATAGGGTTCATCATGAATTCATCAAGAATTATATTCAATCCCGACAATACCTTACCATAGTCAATTCATACATGAATTAGAATAGATAAAACAAGTCTAATGATCAATTCATACTTTAATTACCATCAATTTACAATCAAGATCAAACATTTGGGGAATTTAAAGAATAGGTCATGATCTACATGAGGTTTCATAAATTAACATAAATTAACCAACAATATACACTTAATTAGTCATAGGAAATCTTAATTTATCATCAATTTGAAGTTTAAAAGAAAATCCGTTAGAACTGGAAAACCCCATGGAATTGGGTGATTTAGAAATCAACTTTGAAAGGACCTCTTGGGGAAAAGAATCCCAAGAGTGAAGAACCCATACCTTAATGAAGATTAATCAACGAAATTCAAGTGAAATCCTAGAGAAATTGGTCTTTTTCTTCAAGCTTTCTTCTTCCTTCAATGGAGGTTGAATAGAGAGAGAAAGTAGAGATAGGTGAGAATTTTTGAGTTTTGATTTGGGGATTTTATTTGTGTAAGTGAATATGAGGAAAAAATGATGTCAAATTAATATATATACCTCCTATGATATATTGAAAAGGACCCTCAGTAAAGTTGACCCTTCAATGAATTCAAAGTTGAATTCAAAACTTAAGATTGTCGTATGGGAATAAGTCCTCGACGCGGAGCTGCTCCCGCAAGATTTTCTAAATTATTTTTCGAGAAAGTGGATTCTTCCACTTTCCCGTGATGCATACTTTAAATTTGACCAAGGTCCATCCAACTATGCGATGCAGACTTGTTTATCCTATGTGTAATTTGGCTGCTGCCTTGGCATCTTGCCTAGCCATGTTTGGGGTCCTTTTGTGGACCCCTAAGACGACCCATGGGAAGTCGGACCTAGACTTTTTCACTCTATATACTAAGTTTTACCTATTTATATTAAATTAACAAGCCTAAGACCGCATACAACACCTCTAAACCTTCTCGAAATCGAAGGACGTTTCACTAGTTAAATTAGACTAGCTTCCGGATGTCATGGATCTTTCTTTATATCTTAACTCCAAAACTTCCTACATGGTTTATTAACAATATTTTAGGCCTTATGAAAGTGTTAATATCCTTATATAAACATGGTAGGATATAGTTAAGTTCATTGAAATTCGGAGTGTCAGATTATCCCCCCCTAGGAACATTCGTCCTCGAATGACACTAAAATCTTTTGAAAGAAAGGGATATACTCAATTCTAGAAGCCCAACCAACAACATGCATATTATGAGTCACAACTCATAGGAGTACTCCACAACTCCATTCAACACATATCAACCACATTACACATAGCAAGTCAAGTCACTACATATAAAAGCTCAACATTTCATAATACATTATGAGGAACTACCTTCTCAACATCAACATGAGCGGAAAATGACGTTAAAGAGTTACGCTTCTATTCTTCTCACGACAACATTAAAAGACCAAAATCTGAAGAAGAAAAAACATATATTTCACATAAGTGCTAGTTAACACAAAAAGCCTCTTTTATAGTCATTTATTTTTACACTTAACTTTACAAAAATATGCACATACTAAAAAACAAGAAAAAATTAAATTTATTCATTATTTTAATTATTAATAGGAACAACTAACCTTTATTAGAAAATAAATGAGGATAATGGGACTTCATGTCGGCCTTGGTCTCCCATGTTGCTCCCTCAACTAGGTGTTTTCTCCATAACACTTTTTTTAAAGAGGCCACCTGTTTGTTCCTCAAGCTCTTCACTTGACGATCAAGGATTTCCACCGGAAACTCCTCATAGAAGTGGTCCACTTTCACGCCAAGACCATCAATACGAAGAATAGACTCGGGGTTACCAATGCACTTCTTAAGCATGGACACATGGAAAACCGAATGAACCGAAGATAATTCACTAGGGAGTTTTAACTCATGCAACCTTGCCAACCCTTTGCAAAATTTTATAAGGACCCATATAACGAGAACTCAACTTCCCATTCTTCCCAAATCTCAGTATTCCTTTCATGGACGAAATTTTCTAATACACCTTATCACCTTCTTCAACTTCAAGGTCTCTTCTCCTATGGTCGACATAAGGCTTTTGCAAACTATAGGTTGTTCGCAAATGGTTCCTTTTAACATGAAATTTCTCTAAGGTCTTATAGATCAATTCTGGACCAAGAAGCGAAGACTTGGAAACCCCAAACCATACAATAGGAGATCTACACCTTCTACCATACAAAGCTTCAAAAGGAGCCATAAGTATGGATTAATTGAAACTATTATTATATGAGAACTCCACCAAAGGCAATTGCTCATCCCAACTTCTCTTGAAGTCAATGATACAAAATCTAAACAAATATTTAAGAGTTTGAAGGGTACGTTATCTTTGATCATCCGTTTGGGTATGACAAGCGGTGCTTAACTTCACTTGAGTACCCAAACCTATTTGAAATAACCTTCAAAACCTATATGGGAATTGTGGACTTTTATTCGATATGATATACAAAGGAACCCATGAAGACTCACTATCTTGTCAATAGATATTCTTGCATAATCTTCTGCCGAATAAGTGGATTTAACAAGAATAAAATGAGCAGACTTCGTCAATCTATCCATCACCATCCATATAGAATCATAGTTCCTTCTAGTCAAAGGCAATGTAACTACTAAATCCATGTTAACATCTTTCCACTTCCAAGTAGGAACTTGGATGTCCTACAGTACACCACCCGACTTTTGGTGATCGAGTTTCACTTGTTGGCAATTGGGACACATTGCAACAAATTCTGCGATGTCTATTTTTAAGCCATCTGACTAAAACACTTCTCTAAGATCACGATACATCCTAGTAGAACCCAGATAAATAGAGTCACGACCTTCATAAGCTTCCTTAAGATTCTGATTTCTCAAATCATCGACATTGGGCTCAAATAATCTTTCTTGGTAACTAAGAACATCATTCCCTTATGGGAGAACGACTAATTCATTTTTTTAAGAACCGATTCTTTCAACTCTACCAATCAGGTATCAAGGTGTTGCTTAGAATTCACCTCAACCACCAAAGATGACTCAGAGTTATGATGTACCACAACACCACCGTTAGGAGAATCTTCCAATCTAACACCCAAACGAGCCAACATATGAACATCATTCACTAGGTTTCTCTTGACTTCTTCCACATGGGACACACTTCCAATGGATAAATGACTTAAAGTGTCTGCTACAACATTATCCTTGCTAGGGTGATAGAGAACACTGATGTCGTAGTATTTCGACAACATTAACCATCACTTTTGCCAAAGATTTCAAATCCTTTTTAGTGAATACGTATTCAAGACATTTATGATCATTATAAAAATCAACATGAACCCCATAGAGATAATGCCTCCATATTTTTGAGGTAAATACCACGGCCGCTAGCTGAAGGTCATGAGTCGGATAATTCTTATTATAAATATAGAGTTGCCTAGAAGCATAGTCCATAACATTGCAATATTGCATAATAACACACCCCAACCCAACTTTATATGCATCAACATAAACAACGAAGCTTTTAGTACCCTCCAGTAAAGTCAACACTGGAGCGGAGGTAAGCCTATTATTCAACACTTGGAAGCTTCTCTCACATTCTTTCGACCACTCAAATTTCACATTTTTTTGAGTCAAGGTTTTCTAAGGGGAAGCAGTGAATGCAAACCCTTCAAAAAACCTTCTATAATAACCGGCTAAGGCCTAACAAACTCCTAATATCCGAGCCAAATGTTTAGCCAATTTTTTACGCTTCGGCTTTCATCGAATAAACCTCAACACCCTCACTAGAAATCACATGATAAAGAAACGCTAGTGACCTAAACAAAAATTCACACTTGATATATTTGGTAAAAAGTTTATGGTCGTTAAGAATTTGCAAAAAAAAACCCTCAACTTCATCATATGATCACCCTCACTCTTCGAATAAACGAATATATCATCAGTAAAGACAGTTATGAATGCATCGAAATAGTTTTGGAACACCCCATCATGAGATCCATATATGCCGTCGGGGCACTAGTTAATCCAAGCGACATGACTGGGAATTCATAATGATCATATCTAGTTTGAAAAGCCGTCTTTGTAATATCTTAATCTCTCACCCTAAGTTGGTGATATCCCGATCTAAAGTAGATCTTTGAAAAGTAATTCGCACCTTGGAGTTGATCAAATAAATCATCAATCTGAGGGATAGGATACTTGTTCTTTACTATGACATTATTTAGTTGACGATAGTCGATACACATCCTAAGGGAGCCATCCTTCTTATTTACCTAAAAATTGGAGCACCCCATGGAGAAATACTAGGCAAAATGAAACCCTTGTCTAGTAAATCTTTTAGTTAAACCTTCAACTCTTTCAATTCAGCCAGAGACATCCTATGTGAAGAAATTGAAGTGGGATTTGTATCCAGTAATAAGTCGATACCAAAATCAATTTACCTTCGAGAGGAATACTGGGAAGATCATTAAGAAAGACCTCCAGAAATTCCCTTACTACGAGGATTGACTAATTGGGAGGAATTTTGAAGTCTAAATCTTTGACTCTTACTATACGGTAGAAACACCCTTTAGAGATCATCTTACAAGCCTTTAGACAAAAAATGATACGCCCTCTAGGAATAGAATTTCATCCCATCAATTCGAAGATGGGTTCATTAGGAAAGTTAAACTTTATCACCCTTGTTCTACAATCTATGGAAGAGAAACAAGCACGCAACCAATCTATCTCCAAAATTACATCGAAATCAACCTTATCAAGTTCTACTAATTCAATATGAGTAACTTTATTGGGAAACATTATAGGACAATTTCTGTATACTCTATTAGCAACAAATGAATCATCCACCGGGGTAGACACCATAAAAAGTTCATTCAAGGTATCGGGCAAACCGTTAAACTTTTTAGGTACTAAAGGAGTAACGAATGACAAAGTAGTATTGGGATCAAGTAAAGCATATACATAAATAGAGAAAACTTTTAACATACCGGTCACTACATTGAGTGAAGTTTCTTGCTCACCCCTAGAGAGGAGAACATAAAAGTGTTTCTTCTTTAGAGGATCCAAATTGTGTCACACCTTGAATCTAGAGGTCACAGATAAGCCTTTTCTTAGATTTCATAATAATTATACAGTTAAATTTGTGGAAATTTAGAAATTTCAAATACTTATAGAACTGTACTTAGACTTTATATAATTATTGTATAAGAGTGATATACTGATAAGCTCAAACTGAACAACCATCAATCAATAGAGTAAACAATTGAAATAAGGAATCATAATATTAATAATAGTATTCATAACTGACCGTAATATAAATGATTGCACAAATGTTTGAAATGAAATACAACGGAAAACATCCACTAGCTATGTCTAATGCACTAAATCTAGAATAATTAACGTAGGAATCCTCAAACTCAAGAGGACCTACCGAAGTCTAGAGATAGCTAAACCAAACCGCTTCAATGAATCTTCAATCTTCTCTCGCGCCTGCGCCTATAAAATAATACGAGTATATGGGTTAGTACACACCAATACTAAGTATGGTCATAAATACTATGCATGATAAAGGAAAGCTTTTCCTGTAGCAACATGCCATTTCTGGAAAGCGAACTCAGTTTACTTTCCTAATTCGTTATTTATGACTGATGCTATGAATATGACATATTTTCATGAATTTCAAGCACACAACTAATTTTCTATCTGAACATAAGACCATGGAATCATGAACTTAATTTTAGAACAACTCGAGCAAAATTTAATTTTCTTCCTCCCTTAGGCCGAGATATTCTTCTCCCATGCCTTACTTTATTTTTTAGTCTTTTTCTTCTTGTTGTTGTGCAGTTCAATGATCCCCTTTAATCCTATGTTTTACTTACAAGTCAATGATTCATTTTAGTCCATACCTATAATGAATCATATATGTAATCCAAAAGAGCAAGAAAATGATTTGGCTACTCTACTCACAAGTTATTCTTTCATTCGTTAAAATCTGGGAATGAAGTCTTTAGAAGACAAGATTATTGTCGATGACCATTATTTTGATTCATTTTGGTTGTTTTATAAAGTTTACAAGGGAACATAATTCATATTATTGGCTATGCCATTATTATCATGTGCATAATATAGAATCATATAAGCCAAGGTTTATTGGCTATGCCGATAACTTGTTAAAACTTCATTTGTATCAAATACCGATGATTGATATTCTTAAGATCTTGCTTTCTTAGTTCACTTTGAACATATATTTCTTTTTTTTTTCTTACTTTCTTAAAGAAATCTTTAACATTAAAATCTTGTGAGCTAAAATTAAATCCTGTGTCTAACCCACACCAAAAATGGGTGGTTCAGCGATCAAAATGAACCTAGATCATGTCATTTAACATGCATCCTAAGTGTCTGTTGATACGCTCAAACTTGTTACATTCCAATAAGAAGTAAAGCGGTCGCGTCAAGTAAATAACCAACTAATGAGGTTTGGTCGTTCCCCACGAGGAAAATAGTCTAGACTTAACTTAAGCTGTTATTATATTGTTCGGTCGATAACTTCTTAGGAAAAAGTAAAAACATTCAAAATGGGGGGTTGTATTCTAATGAGTAAAAATAACAAAATGAACTTGAAAAGAGACACTAAACAGTTGTGAAAGTTGGGTTTTAATCAATTAATCAAGGTAAACTAGGGTTTACGTGTTCCACATGGTTCCAGAACCTTGATAATTCTCAATCTATAAAAACTTCTTTCCTAGTATCGTGCATGCAAAGTGGATAAGTATGGTATTCTAAATTCCTTTGGTCCGTTGATCTAGGAAAACTCCACTCCGCACCTGGTCCGGGATTACGGGTGTTGGCTTTCCAAACCCTTATTAGTTACCTTCATATGAAGCATCGGTATTCGATATTTGACTAAGTAGACCTAATACCAATCAATACTAGCTAATACATAGTATACACCTAAATCTGTTAATAAGCTTTTTCCTATTATCTACCTCTCGGTAAGGGGAAGTAGAATTAGAGGCGAGCGTTCTAAAGGGACATCGTTGAAAAAGACTTCTAAGCGAAAGAATTATTAATTCACATGCAAGGACACTATTCTAGAATTGGTATATGAATTGCTAGGGTTATCTCCATTATTTGTTCTGAGGTCCCACAACCCTAGTTATTGGAGTTTAGTACTCATAGCCATAAACACAATATCAAATATATTAAAATAAGAATTATGGACTTAACTTCAATGAAAAGAAAAAATCCCAAAAGGTGCTTGATTGAATCACCAAAAATCATCTGCAATCAATTGAGTTATCCGAAATCTAAACACTAATACCAAGAGTCTAATAAATGATGTCTAACCTCAAAACGAGGGTTTTTTGAACTATTTATATAAAAATAAAAAACTAATACACAAGAATTCAAGTGCTGGAAATTGCCAAAAAGCGGCGGGGCGACGGACCATGCGAAGGATAGGCGTTGTCAGACGGGACCGTCATGGAACTCCGTCGATCCCATACTTGTCACTTTCTTCTGCTTGCTTTCTTCGTTCCCTCGACGGAAAGTATGAAGTATGACGGACAGTCATAGGCACAACGGTCCGTCGAGGGTCTCCGTTACCAAATACTTCAACTCTCGGAATCTGGGTATGGATCACTTCTCTGAAAACTCCACGAAGAACCTGCAGAACCTGGCCGTATATAATGAGGACAGTGCAAGCTCCGTATTCACACTGGTCAAGGACTTCCCCCCATTCTTCCTTCAGCAGCTGCTTTACACTGCCACCACGGATTCGTCACAAGCCGACGTAACGTCATCAGCTCCGTAGGTGGTCTTTTCTGTATTTCTTCTCTCAAAACCTCCGCATTGGCTTTGGATAAGAATGTCCTGTAAAAACAAAGAGACAAGTTGGTATAAAAAAATAGCACAAAAAAGGCTTTGGACGCACTAAACTTTAGGAAAAAAAAAAAGTATTAATTATTACGTGTTGAAACAACGGTATATCAACACCCTCAACTTAAATTCGTTGTTTGTCCTCAAACGACGAACTATGACTCATCACAAATCCTTGACAAATAGGATCCACGTTTATCCTTGGCACCCCATTGGCTCTATCAATCCCGATTTAATCTAATTTAAAATTCATGCATTGGCATAATGACCAATTAGGCTTGAATTTTTGTGGGATCAAGAAATGCCAAAGACTAAACATGCATTAACACCATCCATTCAATCTCTCACCGAGTGCTAACAATTCTGGATGCAACTATGTCCTCATTATAGAACAAAATATGTCATTGTTCACACCAATGATTTTAGTTTGGAATAAGGATTACATTTCAACATGCGCTCTCAGAACTAAAGCACCACTTCATTCATACCTTATTGCCATAGCTTGCACTGATTCCATGCCTTAAGTTCGCTATTACAAACCTAGGATTCACGAAGGACTTTTTTAGCTGTGTAAAACATAGGCTAGGTGAGGTAGGGTACATTTTAGGAGACTTTAATGACTTTTTGCCATCTTGCATATCGGCTAAACTCCCTTCTTGATCATTTTATCTGCCCAGTTTCTTATACTCTTTCCCTGTTGCTCAATTTCTCTTCGTTCTTCATTTGGTGGAAGCGACTATCTTCTTTTCTTGTTTGTGATTGGGTTATATTTTTCGTTGATTATACATTTTCTTTCAAACTAATTTCCACTAATTTGAGTTACTTGACTTTTGTTCTTTCTCTCTCTTTTGGTCTTTCAACCCCATTCCAGAGCATTTCCTCAGTATATCCACCCTCAACTCATGCTTTTGCCATGATTTCAAGGTACACAATACCAAAGTTGGGTCAGGGCCCAAAACGAAGGTTGTTCACGTATAAGCCACCACAACTTTGGTCTTTTGGGCAGAAGGCTGCTGAGGTGCAATGTCCAAGGAGGGGGACAGGGGCCAACACAATGTTCCCCGAAAAGAGTCAGATAGGGTGAAAAAGAAAGGTCTATTAAAGCTGCAGATTATTTGAATCAAAGAAGATAAATTTCATGTTAGGTTTCTTTTAGTAGGTAGAAATGGCTTTTTGGACTGAAGGCGGATTATGATCCTTTCCTAATGGTCCTGCTTACAGCTTACTTTTCGCAGGACTAAAAGGGCAAAGTTCAGTCAGTAACCCAATAGGGACTATTTCAGAAATTTCCTCACACGACACTTGAATGTCATCACTAACCAGATTATTAGACACCTAGTTCGAATAAAAGACCTTAGGGTATGCAATGGTGTAAACTCTATTTCATGCTTAGAGCCACACAATTGTCAGTTTAATATGCTAGGTCATGGCTTTTTAGTTTCAGTGTATCAGGATTTTCCATTTAGCCATAGCTTAGAATATTAAAATATGTACAAAAGATAAAACATTGCCGGTTCAACAGAAAAAGTAAATCAGTATTTGGGGAAAAAGAACCAGGCAAGAAAAACCCCAAAAGAGGATAGTATTGCGGCTACTCAGGACATCACCCTAACACGTCAGTATCCATTTACCCCTACCCCAAAACAAAAAAGCATGCAATTGATACCAATGCAAAAAATGTAAAATTACTTAGGAAGGTTAGGTGAAGAAAACTTGTGGGCAAAGCGCAGTCGATCAACAAGATGGTGGGTCCGGATCCCATGAATTGCATGTCCTATGGCAAATCTGAAAACCCTCAGTGGTGTCCTCAGCAATAAACGCCCATCGGTAGTGGAGCCAGTGTATCTCACAGTACGGGGAGCGAGACGCCCCAGACGGCTTAACTTGCTCTCTCATCCGGTGCGCCGCCTCGTCAGCAAGGAGGCTATCCGCGCAGCCTCCATTTCTCGGAGCTCCTCTTCTTTGATCGCACCTTATTCCTCTGCGCGACCCCTACGCCTCTTGGTACTTCTTTTCGAGAGGGGAGGGTGGTGATGTCTGGAGTGTAAACAGGGCCGCTTAGAACCGGTATATCAGACAAGGACTCGACAGAAGGGGCTCTGACCTCCGGCCACCCTGCCGATAGGATCGTGTCGATGTCTACACGAAGATTGTCGACTGCAGCCTGAAGCAGGCGACACAATCCCAACCGGAGGGGTGGTCGGGGTAACACACTCTCAACTCAAATGGAGTCCAGACACGGTGACCCTCTCCAACAATTCTTCGCTTTGTAAACTTGCTACATCTTCCTCTTCTGACGTGCGTCAGACTCTGTAAATAGAACTTCTGCATTCCACGGTGAAAAATGGGCAGGAACGGGTGCCATTGGTGCCTCTAGTTCTGGACCCTGCATAGGCGGGACCAGTAACGGTAAAAGGGGACTGTGCGGAGAGGAGCTCGGGCTGTGCTACTACCCGGGATATAGAACGCGACCGGCGGGTTGGGGGTGTTAAGTGTCAGTGCGACGCCTGTTGTAGCTGTGCGAGCCTGGGCTACCGTTGTCTTCCGGATCATCCGCAAAGTGGAGGGAAGCTCGGGACGGGGCCCTATACGAGGGGGCCTACTCTTTGCCTGTCTGTGATGAGGCCGACATCAACGGTACCTTGGGCGTGTCACAATTGATATATGTTGCCATATGGGCACACCTGCAGACCGGCAAAAGGGCAAAGATTCATGCACGGAAAGGGGTGGTAAAGGGGTGAGGGGACCTGAAGCCCGCCTCATGCCCATGAATGCCTTGGAGAAAAGAAAGCCTTGCGTATTCCAACCCGAAGACGGCTATATCGCCGCCGACATTCAGCACTGCTCGATACCAGGGGGACTATGTTATCAGCACGCTTGTAGGGAGAAAGCAGAGTCGAACGAGCAGCAACAAAGAAACCTTTGCGTACGAACGTGAGGTGGAGCTTCTTGGATGGCCCCCCATCGCTGGTGACCCAATCGTAACCTTCTCGTCTACTGATAGGTGTAGGGCCACCACCTCTTGGTGGGTCTCCCTCAGTGCTGGCTCTCGCAGGAACTGTCCATACTTCACTAATCTGCCAGCGGTAGTCAACCTCAGCAGTGGTGGGGTCCGAGTAGCATCTGCACTCTCGCCGATAGGAACGGGGGATGGCTGGAAAGGGAATGTCAAACCTGCCGCCACGGACTCCAACCTTCTCCAATGGGCCTGGAGCAGGAGCAGCCCGCCTGTCGTCTGTGATCGGGAGAGTCGACTACGTTAAGACGCGTCGAACTATCGTAACATCTGACCTCGATGTATCGTCCCAACGGACGTGCTTCCATCTAAGCGAATGCTGGGGAAGAGGTTATGAATCTCCGGCATCGTTGGGAAGACTCCCTATTTAAGGACCCGCCGCTCCAGGGTGAGTGTTCGAGTCATTACTCTTTATCGGTCAAGACTCGCGGTCGAAAGTAAAACTTGAAAATGGGCCGTCGACCACACCACCGGTTTGGCTGGTCGCGGCTGGCCGGTGGGAGCCTGAACGACTAGTGCGCCAGATGTAGAGTCTGAACTGTCAGCCTCAATCAGACGAGGCCGAAGCCTGAAAACAGTGGCGGCGGCGGGAACCGTTGCAGAGCCAGAAGCATACTCGGACCATGATACTCCTATAGATCCAGACGCTCATCCTCATTTGTGGACAGACCCAGAGGGTGTGCCGGTCAGTGTGTTCCCTACAGACTGGGATGGCCGGTACGACGCCCGGATGCCACGTCTCTGGGTGTAGCTCTGGGCCCGTGCAGCATGGGGAAGGGGCGGAGGTGTGCCTGGGGGCAGTATCAGGGTCCCGACTCAATCATCAGAGCGGGGGTACCATGCGGGCAGACAGGGGGGCGACATTACTTGAGATCGCCCGCGTTGCATAGGTGCGGTCTTGCTTGGGGGTGACATAGTCGATAGTACCTGTAAAGTGAGCAATATTAGTTATGGAGTATAGCAAGCAGACAGGCAAGCTCATATGACATTAACTTTGAAACTAGTGTGTTAAGGAATATTGGCAAACTGATATCACACGACGGGACCGATTGGGGCTCGTCGTGTATATGACGGGACCGTCCTGAGTCGTGTGTTTGTACTTGGTCTATGTATATATAAGGAACCCTGAAGGAGGGGTCGCTGACCATGACGGTGAGCAGGACGGACCGTCGTGCGTACGACGGTCCGTCGTAAGAGTCCGTCGTCGTAGGACACTAGAAAAATGTTGGGAGGACCCTTAGCAGTGGTGTCTCTGACCAAATGACGGTCAAGCGGACAGACCGTCGTAGGGTATGACGGTCGTCATATGACCACTTAAAAAAAAATATTGAGGATCCCTTAGAAACGGGTCTCTGACAACCAGCACGGTTGTGCAGGACGGCCGGCGTGAATTACGGCGGTACCGTCACAGGTGTCGTGGGGGGCAGGGTGCTAGGGCTTCTGGAACGGGACCATACGACGGTCGTCGTGTGTGCGACGGTCAGTCATCGGGGTCTCGTTCTGAGTGACAGTGGCAGAACTACAGCTACCCTAAGAAAGCCCGATGAACCCACATGGTCTTGTAGTATTGTGGACCTATATTTGTCTATCCCAACTACCTAGGAAACTGCCAATGCAAAATCACCTATGCCTAGGTTTATCAACATGGCAAATTCGAACATTTTGAGCCTAGGTTTAGACATAATCACATCAAGGAAACAATATACGACAAAGAACTAAGCTAATACTAACTACTAAACCAAAATGCAAGATAAATGAGTATAAATTTAGAGACACGTACCTTGGAAATGGAGAAAAACACAAGTGGAGAATGATTCAGTTGGGAAGGTAGATACCAATAGCAGCAGCACCCACTAGTAGATAATAATAATAAGGTTTGGGAGGATGTTGGGGGCCATGTCGTGGGGAATGTGGAACGTTTGAAAAGAGGTGGAGATGGAGGACTTTGGAAGTAATGGGGTGAAATATGGAAGTGTTGGAGTATAAACGGTCCAGATTTTGCAAAGGGTCCAGCCGGGTTGGGTCGGGTTAGAATTCCATTAATCCCGCACTGTTCCCCACGGCGGTCCGTCGCCATTGTGATGACCCGGCGTAGGTTCCGTCGTGTGCGCCTAATTTTTCAAGATCGTAGAACAATGCCTGACGACGGGTGCATACGACGGTGCGTCGCATGCGCAAACGGTCCCTCGATGTATCCGTCCGGGCTTCTTGCGGATTAGTTTTTTCTCTGCAGACTTTCCTGGTGATGTGCCTGCGTATTTTTAATTAAACCCATAGTCATAAAATGCTATCCTTACTAAAAAAAAATGACAAAATATTGGGGTTGCCTCCCAACAGCGCATGATTTAAATGTCAGCGCACGACTGGGGCACACGTGATACTCATTCACTCATCAAGATAGTAACGCCCCTCATCACTTCATTCTCCGATTCAGCATGCCCTAATAGATTTTTTATGTACTGTCCATTCACAGTTGAACGCGCAAACCCTCCTTAGTTTTCACTCACTGCTCGGCATGAGGAATAGTTTGGGTAACGGTGTAAGGAGACCAGTTCCGTTGGACTGATTGTACCTGGAACCAAGCCACAGTCTGGAATTGAATAAAGCACTAAATCGGCCGACCCTAAACTCTCATTTTTCATTTTGTTTCATGGTACTTATTCATCTTTTTCTTTGTATGGGCTGAGCTTTCATAGCTTTCCAGGAGAAATTCTCAAGTTCATTCCACCATGTAAAAACTCGTTGCTCTGCACTTCACTCCAATCCATTTTACTTCTTCATATCCCACATGGCTTTATGGCTCTAACTCAAACGGAAGAATGAAAAGCTTTCCATATACAAGTTGGGTATGGAGACATACCAATGGGAGTCTATATGCCTGTCCGGTTGGCCCAAAGAGCACATCAAGCCTCCTGCCTAACTCCGTTTCTAACTAGCTTCACTGTTTTTGGACATATCTATTTGATCTCTCGATTCGACACTTCAACTTCCCACAGAGTGTTGAGGTGGTAAGGAGTGCCACATAGGGCTAACCCCATATTTCTGACAACAATAACCCTTTGAATAATCTGTTGC
Organism: Solanum habrochaites; assembly: GCA_027704765.1. NCBI lineage: Eukaryota > Viridiplantae > Streptophyta > Magnoliopsida > Solanales > Solanaceae > Solanum > Solanum habrochaites. Next base: position 11,987,673 of record JAKWJA010002495.1, on the reverse strand, counting down.
ATAATGGGATCCCCCATCACTAATAATGGCCCTTGGGTTGCCAAAAAACGAAGAATATATTCTTTTTTCAAAAATGCAGTGACACTCTTCCTTCATTGTTTGCGAGGGCTATGGCTCGAGACCCATTTAGATACATAATCAACTCTACTAAATAATGTACTTCATTCATCCCATAGAACTCACAAGTCGATAAAGTCAAATACCACCCCGACATCAAACAACATTAATCACAAGAAATGGGTGGAGAGAGCTCGTTGCTTTCTTGAAATACCGCCATCTCGTTGGCAATTTTGTCAATGCTTTTAGCAAACCCATGAGAGATCCTTGATGAGATTCGGCCAATATACCACAATTGTGAATATCTTATGGAGCGGTTCAATACCACTATGATGTCCCCAACGGGTGAGGATGGCAGGCCTCCACCAACACTCAACCCTCACATTCTGGCCCATAACGCCGAATAATCCCGTCCGTCACAACTCCTATAACACAAATATGGTTCATTCCCAAAAGTACTTCTTCAACATCGTACAGAACTTGTTTCTTGATGAACGGACAAATCCTGGCTCAACAATATCACTTTTGGCCAGATAGTTCAACAAATCTTCGAACCATGGGATCAAGTCCTTGTGAGCGGCGAATACTTGTTCATCGGGGAAAGTATACATCAGATGTCCGTGGCTTCATCACCTAACTCTCTCATAGCTTCATCCCTCTAGATGAGAAATTGTCACAACTTGGTTTTCAGTTTTCTTTTCTATCCATCACTTCAAATCAAAGTCAAATTCTTGTAGCAGTAAACCCACGAATTCAGCCTGGTTTTGCATTCCTTTCTTTGCCATCAAATATCTCAACTCAATGCTGAATGGTCATTAGCACTATAACTCAGTACCTAGCAAAATATGAGCGAAATTTCTCAAAAGCAACACTACTGCTAGAGTTCTTGCTCATATCCACTGTGTAGTTCGCTCTGAGCTCATTAGTGCTTTACTAGCATATTATGATGGTGTGAAGGATTTTGTTTTCCTCTTTCCCACGTACTACACAACCAAGAGCTACCCCACTAGCATCAGCCCATTACCTCAGATGGACTATCTCCAATCCGGGAATATGAAGGCGCAAATACCATTTTTCTTTTATTTCACCGAATGCCTTGAGGACAGTAGAATGTCCCCACAACAAAATTTACATCTTTCTCCAGCATTTGCACAATGGGTGTGCAATCTGAAAAGTCTTGATGAATCTTCGGTAAAAACTGCTGCCACGAAAGCTTCTCACACCTTTCACAGAGATTGTGGGGGCAGTCTCTCTATTACCTCGACCTTAGCTCGATAACCCTCTATGCCCTTTCCTAAAATGTGAAATGCGAGTACCCCACCAATACCCCTTTTAAACCATGAAATGAATCACTTTTCCCTTAAGTACTAAATTGCCGTCCTTCACATCTCTTGAGAACTCAGATAATGTTCAAACATCGGCTCGAATGAAATCACCGACCACAGAAAATTCAGCCATAAAAAACTCTATAGTATCCTCCACCAATGTAAAAATATTGACAATCATACATCTCTGAATGGTTGCGGTGCATTGCACAACCCAAACGACATTCTTCTGAACGCAAAGGTCCCATATGGACAAGTGAATGGTGGTTTTCGCTTGATCTTACTGGTGCAATAGAAAGCTGATTATACGCACCCCCGAATACCCATCAAGAAAACATACCACCCTTTTCCATCCGCAGTCTTATTCAACATGTCTGATCCATGAAGGGCTATGACTCGTCTTCGTTTTCCCGTCATATTATCTGTGATCTTTCTCAGTCCATGTAGTTCAGTTTTACGGTAATCCATACACAACCCTCCATCCTTAACCGGTCCTCATTGGAACAAGTTCATTCTTTTCTTTGGGGACCACATTCATGCTCCCTTTCTTTAGGGACACACTGAACCGGGCTACCCAACTACATCGGCGTTGGATAGATTACCCCGGCATCACCCACCAACTTGATGAATTTCCTTCTCCTTCACAACCCCTCTTCATATGAGATTCACGCGTCTCTGGTGCTATACCTCTCTTGTGATTATGCAATGAGTGGCTTTTAATTAGCAGCAATACCAGGCGGGATCTCAATTAATGTCCGCAATGGTCCACCCAAAGCTCTTTTTGAACCTTTTTAGTCCCCCTTCACCAAACTCTGAACCTGTTGTTCCTCCAGGTCGGATGCCATATTACCGTCAAGTGTCACCATTTCCTAAGAAATTCATACCTAAGATGAGGTGGGAGAGATTAATTCAACTGTTTGGAATCCTCCTCTATCGATTGGTTTTTCACGGTTGTGGACTCGCGTTTTTCATATCAAGCTCAAATTTCTTTCTTTTCTTTTCGGTTTAAACCGAACATCACCTCGGTCAGACCGCGACTAAGGACCATCCTTCATGAAATCACTCTCAAAGTTCCGTATTACGTCCACTTCTACTTCCGCAATGCCTTCTCTACACCTAGACGTTTCTTTCTATTTTGTGTCTCAGTATGTCTCACATCCATGTTTAGGATAGACAGATGCGATTGGAGCTCACCACTCTCTTCCCTAGTACCTACAAACGTTAAATGTCCACTTCCTAATTGTTTCCACAACCCAATTTCATCATCTGCCCCTTTTCCATGGTCTACTAAGGCTCTTCTCCCTAGCGCAAGGAATGGCCTCTCAAGAATAATGGGCACTTCAAAATGACCTCGCAATCAAGAATAACAAATCACTGGAAATATGAATGACTCCACTTTATACAGCAAACATAGTGGAGTATCCCTATAGTCATTTTAACTGTTCGATCAGGCCATCAGTAGCCGCATCGCATGGGAATTTTGGGTCACCCCAACCCCAACTCCTGTAATCGACAGGGGCAAATAGATTTAGGCTTGCCCCCAGATCACATAATGCTTTCGCATATGTATATATTCTTCCCGATTGTACACGGAATATTGAATTCCTCGCTACACCCCCGAATCTTCTTTCTTTGGAGACCAGATATCTTGTAACGCACTAGAACACAATTCTGCCATTCTCTCCATCATCCCAAAAGTGCGAATCTTTTCTTTGGACCAGATCTTCATAAATTTGCTAACCGGCATTTGGTTCTAAAAGCTTCTAACCAAGGGACAATTGATATAAAGTTGCTTCAACATTGTTATAACAAAAACGCCGAATTTGCCATCCTCGATCTTTTTCAATAATCTCTGAGAAAATGGGGGTGGTGGGCCTAGGCATAAGAGTTACCTTTTTTAGGCGCTTCAACATCTTTTGCAGTGTTATCCTCTAATTCAGCATAAACCCTTCTTACCACTTATCAGATTCTGTTGTCACCTTATTCTCATCCAGATGGCATATGTGGGGATCAATGGTTTGTCTTACCAAACCGCGAGTAGTAATTGCCATAACATGTCCCATCATTTTGTCAATTTTGACAGTGGTGGGTTGCTAGAAGATGTCCCGTTTGTCGTTGTGTTCACAGTTGCAGAATAAATTGGGGCCATTATAACGCACAAGTTGCTTAAGTGATATTGCAATGGGTATCAACTTTTGCCCAAATAACCGCTAAATCATTCGTAACCTCTTTATTGTGGCTCTCACTCGCAAATCGAACCTACCTCATCATTTTATGCAACATATCCTCAACTCCTCCTCTAACTCCGCGACAAGACCACACTACCTCCACCATCCCTAGGAGTAACTTCCCGATTTTTAGGGGGAACTTAGGGTCCATTCCCCTGTCGTTTTTTACCATAGTACCCTTGGTTTAAGTGTTGTCGCGATTGTAGTTTCCAATCTCGGACATCATGACCCTCCCGCTTATAGTTACCATAGTTCCGCCCTTGGTTCGCCTTGCCCTTGGCGCCAAATTATCGGAATTTGATCCTTGGGTGGCTGTCGGAAACCCCCGCCACCGGTGTTGCATTACTGCATAGGACATCTCCTCATAATAACACTCATTCCGTTTGAGGTGGTGGTTTAGCACAAGTAGTTGACTTACATTAATCTTTTTCTGCACCCCTAAAGTGAATGTTTTTATTACTCTAAACCATGTCAGTTCATCATTTGACCCTTTCTTACGATCTCACTGGGGCTGGGTTGTGAGTGACTGCACTGCAAGGTGTTTCTTCTCCCTGTATCATATTTTCTAGTAGTCCAAGCCTTTGTTATTCCGGGAGATTTTTCTAATTATTCAGCGATCTCGCATAAAGGAAATTTCTCCATAAGGTTCCACCTGTATAGTGTCCCAAACCCCCGCTTTGTTGTATCATCTTGTCCCCTATAAAGTATTCTTTCAAGTGACTCATCTCTCTACGGTGAATTTGGAACACTTCTTCAAGATGAGGTTGAATCTATCCTAAGACTACTAACTGACTCTCCTGGTAGTGCCACAAAGTTATTCATCTTTTTTCGTGGAGTTAGTTTTCTTGGAGACCGGATGTAGCCGTTCTAAGAAGACACCCCCAGTTGATTCCAAGTAACGATGGATTTGTATGTAGCTCATTGAACAAATAGAAGCCTCTCCCCGCCAGTGCGAGAGGAAAGCACTCTGAGCCCCTATTACATCTTGAGACCGAGGATAAGCCTCCCCACAAACCACTTTTACACCTCTTCCCTTTACCTTAGCATTGGGCATTGGATCCTCAAAGTTAGCCCTGAAAACAACCTCTGGCGCAGTGGAGCATTTGCATCGACTACTATTTACCATAAAAAGTGTGGCCTGTGGGTATAGAGGCCAAGACCAGTTGGGCCCCTCCGATCTGCTATGTTATCATAGCCTCTGTAGTATTCTTGGGGCCGTGGACGTGATTTTGTCCCCCTTTGGTTATGTCCCCGAGCAATCGGGTAACATCTGACCATGAACATCACCGGAGCTGTGGATGTTTCTGGTTTGGATCCTCATCCATTGATTCCCAAAGTAGCGAATCAGTTTCGCAATGTAACGCTCTACTCGTGATCGTAGGGAACAACGTTCTCTTCTCTGCGTGTATGTGCATACAGGAGGAGCGTTTTGAAAAAGACTCACAACAATACAACAAAGTAATCAAGAAAATATCAACAACTATAGTAAGAAGTTCAAGTTATCTAAAAATTAGTTCCCCAACAGCGGCGCCAAATTTGATACGCTCAAATTACTTCTTCAAATAAGACAGTAAAGCGGTCCCCGCGTCAAGTAAATACCCAACTAATGAGGTTGGATCGTCACACGAGGAAAAAATAGTAGACTAACTTCACTTGTTATTACTAGGTTCGGTTTGATACTTTCCTTAGAAAAGTAAAAAACATAAAAATGGAGGCTTGTATTTCCTAATGAGTAAAAATAAACTAATGATTGAAAGAGACACATTAACCGGATTGAAAGTTTGGTTTTTAATAAATTAATCAAGGTAACTAGGGTTTACGTGTTCCCACCAGTTTTCATAACGTGATAATTCTAACTATACAAATTCTTTCCTAGTATCTTGCACTGCAAAGTGAGAAGTTATGTATTCAAATCTAAATCCTTGGCCGGCATCTAGAATATCTCCTCCCACCTTGGTCCGGCACAGTGTCGCTCTTCCTAACCCGTATCATTAACCTCATATTAAGCATCGTATTTCGATTTTGGACTAAGTTATTACCTTGCGTACCAATCAATACTAGCCGATTACATAGATCACTAAAGTCTATGTTAGATAATTCCATTTCCTATTATCGTCCTCTTGGTCCGACAAGTAGCAGTAAGCAAGTTCTAACGTGATCATCTGTTGAAAAGACCTTTACGCCAATAATTATTAAGAAGCAAGACACTATTCTAGACAGTGTTCTTTTTAGCTAGGGTTATCTCATTATTTGCACTTATGGTTCCCACCCCCTAGTTATGGAGTTTAGTTACTCCATAACCGAAACAACAATATTCAAAATATTAATAATAATTCATGTAACTTACTTTCCATGAAAAAGAAAAAAATCCAAAAGGTGCTTGAATGTAAATCAACAAAATCCCTTGCAATCAGATACTCCGAAAGCTAACACTAATACCAAGAGTCTACTAATATGATGTCTAAACTATCTGGTGTCTACCTCAAAAACGAGGTGTTTTTTCGAACTCTTTATATAAAAATAAAAAATAATAATTAACACAAGAATTCTAATGCTGGAAATCTTCCAAACGCTGCTGGTTCGACATACCATGCGATGATCGTCGTGGTTCACGACGGACCGTCATGGACTCCTTCGTCCATACTTGTTGAACACCTTTCTCTACTACTACTCTTCTTTTCCTTCTTGGTTCTTCGTTCCCACCCACCCTCGACGGCAAACTCCATAAGTATTGGGTCGAGATGTTTTTGCTTATCTTTAATATCTATAATAAATGTGGGATTTAGAACATGAATGAACTTAAACACCCAACTAGGTGACTACTCAACCATACACCTTACCTGGCTTTGGTGTACTTCTTTACCAGATCCGTTCGTCTCATCATCATAATATTAACCACTGCCATTCGCTCAATCGGCTCAATGCAATCAGCCACTACATTGCCTTACTTGTCCCTGATCGGGACACTCATGTAATAATCCTTGAGCAATCTAGCTATTCTTCTAATGACGAAGACTCAAGTCTCTTTGTGTAAAACACATATTGAAGACGTTAATTGTCAGTACCTACATCACATGTATGCCATATACAGTAAATGTCTCAAATTGTTAACCCAAATACCGATCAACATCTAACTCAGATCATTGTTGGGTAAGTTCTTCTTGTGATTTCAACATCTTGATGGCCTATGCCAATTCACCTTGCCATCCTGCATAAGAGCACATCCCAAACATACTCAGGAAGCATCACAGTATACCACATACCGTACACCACTCCTCGATAAAGTAAGAATGAGGGCTGAAGTGTCTCGGTATTTGAGCTTTTAGAATCTCTTGTCTCAAGTTTCACACAACTCAATCTTCATCTTCTTCTTTGTTAAAGATTTCATTAGATAATAAATAGAGGAAAATACCTCAACAAACCTGCGATAGTAATTAACCAAACCCAAGAAACTCAGGATATCTGTAGGAGTGAGGGGTCTCGTTCAAGTCTTTACTGCCTCAGTCTTTTTCGGATCAACCGCTACACCATGGTGGAACCCAACATGATCAAGCAAGGTCATTGATCTCAGCCAAAACTCATATTTGATGAATTTTCATACAAGTTATGTTCACTGAGAACAACAATGTCATTCTCAAATGTTGTTCATGCTCTTATCTGGTCTTAGAGTATATGAGGATGTCTTCTATGAATAATATGACAAAATAATCAAGGTACTCATGGAAGACCCTACTCATAAGGTCCATAAATGTGGTTGATGCGTTAGTCACACCAAATGACATGAAAAGAAACTCATAATGACAATACCTAGTATGGATGGCAGTCTTAGGAATGTCCTCTTGTCTTACTCTAAGGTTTTTATACCTTGTCAAGAGAACTATTATAGAAAAGAAGCTTAAAACTTGGAGCTGATCAAATAGATCATCACTTTTAACAAGAGGGTATTTGTTCTTTGTAGTGACCTTATTTTGAAGTTTGCCTAATAATCGTTATCACATCTAAGAGTTCCTCTTTTTCTTAGAGCGAACAACACTATAGCCCCACATGGGGATTTCTCGGCTGATGAAGCCATTATCTATAGATCATTTAAAACTGCAACTTTTAACTCTTTGATTTAGATGGAGCATTCTATAGAGAAAATGGAATTGGTTGGTGTTGGGATATAATCAACACCAAAAATCATTTGCCGTCAGGAGTAATCATTGGTAAATTCTTCGTAAACTCGTGAAACTCATTAACTATGACCTAGAGTCTATCGAAGGAACCGTTATTCTCTAATCATAGACTCATGACTAGTTGTATAACCCTCAGTAATAACATCTTATTTGCTTTTAAGATGGAAATATTGGCTTTTTGGATTTAAAGCACGCTCTTCCCATTCCAGCTCTAACTCATTTAGAAACTGAAGTGTTACTACCATGTTTCGATAGTCTATGGTAGCATAACACTTATGGAGCCAATCCATATCCAAAATTATATCAAATTCACACATGGTTAATTCAATTAGGTTATCATTGGTGACTTTATCAAGAACATTAATCGGGCAATCTTTATATACTCTTTCAGCTTTAATGATGTGTGTATAGGTGTACTAACTAGAAAAGGCTCATGCAACATCTCACGAAGCAAATCAAATTTACTAGCTACTAAAGGAGTAACAAATGATATAGTGGATCCTGGATGTACCAAGGCATACAAAGGAAAAGAGAAGACATGCAGCGTACCAATGTTTAGCTGAATTCTCCTGCTCCTCTCTACCTTTCAAAGCATAGAATTTGTTCCTCTTAGTAGGCTCGGCAGCAGTAGTAGGATTAGGACGAGGCTGAGTATCTACCTTGGCCTGATTACTCGCATGTGGGCAGTCCCTAATCACATGCTCACTCTTGTTGCACCCATAGCAGGCATTAGTAGCTACCTGGCACTCACCTCTTTGCAAACGGCCACACATACAACACGACTTGTTGTTACACTGGTCATTTCTATCATTGCCCTTCTTGAAGACAGAGTTGTCCCCTTTGTCATTATTGTTCCTGGAAAGAGTAGGATTACCTGAGTGCTGGTGCCCCTTCTTGAACTTCGGACTGTTCTGGACTCCAAACTAACTACTACAAGTCCTAGAACTAGACTGATCCGAGGGCTTATGCTTCTTTCCTTATCAACTTCTCTTTGTCGGATGACTCCC